>JAOTAY010000004.1:17260305-17279966 GCA_025629805.1 Erythroxylum baracoense
AAAGAGGAAGAGTTTGGTTTTAAAAATCTTGTGATTTACAATTACTGCTTTAATTATTCAAATTGATATGATGCCATATGGAGTACTGTAGTGATCGCACGTAGCGCTCCCTTATCATAGGATATGTATAGGAATGACCTACGGGCGTCTCGGTGCGTACCCTACGGTGAGGGGGGTGTTACAATATGCAGTTGCATTGTGATGTAACTAGTCAATACCTTCTAATATGTTTTCTGACACTGTGCAATGGCTATATACTCAACGCGATCCAAAGATGATACACATTGTAGTTGTTAGCATGTGTGTTAAAACCACTTGGAACGAACGGAATAGTACAAGGTTTGGAACAAAACAAAATTCTATCCCATATCTTATCTTTGAGACCATGGCCAACATCACTTAACTCTAACTTTAAGGGATCCTATGTAAAACTCTAACATGTTTCTCAGTACCTCACCTTGCCTGTATATTTTTTATCATATCTTCTGAATGATTAGTAATCAAAACTAGTATGTGTATGGGGTCCCTCCTTAGGGTATTTTGTAACTTGTACTTCGTTTTCTTTATTAACGAAATCTTTTATTTATTTTTCAAAAAAATTTAATGAACTTGTTCTTTAACAAGCACCCACATATTTGTTTAAATTTTTTTATACTTCAATCTATAAGATTGACTAGTTCCTTCATAAGGAAGAAGCATATCATATGCTAGTTCTTTTACACTATATTAATGTCCAGTCTAAAACACCGATTGGGAATAATTTAGGGATAATACATAAATATAATATGAATCTTATAATTATGATTTCATCATAATTTCATTTGCAATGTATATTTATCACATGGATTTTTTCATATACATATAAATATGTATAAGATAAAGAATGTCTTTAAATTATTACGTTCCAAAACTACAACCAAACGATTGACTGTAGGGCCTAAACCAACAATCTACCACTTGTATTAAGCCAATCATTTAAGTATCTTATACCATATAACTATATGAAGATTATGTTATTGTTTGGACAACGGTTTAGTGAGAGAATTTTATAAAATTCTCTATAGTGATCCTAGCTTGCTTAAATCTTACAAGTTTCATCATAATAAGAGAAATTCCCTAAATACATACTTGGGTCTTTGATGAGAACTTAGCTTCTTTTGCATGCCCAATAGCTCTAATATTTCATAGTACATTACTATCTTAACAATACAAGGAACTATAGCAAGTTGATTAAAGAACTCATAATCCAAATAATTTGATAAAATGTTATTTGATTATGTAATTAGACTTATCTCTTTGTTCTGGATTAATTTTGGTGCTTAAATAAGAAAAATAATATTTATTTTATTTTAGGAGACGACAAGTGAAGATTGGACTAAATTAGAGTTTTACTAGTCAAAATCATGAATTTTGAAAAAAGTGGGCAGATTATTACAGTGGATAAAAAGCGATCATGCCTAATGCCAAATTCACCCCAAGAGTTTGAATTCAATTAAGAAACTTATTTTCACCCCCATTATGTAAGGATTTTGATTTGTTTTAGATGGGGATCTGAGAAGAATAAGAGGAAGTTAGTTTTCAAGAGGAAAGAGAAGACAAAACACACATCCTTCACTTTTCTCAATTACCATATTTCATTTTTGCTATCTTTTATCTTTTCTTCTATTTTTGGTATTGGAACTAAAGTCATGAGTTGCTAATTCCAAATATTATTATTTAAGTGGATTCAAAATTCTAGTTGTAACCTTGTGAGATTTGGTTTAAAACTTAGATTTTATTTTAATTCAAGTATTTCTTGTTTTGTATTCTTATATTTCATGAATAATTAATATTGATTGATCTGAAAATTTAGTTTAATGTTAATTATTATATAGCTATCTATAAATTTAGTGATATATAATTGTCATGAATGATTGGTACAAGTAGCAAATTGGTTATTTACGAATTTTCATATTTGACTTATGAGAAACAAAAAAGCTTAATTGAATAATTGTAGCTATCTCAATTATTTAATTTGTGGTTTAATCTTTTTCACTAAGCTTATTGATACCATTAAATTGGTATCGAATGATATCGTATGTGATTAATTAATATTAAGTTTTGGTTTGAATGTGGGATTTAAACTAATTAATTTAGAAAAAAACTTGAGACTTATTATGACTATCATAGTAGGTTTTAGACTAACTACTTGAATTATATTATATTTAAATTAATGATTAAAGTTATAATTAGATTAGGTCCTTCCCTTTAATTAGAGTTAATTAAAATTGAATTTCTCAATATTTATTTTTAGTTGATTATTTTGATGCTTTGTTAATATTAGTGCATTAGTTAATTAATCATAAACCCCCTACTTTATTTAGACAATTGAAATTAAGAAACTAGCTGCTAGTTTTCTTAGGATTCAACCTGGTTCCATAACTATTACAAGAGTTTATTGGATTAGAATTAATTTTGAGGGCTTCAATAACCTGTTTAAAAGTTTGGCACCATTATTGAGGAACTATTTTAGTTTCTTTGCGCTATTTACAATTCACTACCAATCTCTTGTCTTGTATGACTTAATTCTTCTTAGATAGGTGAATTGTAATATAATCCATATATTCAAAAGACAGCGCATCGTGTAAGGAAAGAGACTAAGCAAGGAAAAGTTCATTCATCTCTAAAAGTGAAATTTGAGATAGAGTTAACAGTTAGTGAAGATTCTAATTTTCAAGAAATTAAAGAAAAGATAGTGAATCCTAACATTAGAATGTTGAGGGAGTTATCAATACCAAATTTGAATCAACAACTCTTATGCATAAGATTTCCTATTGATGAGGTAGATTTCAAATTAAAATTTTGTTCGATTCATTTATTTGCTATTTTTCGTAATCTTACAGGTGAAGATCCATATAAACATTTGAAAGAATTTCATGTTGTTTGCTCTGGAATGAAACCATAAGGAGTAATGGAAGAATAAATTAATCTCAAAGTCTTCTCATTCTCATTAAAAGATAAGACAAATTATTAACTATATTATCTCCCACCTGGCTCAGTAACAAGAAGGAATGAAATGAAAAGGTTGCTCATAGAGAAGAACTTTCCTGCATCATGAGTAGTTAATATCAAAAATAAGATATATGAGATAAGATAATTCGCCTTAGAAATATTGTATGAATATTGGGAGATGTTTAAGGAGTTATATGCTAGCTACTCACACTACCAAATTCTTGACCAACTTTTAATTCAGTACTTTTGTGAAGGGCTATTTTATTAGATATGAGTATGGTAAATATAGCTATTGAAGGAGCTTTGGTAAATAAAACCCTAAAAATAGCTAGGTAATTAATTTTAAACATGGACGAAAATTGTCAACAATTTTGGACAAGGATGGAAGGTGCTGTTAAGCGTATGAATGAGATAAGTAACACAAACTTTAAGGATAAAATTTTGAATTTTATTGGTCTAGTTCATAAAACGGTTATAGGTCAATTACAATCGGTACGAGTGTGCAAAATATGTACATTCCCTAGTCATCATACAGATATAAGTCCTACATTACAACAAAACTCCCTTTAAGAAACTAACGCAATAGGGGGATTTTTTGATCAACCTCAACAAAAATATGAACCTTATTCCAATTACTATAATTTAGGGTAGAGGTATCACCCAAACTTTAGCTATGAAAATTAATGAGGGCAACAAAGATACTAAATCATAATTTCAATAGACTATCTCAAGAACCTACACATGCTCAATCTCAGTCTTCAAATTCTGGTATATGTTTGGGCAAAATTGTTAAGGTACTTGCTACTAATACTAAAAAATTTTAGCGGGAAATAAAAGTAAGCCTTCAGAACTTAGGAAATCATTTAACTCAATTGGCCACCTCTTTTACTAATAGGAAGCGCAAGCATTGACAAAATTACTTTCACAAACAATGGTAGATTCTAATGAGAATGTGAGTGTAATGATATTGAGAAGTGGGAAAGAAATTCAATATGGATCTTCCTTGCCAATAGAGGTAGAAAAGCATGAAGAAGGAGTGAAGAAAGATGAACCTCCAATTTAAGAATAAAAAAGGGTAAAAGATGATTTACCTTTATCGATATCATCTAATGCACATGTACTTTCTTTTTTTTACAATGTGTCTAAATCGAAAGAAGAGGAATATAAAAAGGAAATCTTAGAAAACTCTATAAAGGCGAAAATCAATATGCTACTTCTAGCCATCAAAATATTCCAAAATATGCTAACTTCCTGAAAGAACTATGTTCAAATAAAAAGAAGCTGAAGGATGAGGAGATAATAATTTTAGATAAGAATGTATTAACTGTGATAAATAGGAAATTATTTGAAAAATGCAAAGATTTAAGTATGTTTACAATTCTTTGTGTTATTGGTGATAAGAAAATTGAGTGTGCCATGATAGACTAAGGTGCATCTATTATTTTCTTTAAAAGACGACTTCTTATTATTGTGATAAGACTATGTCGTTTCCTTAATCTGTATTTTTCTCTTAATTTAGGCTGACGTGTATTAATAGTTAGGGTTTTTGAAGACGTGGTAAGTTACGTCAGCAAATTTAACGGAAAGAATAACATGAGGCTATAATTGAAAAAAATTAAAAGTTTAAGTATTTAATTATCACATTTTAAAGTTCGGACCATAATTACAAAATTAAACAAAGTTTAAAATTATTTTTGTAATTAACGCTAATTAATACTTACACAGAAATTTTATTTGCCTGACCTCACAGTCACATGCTCTGAGAAGTTCAATAAGTATACATTTTTACTTATAGACTGATTTTTTAAAAATAATTTCTTATCAAGATATGCTGTTCCACCTTTCTCCTCGTGGAATAAAAGCACCTAAGTTTTACAGTTCAAAGAATTACTTTTTGCAAACAGTAACATTAATGTTGTGTTTAAGTATCACTTTCGTCAATTTTAATCAACAGATGGACTAATTTATTGGATTCTTTTTCTCAGTAAAATATTTTAATTTTGAACTTTCTTTAGAATAAAAAACAAAATCGTTTAAAATCCACCCATAGCCCATAAGTAATAATATGAACGTTGGTTTTGCTTTTGCTAATAATTCAATGAAGAGAGGCAAAGAAGAAATTGGGTCCCAGTCACTGAGCACTGCTCGTGACTCACTTTCCTCTCACTCAAGCTCAACTCAATCATCACATTGGCACAATGCACTGTCAACCAATTCCGTCATTCATTCTTTCTTTCTTTTGAAGAAGATAGAAATAGGAATTTGGTGATCCCATCTTATCCAATGTTCCATGCTCCACTATATTCCGGCTTCTTTTATGTGCTAGCGACAGTATCACTGGCGGCCGATCCCTATGTCTACTTTGATTGGACTGTCACTTACCTCACTGCCTCTCCACTTGGTGTCAAACAGCAAGTTATAGGTATTAATGGTGAATTTCCAGGCCCAGTTCTCAATTTAACCACAAACTGGAACGTTGTTATCAATGTTAAGAATAACCTCGATGACCCTTTGCTTATTACCTGGTAAGTCTTTTTATATCGTTTTGGAACTTGGAGTCAATAAAATCCATCTTCATGGCCGTTTGATGATATAGGGATGGCATACAACATCGAAAGAACTCCTGGCAAGACGGAGTTTTGGGTACTAATTGTCCGATTCCTGCTGGTTGGAATTGGACATATGAGTTCCAGGTCAAAGATCAGATTGGAAGTTTCTTTTACTTCCCTTCTCTCAACTTCCAGAAAGCATCAGGTGGTTATGGGGGAATTATTGTCAACAACAGAGATGTTATACCGCTACCATTCGCTTTACCTGACGGAGACGTTATACTGTTGATTGGTGACTGGCATACTAAGAGTCATAAGGTCAGTGTCAACACTGTTATCTCTCTTCTTGTGGTAACATCCACTATGAGATCCATGGTTGACCCTAAATTGTTTGTGGCGAAGCAGGAATTGAGAAAGGATGTTGAAAATGGAAATGGTCTAGGAGTTCCAGATGGCGTCCTTATCAATGGGTTTGGTCCATACAGATATGATGAGGCACTAGTCCAAGAAGGCATTGCTTACCAGATCGTAAATGTTGATCCAGGTTAGTGGGTGATGTCCTTGGGATGGCCATATCTGTTCGTAAGAATGTCTTATTTGGGGTTTACAAACATTATCAATTGGAGGAGTGCTTCCAAAACTTCCCTTGACTTGAATTGCATTTTTGTGGTGGTCAATGCTGAAGATAATTTCCTTACCGTTGGAGTGGATTCAAGTTTATACATTTGTACCGTATGCCCTTTATGTATCTGTTTTCTCCCTTTGTTTTTGGTTTAAAATAATGAAACAAAGGAGAAACTGTTAATGCTGTTATCATATAAAGCGAAAAGCTGGGATGATTGACATTTAACAAGATATCCTTGTGTGATCTTGCATATGATTAAAACAGCAGTCTGCTTTGGTGTTGAAATTAAAAATAACTTGATAATCAGCTAGATTCCTTTATTTTTAGTGATATTGCAAATTAAGTGGTCAGGGCTGCCATGAATACTGTGGGAAATTAAAGGTCTATCAGCCACTGGATCTTTTTAAATAAATTCTACAACGTGCTGAAAGTCTGGAAGTCTAATATGAAAATTTCCATGAAAACTGTTTCTAGCAGGATTTATGTTGTGGGTAAAAAAAATTCTTACTGAGAAGGTACATGCATAATTTTCCCTCTTTTGCTCTTTCAGTCACAAATAAATTCTTTTCTATTTGCTACTGAAACAGGTAAGACATACCGGTTCCGTGTGCATAACGTTGGTATCTCAACCAGCTTGAACTTTAGAATACAAAACCATAACTTACTTCTTGTGGAGACTGAAGGGTCATACACAGTTCAGCAGAACTATAGTAACATGGACATACATGTGGGCCAGTCTTACTCATTTTTGGTTACAATGGATCAAGGTGCTAGCAGTGATTACTATATTGTTGCAAGCCCTCGATATGTCAATTCAACTGCTAAAGCATCTGGTGCTGCTATATTGCATTATTCCAATTCCCAGGGACCACCTTCAGGTCCTCTTCCTGATCCTCCTAATGAACTTGATTCCTCTTTCTCAATGAATCAAGCAAGATCTATAAGGTTGTAGTTAAGCGTACTTTATGTTATTAACCTTTACTGTGTTAAATAGTTGAAATGGTTGTTGATCCAATTGTCTGTTCAGTTTTCCTTAAAATTAAAATTAGTAGAATTGCTCTTGATTTCTGGACTCTAGGCTGCTTGTTAATAAAGTTTGGTGATGGTGGTGTTATTTCAGATGGAACATATCTGCTGGTGCTGCTCGGCCTAATCCACAAGGATCTTTCCAATATGGTCAAATTACAGTTACTGATGTCTATGTAATCCTCAATAAGCCTGCAGAGCTTATAGATGGAAAGTGGCGTACCACTCTTAATGGTATTTCATACCTACCACCTTCAACTCCACTAAAGCTTGCTCAACAATACAATGTTTCTGGCGTCTACAAACTTGACTTCCCCAACAAATTTATGGACAGACCACCCAAAGTTGATGTCTCTTTGATTAATGGCACTTTTAAAGGTTTCACAGAAATCATCTTCCAGAATAATGATACTGCAGTCCAGACCTACCACATGGATGGATATGCTTTCTTTATTGTTGGGTGAGCACTTATTTTCATATGCTTGTTGCATTAAACCAAAGGGAACTTAAGTATCTGAAATGTAATCTTTAAATTTCACGCATACCATGTAGCATGGATTTTGGAGTGTGGACAGAGAATAGCAGAAGCACGTATAACAAATGGGATGGTGTTGCTCGTTGTACTACTCAGGTAATTCTGTCTTGTAATTTCATCACTAAGTTCCTCTTGTCGAGATTAAGAGTTCAAAAACCATAGGAGGATGGGTAGCCAAAAAAGCATTGGCATCCATATGCTCAAAATTTGATACTATATAAAAAAGACCAAGCGTAGTACAGATGAAATCGAACTACCAATAATATACTGTTGTGTGTCATATGCGTGCTAATGATTTCATCTGTACATTTTGATGGAGCTATAAAAAACCTTACACCAGATTTAATATGACATTATTTCTAAGAGAGTTTTTTTTACGACCCCTAATTTAAAAAATGGATCAAGTTATGCTATATTAGCCTAGTGTCAATGGTATTTGTTTTGTTGAATGATTGACATTTTTGACTTGCAATGGGTCACTTGACAATTTTACAATGTCATGTAAAAGAAAACAGTAAGTGAAAACTTTTCAAGGAATACTGAAGGATATTATTTATGTGGAATTGTTTATTTCAGGTCTTTCCTGGAGCTTGGACTGCCATCTTAGTTTACCTTGACAATGCTGGCATTTGGAATCTTCGGGCAGAGAATCTAAACTCATGGTATTTGGGCCAGGAAGTTTATGTGAGCGTTGTAAATCCAGAGGCTGACAAATCTGAAGTCTCTTTGCCTGATAATACCATATATTGTGGTGAATTATCATCCTTACAGAAGTAAGATTTTGGTGGACGGATAATTCTGATTCTTTTTTGGAACTCTAGATTTTCCAAATAACTATTATATAGAAGTTTTAAACCCTAGCCTTTACTTAAGAGCTTCATTTGGTTGAAGTTTGAATGCTTCTTTGTTCTGGTGAATTGTCTGGATATTCCATCCAAAGGAAGGAGTGAAGTGAAAGAGAACCATTGAGCAAAGAATTTAACTAGTGCCAGAATCCCATTCACATAGAATCCTCCTTGAAGAAACTAGTAGCTGATGTTGAAATCATTGCTTGCATTCTTCTTTTCCTTGTAATCCTTATTTCTCAATTCTTTTTGCTAAGATTATAACTTTCCTTTCCCTCTTCTGCAGAGATCAGGCTCAGAGGTTCAAGTTTTCTGATGCACCACCCTTTTCCAATGTGAGCAGAATGGTTTTGGTTGCTTTAATTGTAGTCTTGAATTGGAATATAAATCAGGTAACTGACTTGGATGTGGGACATTTAAGTTCTTGTAGCTAAACCTGCAACGTCAACCTTCCAAGTAAGAATATAGGGTAATTACACCACTTTTGGTCAATCTGTATGCATGTATTTCCATCCTCGAGTGAAATGAATAGTATAGGATATTGCCATATGAAAAGCCTTCGGTATAACATACGTATGATTTGCTGTTTTATGCTGACAAATTCTTCAGGATATTAAACTCCTTGAAGCAAACTAATACGTAGCTGATAAAGCATCACCCTTACTCTCAGGGTCTCAAAACTGTTAAAAACTTTATAAATTCACATGCTCATGTTTTTGAGCAAGCTGGAGGCATCGAAAAGTTATTCAATGTGACCGTAGCATTCTAACTTCCTATGTATTCTTGTCAGTGGCGGAGTCAGGAATGTCCTAGAGTCGGAGTCAGGAATGTCCTAGAGTCGGAGCTGATTGGCTGATTGGATAGCGATGGACTGGCGGCGAAGACTTCCGATAAATTCAAAATTAATTTAAAAAACAATTTCAAAAAGCACATTCATAAATGAAGTTAACTAAAATATTCAAATTACAACATCTTTACACATTTTTAGAGACATTAGAGCTAATGGATGATAATTGTTTTCAACGAGTCGCCATGACTTGAACAGGTTAAGTGAAATAGAAAATCCGAACTAAGTTCGAGTAGATCACATGTAGTGCGAATTAATAATAATACAAAATAATATATAAAAAAGATACAGTATAGTACTTATAGAAAAAGGTAAATATTATCAATATAAGATAAAAAATGTCATTTGCGAACCTCAAACAAGACCAAACATATTTATACAACTTGTGTTTAATCACTCGTAAGCAATCAATAAATGCTTAATTACATAAAATGAGTTCCTCGTCTAAGCGGACAAGAAAATGGAAAGAGTCAAAAACTGATACTCTATGGTGAGTCTAAGCGGACAAGAAAATGGAAAGAGTGAAAAATCTTCAACGGGCTGCATTTGTATGCCATAGATCTAGACGCCGAAGTCGAATTTCCACGGGCGTGGTTCCCTCCAGCAATCGGCACAACACGTGTGGGGCCAGATCCTCCATCGCCACCCCCACTTCCTACGACAGTGTTGCTGCCACCTCCACCGCCACTAACGCTTCCGTCTCGTACGGTGTTACCACCTCCGCTGCCAACACCGCGTCTGGAGGTTGCCGATGTGATACTGCTCATGGCTGGGCACGGTGCCTGGCGTGGGAGCTTGTCCCTCTGTAGCTCCGCCCATGATTGTTGTATTAAGTTGGTCTGAGGTTGCATGTCCTTGGATGTAATTAAAGCTACTTAAAAAGCTGATAAGTGTTATTCTAAAAATAATATATATTGCTTGGTATTTTTTAACTCTCAGGCGTGTTAAACGTTCTATGCTTTTAATTATATTTTAAAAATTAGACCGGAAGATAAAACTATATGATATTAGATTTAAGGTTTAAAAAATTTAATTAGTATTGAAACGTTATAAAATCGGTTAACGATTTAATAAAATTAAAGAATTTAAAAGATGATTTAAAAAGATCGTTTTTATCTATTAAAAATTTTAAAATTTAAAATTTAATTAAAAAAGAATTTATTAAATAAACATTAATGAATTTATTTTAGTTTATAAACATTTATTAATTTACAAAAATTGAACT
Source organism: Erythroxylum baracoense (assembly GCA_025629805.1). Taxonomy (NCBI): domain Eukaryota; kingdom Viridiplantae; phylum Streptophyta; class Magnoliopsida; order Malpighiales; family Erythroxylaceae; genus Erythroxylum; species Erythroxylum baracoense. The sequence goes on from JAOTAY010000004.1 coordinate 17,270,949, forward strand.
ATTAATAAATAAAATGAACGGTTCAAAATTTTTGCAATTTACTCAACTGAATTAGTTGAATTTTTTTTACGATTTAATCGATTAAACTGATTAATAATCATTATTTTGATCATATATTCGTTTCAAACTTACCCCCTTATTTTTATGAACTTGAGGAATGGGAAAGGTTAGAAAAAATGAACCTTTGAGATTTAATTAGATCAAAATCTGTGGTGAATGGTCTGATTCTGAACTTATAACGTTGTACCAAGGGCATCTCCAACCCACCTCCATCTTAGAGAAGAAACTCTATTTTGCTGAAAAAATGAACTCCAATCTAACGCCAAATTGTCTTCTATTTTGGAGGATTTGGTGTGGCACTGTAGCACTCCTCTATTACTATTCCCTTTTTTTGTCTTTTCTTTTAATTTTTCTCATCTTTTTTTTCTTTCTTTTTTATTAATTCATTTTTAATTTTTAATTTTTAATTTTGTTATTTAAAAAATATTTCAATATTTTCATTATATATTTATTTAAGTAATTATAACTTTATAATAATTTTAAGGTTTAGTCTCACATTTATAAATTTTTTCATTATATACTTATAATTTTATAATCATTTAATTATGAATAAATATTTTAAATAAAAATTTTAAAAATATCTAAATTAAACACACATACATGAATATTAATAGTCAAGCAGTAGATTTAAATAAACAAAATACAAATATAATATAATTAATTATATTGTAATTTATTATAATTAAATAATATAAAATAGTGCAATATATCTCATATATTATTTTATTTAGTATTATTAAATAATAAATTATAGTTTAATTGAAATTTTATTATTTATTAACATAAAAATATAACAATATTGTGAATAAAAATATACACGAAAAAGAAAAGTTGGATTAATTTTATAAAATAATTTTAATAATTATTAATAAAAGGTAAAAAAAATATGCTGAGAATATTCTTTTTAGTATGAAAAATAGAGTTGTGAATTGGAGTAGAAAACACTGTAGCATCTCTAAAATAGAGGAAACTTTACTCTATTTTAGAGGAATGAGTTGGCCTAATAGAAATGAAAAATAAGAGCTGAGAAGGTTAATAATGCTAAGATGAGACAAGACATCGTGGTCATGGTCAGTTTTTACAGAAGCACCCTATAAGTTTAAGAAGGCGTTTGTTTCAGCTTTTAGTGGGTAGAAAAGTACTTTTTCTACCACAAAAGTTATTTTAAGAAAAAAAATGAATGTTTGGCTGTAAATTTTAAAAGTACTTTTAGAGTAGAAATAACTTTTTTAAAAGCTAAAATACAACTTTTTTAAAAGCTCAAATTTGTAACTTTTCAAAAAAAACCCCTTATTTTAGCTTTTTCAAGTAAAAGTTTTTGCGTCAGTTACGTATATAACAAAATTGCGTCACTTACATATATAACCAAAGGTTTTGTTGTCTTCACAAAAGTATCTTCTCAAAAACACAACAACTCATCTTTTCAGAAGGATTAACTCACATGTTTTTTTTTCTTGTTATCTTTCTTGTTATTTTTCTGCATTATCTTGTTATCTTTCTTGTTTTTGGGATTATAATATAAGGTTAACTTTTGTACATGTTTTAATATTTATTTTTTATATTAATTTTATTTCTTACAAAAAAATGAGACATCTCTTTAAATAATTTCCTACAAGATGGTATCTAAAATTTCCTACAAGATAATTATCCAAGAAATAGGTAACCGTAAATATAATGTACTTTACATATTGTTTAGTATAATTTAAATATTATTTATATGCATAAATAATTTTATTATAAAATAAAATATACTTAAAATTAATAACAATATTTTTTATTTTTATGTTATCCAACAGTCTAATATATGAAGCGCTTTTTAAAAAATTATTTTTTAATTAACAGTCAAATAATCAACTGATTTTTTAGAAAATTTCTTCTCAAAAAAACTGATAAAAACTCTACTAATATACGCTCTATCTAACCAGACAGCTAAGTCTAAACTCTAAAGCGCTAAACTTACTTAAAAACCCCATAAATTTGTAGCGATCGCGACTGCCCAATTTTTCGCGTAAGTTGCCAGTTTGGAAATTCATGCCCATTTGATTCCTTCTTGTGTCAGCCGCCCATCCAGCATTTTTTATCCTATTACCAGAACTAATTTATGCACCCGTGTTTCCACTCGATACTCAATATAGCTTCATCTATATCTCTAATGATCTTCGGAAAAGTGTACGTCTCTTATTGGAGCAATTTCCGGATAACTTCAATACACAATGTGTCCATCTCTCTTTACCTTGACTTGTAAGCAAATATAATTCCCTACCACTAGCCATTTCCACCATATATATACGATTCTTGCATACCCGAATAGTGTATCTGTCTGTCCTAGACTTTCCAACCTCTGAAGTTCCAATTGCCATGGGTAGGGGCAGTCCCATCATCTTGTTTAGGATAGCTTGCCTCTTGTGGAGTTCTCTACTGCTTGCTCACTCCGCTCCTGAAACTGCTCTTGTCACTCAAATTCCTGGCTTTTCTGGCACTCTCCCCTCGAAACACTATGGCGGGTAGGCTCCTTTCCCCCCTTCCTCCCCCCCAATTGTTATTGCTTTTCTGGGTTGACCATGTTATTGACTATCGGTTACTTTTGCTTATATTTGTCACTTCCCTGTTTCTGGGAATTTTAGTTCTACTTGACCCGGTGTTATGTGTCTCGGGATATTTTTGAAGGTATGTGACAATCGATGAAACTCATGGGAGGAGATTGTTTTACTATTTCGTCGAGTCTGAAAGGAACCCGGCAAAGGATCCTGTGGTGCTTTGGCTAAATGGTGGACCTGGATGCTCTAGCTTTGATGGGTTCGTTTATGAACATGGTATGAGCTTGAAATCAGGATTCTTTTATTGTTATTTTATATGTACTGCAACTGCTGTTGCGAGTTTCATTCGCTCTCTTTCTGATATTAAAATGCTGTGTGTGTTCTATATTTGATATGTATCATAATTATTACATGTCTGTTTTTTCCAATTTGAAATTGACAGTGACAGTGGGTAAATATTCACCGGCCATGTCTGTTTCTTCAGTTATGGGATTATGGCTTATGATTCTTTTGTGGTATAACATTGGAAAGTTGAAATTTTCTGTTCAACGTTCTTAGTTGGTTGTTACTGGTCACTATTCTCTGTAAATGGTACATTGATGTTCATCAAAAGAAATCATTCCTTGGAAACTGAATTGCGTCTTTTGCTTATATTTTCGTTTTAGGAAAGATCAATTGAGATTATGAAAGGAATCTTACGATTAAGGTGGTAATTTCAGTCATCTGAGTTTTTGTGCTGACCAGTTCAATATGACGTTTATCATGCCAGAAAATTGTTATCTGTTCATTAAATTTCAAGTCAAAGGAAAATGATTCTGCCTGTTGCCTGTGAATATCTGTGTTAGTCTAATACCAATGGGGATTTTTTTCTTCTAAATTTCTAAATTCTAAAACATATGGCTTCTAAATCCATTTTGCAGGACCTTTCAACTTCGAAGCGAAACAGGGAGATCTTCCTAAACTGCACCTGAATCAACACAGTTGGTCCAAGGTTGACTGAACTTCATAGCCTGTTGGATACCATGTTTATGAATTTTGACCTTTTTGTTTATTTTACTTTGTTTATGTTGGTTACAACATTCTGAGTGTTTGTACTTTAGGTTTCCAGCGTAATATATTTAGATTCTCCAGCTGGTGTGGGCTTTTCGTATTCAGAGAATAAAACTGATTATATCACTGGTGATTTGAAGACTTCATTGGATTCCCACGTATTTCTCTTAAAGGTACGAAAGGAAAAAGAGGCTAATTTAATCACATTTATACAGTTCCTTAACTTCTGAGGGATGCCTTGGTATTAGCAATCTGCTATTTTGCAACCAGTGGTTTGAGCTGTACCCAGAGTTCCTTTCCAACCCATTTTTTATTGCTGGAGAGTCATATGCTGGAGTATACGTGCCAACTCTTGCTTATGAAGTTGTGAAAGGTACTAAAAGTTATTTTACCATATGGATTCCTTGGTATTAAGTTCAAATAGTTGATGTTCATTCTGATTATTCTGCAGGAATTGACGATGGTAAAAAGCCTATCCTCAATTTCAAGGTGTGTTTATAGAAATTCTTTTGTTTCTAAAAGAACTATCTAAAGGAAAGCATCAAAATAAGAAACAAAAAGGAAAGAAAAATACTGAAGGAGATCTTGCGGCTGGAATGTTGTGCAGGGATATTTGGTAGGAAATGGAGTTACAGATGAAGAGTTTGATGGCAATGCACTTGTTCCATTTGCTCATGGGATGGGATTGATCTCAGATGAGTTATATGAGGTTCGTGAAGCATGCAAGGATATCACAATAAGATGCATTTTCAAGAATTTTTTTTCTGCGTTCCTTATGTTTGTTTTCCACTAAAACTCTGTTTGAACAAAGAGCTTGGACCATCTTGCGCAGGTCTCAGTTTTAGGCAGTTATGATCATCTTAACACTTATTGGATTCAACAAGAAATCTGCTTTTTTTGTTCTATTCAATTAATGTTTTTCTAGGAGCATGGATCCTACGAGAATATGTCTTGTATACTGCAGGAGGTAAAGAGAGCATGCAGTGGAAATTTCTATAGACCACAAACTGATTCTTGTACTTCCAAGCTTGCAAAAGTTGAGGAGGTAATGCATAAGCTTAATTGCAATTTTATTAAAATTTTTAGCACTCTTATCATTTACTCTGTCATTAATCTGACAATTTGATTGATCCCAGGATGTTGATGGCCTAAACATATACGATATTTTAGAACCATGCTATTATGATGCAGAGCTCAGGGAAGCTAAAGATAGCAAAATTAGGTTACCATCCAGCTTTCAGCAATTAGGTAAAACAGATAGGCCTCTTCCTGTCAGGAAAAGGATGTTTGGTCGTGCTTGGCCACTCAGAGCTCCTGTAAGAGATGGAATTGTTCCAACTTGGCCTCAGCTTTTGAATGGAGAGAATGTTCCCTGCACTGTGAGTCTGTTAAATCTGGTTTATATTCTTCTTGTTTAGCTTATTGACTTCTTTATGAACTCCGAATTGGAGTGAATTGTGAAAATGGTGTAAGAGTTCTAATTGTTCGGGAAAACTTCAAATGAGGTGCTACTGACTTCACTAATTGTTGGGGAAAACTTCAAATGAGGTGCTACTGACTTCACTTTCAACTGCAAATTCACTATATTGCAGAATTTAATGTAGTTCTTATCATTGATGTTGGGCAGGGTTTATATTTTGCTTTCTCTTGCTTTATTTGAGCTGATCTTCAACTTTGACTCTTTAGGATGATGAAGTAGCTATGTCATGGCTGAATAATGAAGCAGTTAGGAGAGCAATCCATGCTGAAGATGTAAGTATTCTTAGCTGTGTTTTATGAAAAAACAGAAACAGAATCACTCAACTTATAAACCTTGTGAAAATAGGTGAATGTAGCAGGTGTTTGGGAGTTATGTACTGATCGTATTGAGTTTCGCCATGATGCTGGGAGCATGATCAAGTACCACAAGAACCTTACTATGAGGGGGCTTCGAGCACTAATATTCAGGTATATGTTCAGATTTCGCTTCTATGTAGCATTTTTGTTGGAAAGAATCTTTTAATTTAAAAGGAGAAAATGAAAACAAGTTGTAATGTGTGATTTGAATTGCTTCTCTGTTAGGACCAATGTGGTCGAGGGAAATTCAGGAAGGGGGGAGAATAACAGAGATGTAAACAAGCCTAAGATATGAAGAGTATACTAGAGGAGAGAGAAAGAGGGGCAGAGAGGAGTGAGTTAGTTGGTTAGTTAGTGGCTGAGTTGGCACAAGGGCTGGGTTGTAACAGAATGGCCTCAGTAGGTAGTTTTGAGGCAAAGAGGGAGAGGGGAGAGGGCATTGGAAAGTAAGAAGATAGATATTGTAGACAGAAAGAATTTCCTTCTTTCTGAGGAGCATTGCAACTCTGGAAGGGGTGTCCTCTTGAATAACCCTTGCAATAGCAGGAGAGTGCCTTTTATCTGGTCAATAACATACACTTTAGTTTATAAAGCCAAAGTTCTATCATTCTCTTTGCCCTTCATTTAATTGTAGCCGAAGACAGATGTTAAGCTGCTTCAGGTAAAAACATTCAAAAAAATTATGTAACAAGATTCTGTCATATGAATACTGTTGTCCTGAAAATTTCGTGTGGCTAAGCCATGCTACTTGTACATAAAATATAATTATTTACCAAAATAAATGCAAATTAGTAGTGAAGGAAACTAGGTGATGCAACTTTGAACAAGTTAATTTATGATATTAAGTTATATTTCATAGTTTCTTATCAAGGAGAAGTGTGCCGGGGTTTATACTAAGTGGAATATAAACTTTTAACACTTGTGAAAATTTGAAGGGAAAGCTTATATTATTAACACACAATTGGCATTTTAAAAGATAATTTTTGAGAAGGATCTAAAGCTTGATAAACTGAATTGCAGATGTATTCTACCAACTCATGGGTAGCATTGTTAAGTATGCAGAAGTACGGTTTGTTCAGCTATGCAAATTGCAGTCTCTGTTGATCTTGTGCTTACCTGCTGTGTATACCGTTTCTATCTTTTTGTTGCATTATTTTATGTTCTCCAAAACTGATACAAATATCTGCAAATATTAATGTAGTGGGGATCATGACATGTGTGTTCCATTTACTGGGAGCCAGGCTTGGACAAGATCAATGGGATATAAAGTAGTGGATGAATGGAGGCCATGGACTTCCAACAGACAAATTGCTGGGTATTGCTGTTATAATTCTTGGGTCAAATATGAAAGGAAGATGTATTATTGATAAGAAGGATTCTTCTTTCCAGTCCTAGTAAAATGTTTCCTGTTACATGCAACTGAAATTTTACTAGTCCTGCCTTTCTGTGGAATTCCTTGTGCAGAATTAATAAGAGTTGGATTATTTTCTTACAGTTAATATCATCTTCTGTGTGATTGATTGCAGATACACTCAAGGGTACGAGAATAACCTGACCTTTTTAACCATAAAGGTATGCGCAAATGTGTATCAATGTTTGAGAACTTATTAAATATTTACTGACATCAAAATATTTTACTTCACAATTCGGTGCAGGGAGCTGGACACACTGTCCCAGAGTACAAACCAAAAGAGGCGCTGGACTTTTATAGCCGGTTTCTGGCTGGACAACCAATTTAAATAACACAGTGATGTTAAATAACCAAGTATAGCAATGCATATCTATGCTCATAATTGCAGGAGGGAGAACGGTCATCGTATTTCTGATTCTTGTTTTCTTGCCCATATCAAATGACTGAAAATTGATGACAAGGAAACTGGTTTATCCGAAAATTAATGCAGTTAAAAGGAATGCGATTCTCTTCATTGGGTAGAAGCTGTTTGCAATCCTTCACGTCTTGGGATTACAAGTCATTTATAGCAGCATGTAGGCTTGGCGTTTTATAGGATCCATTTTTAACATGCCTGACTAGTTTCTTCTTTTGGTAATAGCCCAATAGTGCAATGAACTCAATCAAGAACAAGCAAATCTACAAGCTTAACCTGAAAACTCGTCCACATAACTCTGGTACCGAGTAACAGCACCAAGGTCTGCAAAATATGAGTCGTCAGTCAGGGAATTGATACCAGCAGCTGCAAAATCTGTGCAACTGCAACTGCTTTTAACATGTTATAGCAATCCCGATGATATTATGAATGAAACATATCTATAATTTTTTTTGGAATAATAAAAATGATTTACTAGTAATGAATTCTAATTTTAACTTCTTATCTTTGCTTTTTGATGTTGAAGCAAATGAGAGAGAATTTTTTATTTGAAAAATGAATATTGTTTTTATTATAGGCATATCTATAGCAACTTACATTGAGTTCTAGGCTAATAGCTCTGATTTAATTTACAAAAAGATCGAGTATTCTAGGGGTGATGATACATAACAAAGACAATCATAGAGCAAAGTATTGAGCTAAACTATAGTTCCCATCTTTTTTTCAGATCAGCTGAAAGAGTGTGTTGTGCATTTTTAGCATTGATGGCAGCTTTGATCCAATCAACAATTTTGTCTGCAACTTGGTTTTCACATCTGTGAATCTTCTGCTAAATGTTAGGAGAAGCCTTATATTTTGAGTATTTTGGAGTCTAAGATTAGACTAGAGAATCTAAATAAATTAAAAAAGAATGAGGCCTAGCTGGAATTTTCTTACTAACCTTCAACATCATGCATATGGAAGAATTATTGTATATTATAGTAATAGCTTTCTTAAGTTAAGAGTTGTTGGACTCAAATAAATAGGTTATGCATATGAAGCTATCATATATCAATAAGAATCTATCCTACTTTGCATATGTCTTCTATGGCTTTAACCCGAATTTTCAAAGGTACTCTTTGTGGAATGGCTTCAATACTATGAGTGCAATATACTTGGGAGCATGGTTGATATGTGGAGACTTTAATTCCACTCTGTACAAAACCAAAGGTGAAGGCAACTTCAACTTTAGAAACTTTTCTGATGACTTAGAAACTATGTTGAAAGTATAGGGTAATTGATCTACAACAGGTGAGTAACCTATTTATCAGACCCAATAAACAATCTTATAACTAGTTCACAAAGAAAAAATTGGACAAGGATTTGGTGAACTATAAGTCTATAATTAGCTAAATGCTTTCCCTGAGGGTAAGGCTGTTTTTATGGATCTTCTTACATCTAATCACACCCTTATCAAAATAAAAGGCCTTCTAAAGAAGATTACTAGGCATGTCACATTCAGGTTTAACAATTATCTAGTTGAATGCAATATTTTCTTGCACAAAATGACGTGAGAGTGATTCCGGCGAGCTAGCTTTTCTAACGGTGGAGATTCAGGCGAGATTCTCCTCCTCAGCTATGGCTTCATCTTCGTCTTCTTCTCCAACCTCTCGATCCCCCTATCCCCTTTACCCTCTTCACCTTCTGTTCCCCAAATCCCTAATCCGAAA
>JAOTAY010000004.1:17280066-17293253 GCA_025629805.1 Erythroxylum baracoense
TCTACAGTGGCACTTGTAATGAACGTTTTGTACATATTTTGTTCCATTTATTAATTCTTCTGATTTACCAAAAAAAATTATCTAGTTGAGGTTGAAGGGTTTATTCTAAAAGGCTTATAACTGCCTGTTGTTGGTATTAGACAATACATTTATGTATAGAAATTGAAGGCAATAAAAAGGGAACTGAAAAAAGTCAATGCTAGAGTAGGCCTTAACACAAAGGAAACCATGGATAAAGCTATATAGGTCTTAATTGCTACCCAAAAATCAATTCTTTCCCATCTTGATGACCCTATGTTGTTAGAAAAGGAGAAAAATAACTTAGAGAATTTCTTAAGAGCTTTCAGAAACCACTCTTCTCTAATCCAACAAATATCCAGGGTAACTGGATTAAAAATGGGGACAAATGAGCTAAGTTTTTTCATAAAGCTCTAGTTGTAAGGAGAAATCACAACAAAATCCCTTTTATTTATACTAAAGATGGAACAGTCCTAACATAGCATAATGACTTACTAAAGGATGCTACTAATTACTTCAAAAACCTGGTTGGTACTATTTCAGACACATCTCCATCCTTAGAGTCTTTAAGCCTATTCATCAAGAAGAGATTCTTACACATGGACTCCCTAGAACTAATTAAGACTATTATTAATAGAGAAATTGTGGAAACAAATTTTCATCTTAATGGCAATAAAACACAGGAGCTAGATAGATTAACTGGTTGTTTTTACCAAAAAGACTAGAATGAGGTTAGTTTTATTTAAAGCAAGTTGTATTATAATTCCTTGCTAATAGGCTTAAAGGAGTACTCAACTCTATATTTAGTGAAAATCAATGGGCCTTTATAAAGGGTAAAAATATTGGATATAACATCCTGATTGTCTATGAACTATAAAAGGCTATTCTAGGAAGAATTCCTCATCTAATATCCTTATAAAAATGGAATTTCACAAAGCTTTTGATCATGCTAGTTGGGATTTCCCATTTTAACTTGTGAGTATCTTAGGTTTCCCTAATATTTTCATTGGTTGGATTAAAGCTTATATATCCTCGACCTCATTTAGTGTTATGGTCAATGGTACTCCTTTATAAATTTTTAAGGGGAAGAGGGAAATAAGGTAGGGGTGCACTTATCCCCTTACCTTTTCATCCTTTGTATGGATTCTTTCTCTCAGCTGATCAATTATAATGTAAGGAAAGCTCTCAAGTTTAATTCCACTCCAAATATAGAAAGCTTCTTCTAACTAACCTGTGTTTTGTTGATGAATTAATTTTATTCTATGGAGCACACTTGGAATGTATCCATCTTCTAATATATTTTGTTTTCCAATTTAAGGCTCTTTATGGTTTGGAAATTAACCTAAGAAAAAATCATTTCTTTTCATTTAATAGGGCAAGCACTGTAGAATCTTACATTGGAGCAATAACTAGTATGACTAAGAAGCTATCCTATACTATATTTGGGCTTTCCTATATCTATAAGAAGATTAATCTTCTCTCAATTTATACTTCTAATGGAGAAGATCTAGAAAAGAATTGGCTCATGGGTGAATAAAGAGCTATCTTAGGTTGGTTGGGTGTAACTTATTAACTCAGTCTTAAACTCCCTATATATTTGTTAGAGCTTATATTTTCTTCTATAAAATTTTTATACAAACCATCAAAAGAATTTTGAGGAAATTATAGAGGGTCAAACCAAAAATTGAAGTTAAGCTAAGGTAAAATCGTCTGAAGTATGTTTAGTTAAAGAAAAAGGAGGTTTGGGGATTCATTCTTTGAGGACTACTAACAAAATTCTAATATTAAATAGTTTATGGTTAATTCTCCCAGAGAAAAATTCCTTTTGGCTAAGATGGATGAGCAATTATTTTTTTAAAAATAAGAAGCATATGGTCTTTGAATCCTAAATCCTCTAATTATTAATTCATAAATCAATTGATAAAGTTAAAGGGTGAAATAGAGAAGGATGTTACTTTTAAAATTGGCAATGTAAAGCTAGCTAGCCTTTGGTTTGATAATTAGACTTGAAATGGTCCCCTAATATATAACCAATTTGCTAGGATCTATTTACTGGATTTTCCTAGGCAATCTAAAGTGCAAGTTTTGATTGAGGAAGGGGATTGGAACTTACCTACAGAAATGAATCATTTAGACCCCTTTTATGCTCCTGATTTGAATAACCTAGACTGTTACAATAGTCTTATCAATCAGCTCTCTAACAGGGAATATAGGGAAGTTTTTCACTTATCTACTCCTATAATTGAATGGAACCAGTTTGTTTGGAACAAAATCTTAACGTTTCCTTTTTATTGTGGCTAGCAATTAAAAATAAACTTAATACATTGGACATGTTGCATTACCTAAACCTTACCACCAACTGCCTACTCTATAACCTGAGGGAGGAAAATAGGGAACATTTGTTCTTTGTTTTCCCATATTCTGTAACTATTTGTAACATTATCAAAAGCAAATGTCACTGGAACATTGCTTCCTAAAGATTATAAGAGATATTTAAATGGTTATTAGATATCCCTAAGATTCCTAAAGATTCTAAGGAGGTTTACCTTTTAGGAATTGGAATATGCATGTATGAGATGTGGAAAGAATGCAACCTTAGAAGGTTCTAAAAGAAGGAAAGACCTCTTTAAGAAACCTTAAAGAGTATTCTCTACAATATTATAGAATAACTCTTTATATCCCTACAACACCCTCCTAAACGAGCGGACTATTCCTAAGTGATTATGGACTCCTGGGGACTTATACAAGATTTTGGTAAAGATAAGAGCATGTAATGGAAAATAACAAACTAGAAACTATAAAATATCTAATTTAGGTGGAACTTGGCATATGAAGGATGAGGTAGTTAGGTGGTGTCTAATTCATCCTACATTAACCAAAAAGAGGAGTTAAGGTAGTATCACTGAGAATATTGGAGAGTTTGGACACTTTTACCTGTGTTTTTTTACACTTCTAAACAAGAATACGTGATGTAGTACGATCGTGTCCTCTAAAATTCCTCTAGAAAATCAACCCTAGTTCAAAAAATTGGGGGATCTGAAGGCTTTGCCAAAGTCTTTTATTTCCTTATTATTAATACTACAGTTGGTTCCCTGAAATGACGAGTTCCATTTGTTCCTTAGTTATTTATTCAGGTAAGTGGAATTTCCTTATTGCACTCTATGTTTTATTCCATGTCAAAGTTTTGTGCCCCATTCTTTATAATTTTTAATAACAAAATTTTTAATTTTTAAAAAGAAGAATAATTCTACTGCTTTAATCCAAGGTAAAATCTTCCAATTTAACAACAGTACTTAACTGTAATTGCAAGTGAAGTTTATAAGCCATTAGCTTATACCTATTGTTATTTATTATGGTGATAATAACCCTTTGTGTAGAACTGAATCCTTTTAAACAATTCTATGGCACCTATCCATCTAGATTCCTTATATGGTATTACTTAATGTAAGTTTAAAAACAATCCAATATGTTTCTTTCCTCTTATGAGGTTTATAGCTCCATTTAATGAAATTTTACAAACTCAAGATGGGGATATTGATATGATATAAACCCTTAATTATGTTCCAAATGCTTGAGGTAAACTAATATTCAAAGAAAAGATGCCCCACAGTTTTGATTACGAAACACACAAATACCAATTAATATAAAGAACTTCCTTAATCAACTTAAGGTACTTAACCTCCCTTTGATAGAAAGCTAAAGCATAATTGAGTATTTATGACAAGTTTAATGCAACTAGACTAAATTGTGCCAAGGAAACTTGAAAATTTGACCTTATTATTAGTAATCCATATAAATCATTAGTGAGCAGTCCAATTTGGTGAGTCTTCCATTTTATATGATCTTCCATCTTTAGTGAAAGATAATTAATAAATTGTTTTTTGTTCAACGATGGAGATCAGTCCACTATATGCAGTCATAACTTCATAAACTGATGCATTATTTATAATTCCATTCCTTGTAGTGCTAAGTTCATGAATCTCGCTTAGAGGTATTAGGTTGGACGGATTGTCATGCTAAATGAAAGTAGAGAATCCATCGCCAATGCTATGTGAAAACTCCATTCTATATCTATTTTTCAACTTGAGAATGTTTCATTATCCATAATGTATCATACTTTGTTAAACTTCCATAAGCCTATAATCTTAATATAGTAAGCATGAATCTAATTTAGCTATAAGAAGTTAAATTCTCCATATTCTCTTGAGCATTTGCACTTGGTTGGTAACCCTTATTGGCATAATACTAAGTCCCCCCCCCCATTTTTATCCTTACATAGCTTAGTCTATTTGAATTTAGCTAAATATTTTCTACTTTCATTACCAAACCAGATGAATTTCTTTAGAATCTACTTAATAACTTTACTAATATTCTTAGGAAACCATAAACAAGTAGACCAATACATATGTAAGTTATTTAGCACTGAATCACTAGTTGAATCCACTCTAAAACAGTTAAACTTTAATTGCACTAGCTTGTAATCCTTAAAGTAATCCTCTCCAATAGTGGCTTGAAATCTATATAGGAAGACCTTTTATAACTGATTGGAATGATAAGACAAGTGATGAGGTTTAGTGGCTTTTAATCCTAAAATGCAAGCTAACTAGTTAGTGATTACTTCTATTCCAATGGAAACAATCAATTGGCTCTTTTCCTTATTTTTAGTTAGGCATGAGAATACTTAAAAGTATTTAGCGCTACATCAACAAACTATCTGAGTTAGGATATAAAATGGATTTCTTAAATAATAAAAGGGATTTCATCTTTTTTTTTAAATTTTCCTTTAGTTTTGATTTTATGTATTCTACGATTAGGAACTAAACCTTTATTAGTACTTGGATTAGAAGAATCCCATGATAAAACTTGTAGTAATTTTAATTTAATTTATTCCATTCTTTAGTTTTATTGAGATTCAATTATGCATTCTTAGTTATTCTTAAATTAGTATTGCTAGCACGCTAATTCATGTATGATTTCATGCGATTGAGATTGAAAAATCATTTATATGAATAAAACTAGCATAATTGAAAGGAAATGCATATAAACCTACAGATAAGTTTACATAAATCTTTTAGATTAAGATCAAATCTGATAGTGAAATTTATAAATTAAACGTAATTCTAGGGATTTTAATTAAACAGATTTCAATTGATTAACCTAGGATTAAATGTTAATAGTCTTGAGAAAAATATTAAAATAGTTGAGGAATTTTCATGGTCTAATGAACTATAAATTAAATTGATAATCATGATTTCATGAGAAGCCTTAGGGGGATTTGAATTCCAATTGCCATCATCTTCTTTGATTTTTTTCTTAGTTTAATCCTTGTTCTAGTTAATCAATTGTGTTGTTTTATTTTATTTTATTATTTTAATTTAAAAATTTATTAATCATGAACACCATAATTTATTAGGCTAGATAATAGAAAGATGGAAAGCACTAGTAATTCTAGTCCTTGTAAGAACAACTTGTACTAGCCATTGCTAGCTATAACTATACTGTTTGCTTGCAATTAAAACAACTTAATCAAATTTCTAATAAGTGAACATAGTAGGAAATCCAAAAGCATATAATGTGTTCTGAATGAAATTCCTATCTAATGAATCAAAAGCTTTATCTAAGTTTACTTTGATATAAAAAAATTTTCTTGACTGCTTCCTATTATAGTTCTTAAAAAGCTTTTAAACCAACAACATATTATCCCTTATTGATCTGGCCTTAATAAAAGCTCCTTGAAAAGAATCAGCTAGTTGTATAAGCATTAGTTTCAGTCTTTTTGCTAACAATTTGGAAATTATTTTGTATATTATAATTCAACAAAATATAGGTTGATAATCCTTTAAGGATTTAGGAGATTATATTTTGGGAATAAGGCATGAGTATATCTTATTAATCTCCTTTAATATTCTCCCATTCTTAAAGAATTGAAGCACCGTATAAGTTGCTAAGGTTTTAGTAGCCAAGTTTTCTGAAAGAAAACAACATCGAGACCATTAGGACCAAATGCCTTATTAGGATGTAATGTTAATAGAGTCTCTTCCATATCCCTTACATAAAAAGTTTTGCTCAAAGAGTCAGTTACTTGTGAAGATATCTGCTCTTTGATTATATATTTCAAAATATTGATAGAGGATGTATATTTAATATTGTTTCCAACAATTTTGACAAAAGTATTGAAGGCCTCACTATGCAAATCCTCCTCAGAGGTTAACAAGCTGCCGTTTTTAGCTCTCAATGAGGATATCTTACTGATATTTTTCCTTACTAACAGTGATTTATGGAAGAATTATGAATTTTTAACTTCATCCTTCATCCATAATATTCTTTATCTTTACTTTAATAAAGAAAGTTTGATTTTAAAAATTTGATTGTAATGAATTAATGATTATTTCTTCTCTTCTTGTATATCCATATTATGAGGAGAGTTGTCGAGATAGGTTTGAATGTTATGAAGTATATCTTTAGCCTTTTTGATAGCCTTTTGGGTATCTGAGCATCTATTTCCACCAAGTATTTTCAACTCATTCTTAATCATTTATAACTTTCTAATATAGATGAAGATTTTGCTTCCTCTTAAAAGAGTGTTAAGGCCCTTAGAAAGTGATTCATCAAATATTTCCACATTAATCAAGTATTTTTTAAACCAGAATGGAAAGCTTTTGTTCTACTAACTGAATATATTGTATACCATATAAATATATGATTCTATAATAGATGACTATTGAATACTGATTTGCTTTTTAGAAATGCATCCATCCAGTTCTCATTAACCTTATCTTCATCTAGTTTTTTCCTTATGAACCAATTGCCTTTATGTTTATTGTTCTAGGTGTACAAGTGGTCCTTAATTCTTTAATTAGAAATTTACAAGCAACTGGTGCATTTTGTGAGTTCATTAGCATGATTTCTCCAACCAACATTCCCTTAAGCTTTTATTAAGTAGATCACACTATTGAAGTCTCCTGTGATCATTTATAGCTTATTCAAATTCCCACTAATCTCCTTAAGCTAGTTCCACAAAGAGGTTCTCAGAAAGTTGTGATTAAATTTATAAACAAATGCAATTTCTAATTTTTCATTTAAAACAAGGAGATGTATCATTTGTGCCCCTATAAATACAGATTTATCCTCCACTTCACTTGAGTTAGAAGCCACTAATATTCTTCCATTGTAATGAAAATGGTGGTTGTAATGATGGATAAGAGCCTCCTTAGAAAGCTTAATCTCTTATATTTTCTTTATTTATTTTAGTCTCCAAAATGCTTATTAGGAATCATTCGCTATTTGTTGGGGCTATAAAGCCCTTTAGTTTTCTAAGCTAGGATGGTCATTTGGGAGGAGAAATTATGGCTTTCCTTTTTCCTTTTTCCTTTTTCCTTTTGGAGCTTCTTCTTATGAGTTTTTAAAAACTGTTCTCAACATAAGTACCATTAAAGGTCTTATTGATCTGGTTGTTTTGTGTTCCTATTAGTGACTATGTTGGTTCTTGGGGTACAGAGATAACTTTGTTCCTTAACAAGGATGAGTTTTGAGGCTCTTGAGATTTCATTATAGAAAGTTAAGAATTTTGGAGGATTGTCTGCCCAGTGGACTTCTTTTTAAGTATTTGAAGTTCAACAGTCCCGTTCCTATCAAATTCCAAAATATTGATAAGAGGATCCTCTTAGGATAGTTCCTCTACCCTTTCATTACAATTAGCAGTGTTGATAGCTTTAGAGTTGGCATCTTATTACATAAGCTCTTGATATTCACCGGTTTAGAATTATTTTCACATTGGCCTCCATTCTTGCTTTAGCTTAACTTGGTCAAATCTCCAATTGTAAGTGACTAATACATGGTATTTAGAGAAATTGTTAGCTTTATTAAGTATTAATAAAAGAATGATTTTTGGGATCTCCTTTTTTTATGTCTTTTAAAACATGAACTCAGGTATAAATAACTCTTTTCATAGTATTTATTGCTTCATCTATGCCCAAAGGTTTATGCATATAGCTTGCCATATGGCTCAAGACTTTAGTTGTCCAATAATCGAGGGAAACGTTATTGATATTTAAACAAAGAGGAACTTGTTTCTTCCTCGAATCATTAAATTTCATAATTGTAAAAGTAGAGGCTTAAATTTATAATTTTATAAGCTAGCTTCCAATAACTTTTAAGCTTAGTTGGATGAGAAGAATTTGAAAAGGAACAAAATTTCATCATTGAGTAAGACTTCCTATAGAATAAGATGCTTTCAGTGGAGATTGTCAAAGTGTTTAAAGCCAAAAAGTTAGTCTTTTGTCTTTGAAAAAACTACTAAGATTATATTCTCATTTGTAGCACGCTTCTTAAGAATATCAATCTCTAGAGCCACAATAGTGTTTCCTTTAAAGGAAAAATAAAACAATAGCGGCATTTCACAAATAGTGAAATGTCCCTTAGAACTTGCTTATAGGATTAGAGTGGTCATATCAGCAAGGTTAGAAGAAAGAGGATTGACTTTTAGGTCTTGTGTGGAAACCACCTGAGTTGCAGTAGGTGCCTGAATTCTTGGAAGTGATTAGCCGTTGGAAACAAGTGATGAGTTGGAGTTGGCCAAAGGAGGAAAGTCTTCCATAACAAAAGTTAAAGGTTCTATCATTAAGTTGAATAAGGAAAGAGATAAGAGGAAAAAAGTTAATTGAGGAAAATTAAAAAAGATGCAACAAGGAAAAAAGAATGAAAGATAAAAATAGAGGTCCCAGTTAAAGGAGTTACTGAAGCTAAGAGAATATAAAGTAAAAGTAAAGGAGAAGACATTATGAGAAGAGGAAGAGGAAAAGGAAAATGATAGTGGGAAGTCAATAATAGGTAGAGATAGAAGAATGACTAAAGAAGTGGAAAACTAGAAGATCTATCGAACTTTAAAAGATGAAGTAAGGGCTCGAGGAAAAATCAAAAGAAAGAGTCTAAAAGAAACAGTTAGGAGAATGTTAGTACCAAAAGTTAATTGAAGAGAGACAAAACTGAGAGAGAGATAACCCACCATACAGATCATACAACGTTTAGAAGAAGCTAGAGCTTCTCTTTCTGAAAATTCCGACTAAAACTCTTTTAAAAATAATATAGTATTACTTTAAGTGAAATAAAATATTAATCTTAAAATGGGGTAAGGAACCATAAAAACTACATAATTTAAATGTAACTTATATTTCTATTTCACTATTAAATTTAAAACTTAACTTATATATACTTATTAAATCGCAAATTGATGTTTAGAGTCAATTTTACATCATTTATTCTATAAAATAGAAATTGTAAAAAAATTAAGAAAAGGCTTACACTTAGTACATCCACTTCTTTAAGTCTCTTCTTCTTTTATTTTCATTTCACTTATTATTTTTGTTGTCTTTTTATGAATTTTCTTTTCTATAGTTATGATATGTTATACAATATTTAAGTAACTTCAGTGTATATAACTTTTTAAATATTGCCATTATTTTCTATTTGCTTTTGTAAAAGATTGTTACACAAGTTAAGTTACATAAAAATTTTATAAAATTTAAATGTTTATGATAGATAAAACTTAATTATTAAATACCTTAACTTTCAAATTGCATAAACATAACTTGTAGTTGATTCTAGTGGAAAGGATAAATTACTTATTTTAATATAATTAATGATTCTTTCAAAGGAACTTAATATCAAAATATATTTGCTAAAAATTAAAAATTAAATTATTTAATATTATTTTTAAAACTTTGATCATAGTAAAATATAAGCATTAAAATATAAACATTTTATGATATATTTTATGTTATTTTATTTATTATTTTATTTGAAAACATTTGCTTATTATTGCCAATACATATAAGTAGTAAATAAAATGGGTAAATACAAGTTTTAAAAAAAGGTGGTATACCTCAAGATAGAGGGATAGGAAAATTTATATAATTACTCAACTATTACAATCTCATCAACTTAAAACTTTTTACATTGCCGATATACATAGATTAGTAGGAGAATTGGTGATGCTAACATAAGTGAAAAACTAGATCACGCTCTATGTAACCCAAATTGGCATTTAATATTTTAGGAAGCAAGGGTGATCCATCTTTCTAAGGTGTTTTCGGATCACTACTCTATATTATTATTGTTATAAAGGTTTTCCTAGGCATCGAACTTATATCAAAGTCGTGCCTACTCCTTTACACAGTAATCTCCCTTAGTTCCATTTAAACGAGACTCATCCTTCCTACATAATCGTCGATCAATTAACTTGTTCTTGAATGCATCACAACCCTCATAGTGTTTAACTCTCACACTCTTGTAAGAATATTACGTAAACAATGGATAATCAAAGGTAATAATAAATACACAAGAGCTATAGTAAAATCTAACCTTTATTACTCCCCCAAAAGTATACAAAGGAATGCTCTCTCTCAATGTGTTCCCCTCGCACCTAACTCTGTTAAGGAGAAATGCTCATATAAGATATTTATAAGCACCAATGGCTTTACAATTCAAAATCTTAATTACATTGAACTAACTAGATCACATCTTATCCATATCAGATTACTTCACACTAACCAATTAGATGAAACTTCTATCTAAATAGGAATCTATCTAATAGATTTTAGCTACATTATAAATAATAAGATACGAGATTACATTTAATTGGGAAAGATAAATCCATATCCATAAAGAACTCCGTTATCTTCAGATGATCCCACATGGTCATTATCTTTTAGAGCTGATGTATATTTACTGTGATCTTATCCCACACAACATCCAAGATCTCCCTTTGATCTCTATTCATTAATGATGAGTCATTCAAGTCAAAACCTTTCATAGCACATTGGTCTGGTACAATGCTTACTCATATTAAGTCCGTTAGTTATGGCCCGTCTATTTAAGCATACACTAGATCGTTAGAACTTTCGTATGCTTCCTCATTTATGTTCAACTAACCTTCATCCCAAGGTCCATCTCGATCTCATCTTTTGTTCTCACATCTGAATCTTGCATCTTGTCAAAGATTTTTGGTGATGAACACCAAAGCTCATCCAAATTTTACATCTCAATAAAGATTTTTGATAATGAACACCAATGCTCACTTACTTTCGAGCTTTCATTAATAATGTCCTTTTTCCTCACCTACTCAAAATTCTTTACCTTGTTCCATTATCATCATGAGTATTGAACATTGACCAAGGCTTGCCAATACTCCCATAGCTCCATAATTAGGACTTAAGGGTCTAATAAATCCTCCCCACCAGAAGAACTCAATGCCTACTCCTCTGAATGTTTATCGCGAAGACACTTTACTCGTAGTTTGCATAGGCGCATCGTCTATGTACCATTTTACCTCTCCATCAAATTTATCCTTATTTTTGTTCAGATGCTTCTTTACAAGGACAATTCCACCAAATAAAGCCTAATTATTAAGGTAAACTTCTTTCGTCGAGTCATCCTCTCCTTCTCCTTGATAATTCGTAACCATAAAATTAATTTTCTCCTTACCCACCTTCTGTTTTGGGCATTCACGGGCAAAGGGTGGCCCTTCACAAATGAAACAAGAAAATAACCTGTCTTGATTATTTCTTGTACTTATATCAAGAAGATTTGCCTACCTTCTCTTGCCTTTCTCTAAGCCGTTTTATATCTCACCATTCTTTTTTCCTTCACTTCTCTCATAAATGGTAGCATTTAGAGATCCACCAAGGCATTTATAGCCACTGTTACACTTAAGAGGTCTTTCATATGCTACCTCTGAAGCTCCGTTTATTCTCAACCTTACAAACTGCTTATGAAGTTGACTAACTTGTCTTCCTTAGACATTTTCTATGTCTCTAACATAAAAAATGTGAATATCCTTACATACTCCCATACTGAGTCATCTTGCTTCAAATGCTTCAAAGCTTTCCTCACGAGCCATGAAGTGCTATTAGGGAGGAACTGGTTTGTTATATCCTTTTTCATTTTCTTCCAAGTTCCAATAGGAGGTTCTTATACACTGATGTTATTAAAGGTTCTCTATCTCCACCATATTTTTGATCTATCCAACATATACATATTCGTGATTGAAACCTTCTCTAAATTGGATACCTTTATTATTGAAAAGTATCGCGATTCGCTAAGCAGAAGGAGCGGCTTGCGGTCGTTCCGCGGGCAGAAGGGGACGTCTCGCGGTCGTTCCGAGATGCGGGTGAGGAGCGAGGGCTCGCGATCGCGAGGAGCGCCCCAGAGGTGCTCGCTCGTGATCGCGCTCGCGACGCGGGTGCTTCAAAAATTTCCAGAACCTGATTCAAAAACAAAAATTCCTATCTTCTTACACAGAACTCCAAAAATTACAAATTTGGTATCAATAGAAAGATAAAAGAAAAATATACAACTTTCATGAAGGATTCAAAAACCAATTTGGTCTCTAAGACCATTAAAAATCACTGCAAAGAATCTGCCAAAACAAAGAAAATGAAGAACACCTAAATAGCAGCAGAAACTCTAAACACTCTAACTTTCCACCCTAAGGTCCAAAAATCTCATACTTCATATCATCAGAAAGATCACAAGAAAAAGCACATCTTCCATGAAGACTTCAAGAACAATTTCAAGCTCTATGAGGGTCAAAAAGTCATTCAAAGTTTCTGCCCAGAAAATGAAAATTTTGGCAGCATCTGTCCTAAAATTCAATAAGCCATATCTTTCAACTCCCTCATCCAAAGCCAATACATGATACTTCATTGGAAAGCTATGTAATCCCTCTATAACTTTCCAGAAAACTACTTAACTCAATTTAATCCACATCAGCCCAGAAATTGGCTCCAAAACACAGCAAACACAAATCATTCAACAAAATCTGCAGCAACTTCAACATTCCACATCTTTCAATTTCCACATCCAAAATCAGTACATGATACATCAATGGAAAACTATGAAAATCCTCTACATTTTTCCAGAAGACTACTCAATCCAATTCAGTCCACATCAGCCCAGAATTTTGCTTCAAAAATCAGAACACTAAAGCCTATCCTTATGGCTCTTTTGCAACAACCAACACAAACAAAAAGAAACGCAATCCGATGGAACATCAACACAATTTTCCAGAATTATGAATATTCTTCATTAATACAGAAATAAGCATTCTTACAAAGCTTTAGGGGGCATTTTCTTAGCCCAATACATAAAGTCTCAAAAACAAAGAAACTACA
>JAOTAY010000004.1:17293353-17306286 GCA_025629805.1 Erythroxylum baracoense
CAATTTTAACTAACTCCATAAGCTTTTCTAACATACTCTAAATTTCTCCTTTTTAATCCATCAATCCTAAAAAAAAATTTCTACCCCCAAAGACATTATAATTAATACCTAATCACAACAAATTAATCAAAATAAACCTCAAAAAGAATTTAGCAATCTTGTTAGTAAGAAAAGAATCGAGGTCCAACATAACGTCATGCTTTAGGTGTAGCATCTCGTCTCCCAAATTGTTGAGAGATTTACAGTGTTAAACTAATGAGTCTTATGAGTGGTATCATATAGAACGAAATTGGTACAACTATTACATGATTACATAATTATGTTCAAATGCATAATATTAGCATACACACATAATTGTGAATTAGATAAATTGCATTCAATTGGCATATTTTGGGGTATAAAACTAAGATGAATGTGACAAATGACTGAGCATAATGAATGTGTATTACCAATGTCTTGTATTTTGGTTTACCAATGACAAAAATTTATAGATTATAATTAGTAAATTGGAATTAATTATTATGTTTGGGAGATTTATGAATTAATTTGTATTTTTACACTAAGAAAAATGTCAAATGGCAAGACAATTGACAAATGGTAGTAGAAATAATTGACACATGGTAATAGAAATATTGACAAGTGGCATTAGGATTTATTGACAAGTGGTATAGAAAAAATTGGGTGACAATTGGTATAAAAATTGGGTGACAAATGGACTGATTATTAAGAGATATATAGTAGCATAAGTAAAAGGAATTAGCATTAGTTTTTATGTGGTGAGTGTCATGACACTGACCAAGCATTTATTCACCTTGCTTTTAAACACAACCCACGATATATTCATTTGAAAGACTATCTCCATTGTCTTTCAATTTCACGAAATACTCTCATCTTTTTCATCTCTTCTTCTCTCATACACGATATTATCATAACCCAACCATCAACGTTGAGCTTTGCTTTCATCCTCCACTTTACCACTCCAACACCCTTGTTGTCTTCATCATCTTGTTACTAAAAGACCCAACCTATTTCTCCTTGAAAGATGATAATCATATGGTACGGGAGAGCTAGGTTAACCCACATTTTGAAGAGGCTTGGAGTTAAACAAGTAAGTAAGATATGGTTCTTTATGGTTTGTTTAAATAGAAATATGTATGGTGATGATTTTAAGATAGATGGATCATGAAAATGGTGGTTGAAGAGTGCTATATGTTGATGAAGAAATGATTATGTTTGATGTTTTGTTTTTGTATAAATGATGAACAATAGTTTATGGATTGTTTTATGGATTATATTGAGATGAAATTGAGGTAAAAATGAAGAGGAAATGAAGTAGAAATGATGAACTATGCATAAGATGTTTTGGATGTGTTATGAAAAAGTCAAAATCTGGAAAAATGAAGGAAAAAAAGGGTGGTCCACGATCGTGACACTTATTCCACGACCGTGGACAGATGCATTAGCTTCTGTCACGAGCGTGGGAAGGCACCCCAAAATCGTGGGTAAGGTTTGAAATGGTAATTTTAGTTTTGTGGAATTGTTAAACCAACTAATGATAAGATACTTTCCTATAGCACATTTAGACTTGAATGACACGTGAAATGAACCTAGTTTGAGGTTGAACAAGTTGATAAAGTGTTTGATAAATTTAGATTGATAATTGAGGTTATAACTAAGGAATGAATTGATGATATCGATGGATATAAAATCTAGAAATTTGGAGTTGTTAATGGAAGGAAAGTGTTCTTAGTAATGCTAATGTGATTTAAAGGAGATGAATGATATGAATTAAGTAAGAATGAACTAGAATTTTAATATCATGTGATCATTATAATGTTAGAAAAAGGATTGGAAACTATGTGATTGATTGATGTATGAATTATGAAATTAGAGTAATCAAGTATACTCGAGGTATTAGCCTAAGTGCAAACTAGTTATATCCAAGTGACAATGATAGAATGATCAAGACGTGATTTAAGGATACATAACTGAAAATGTCATTGAGCATATGTTATACATAACACATATACGTATGTGCATGATTGAATACTTATATGATTGATCAAGTTAATAATATGTGTACAATCTATGTATTACATGAAGACAGATATGTAAGTTAATAGTCAACATCCAGACATTACTAGGTCATGAAGGCAATAGCTAATATGGAGCGTACTGTGAGTAACCTAGATGTTTCTCACTAGGAATGATTGTATTTGCTTAAATTACAATTATTGAACTGAAATTGATATGATTGATAATTCTGGATAATAATAGTTCGAGGAGTTTGAAATTGTGAATATATTGGGAGTGTTCTGATTGTATGTAAATTTGAAATAAATATGTGTTCTCAACAAATATGTTGAATGCCGGACTTAGGTCTGATGAAAATGTGAAAAATGAACGTGTATACTGAATGAAAGTGATTGATTACATATAATGTGAAATGATGCATCTCATTAAATTGAAATGTATAATAAGATAAAGGAAGTTTTAACCAGAGTGCCAGTGAAAAAGAGCTTAAAGCTCATAAATGTGTATAAAGAGCTATAGGCTCACTAGTAAAATGAGCCCGGTATCCACAACAGATACGGGATAGTAATAAATAAGCCCAGTATCTATAACAGATATGGGACAGTTAAAAAGGCGCTCGGTCACAACAAATAACAATGAAAGTGGAGTTTTAAGAGCAATTGCATATACAATTTGATATGTGTTATATGATTGATTGAAATGAATTGTATGGACTATATAGAAATGTGAAATAGTGTACATAATGGTATTTGTTGAAATATGATGAAATGTGAAGTGATGTTCAAAATGTGATATGGCTTATATGTGAATTGAATGTGAATTGTGAATTGTTCTGTGTTTGGTATAAGTGAGCACATTGAGGATGGTTCACTCACTGAGTTCGCAAAACTCATCAAAATTACAACGTTGTCTTTTAGGTTCAGGGATATCCAGTTAGATTAATTGGAGTATAGCCAATGCAATCGAACAGGAGTTAGTGGTCGGGATCAGTTTATACCTACATATATCTTCAGTTATTTTTGTATTAAGAATTTTATTCCGTAACTGTTGTATAATTTATATGTGAATTGTAAAGTGTAACGACAATTATGGCCGGTTATGTTTGTAAATAAAACGGTCCAAAATGATTACTTTTTTGCTTAAAATGTGTTTGATGTTGGAAAAATATGCAATGAGTTAATCGATCATCCTAACACGCCATGCTCGTAGAGTATGTTCTTGAATATTCATTAGTACATTCAGGCATATGCTCTATGGGGTGGTGTGTTACATTAGGATCATGATCTCAAACCTAAAATCCTTTTGTTCCTTGTTGCATATGTGCCTCTAAAACCTTGTTGGATATAACCCTACTTTATAGAGGTTCAATCATTTGAAGGGCGTTTATCAAAGTGATATGATATCACCTTACCTCTTTGTACTTTGTTTAGAAAAGTTAATTAATTGAGAATAAAGTAAGAACTAAAAGTTGAACAGCAATTCAAGTAGTACAAAATGGTCCCCTTATTTTAAACTTATTCTTTGTAGACGACCTTACTCCTTTTTTAGGGATTGGATAATAAGGGAAGTGTGATCTTGGGTTGTCATTCACAATTTTGTTTTTAGTCTAAATTGTAAATTAGTTTTGACATATCACTAGTTTGATTTTTACCAAATATTATCAAACAACTCATGAACAATAAAAGAAAGCTCACTAAGGATCTTTTTAAAAGAAAGAACCACATGGTTGATTGGCACATAATAATTTGGAACAAAGTACTACCACCCATGATTTCTTTTCTTCTTTGGCTCACCATCAAGAACAAGCTCAATACTATAGATAGAATCAGCTACCTAAATGCTAACAGATCCTATCCATTATGCTCAGTATAAGAAGAATCAAGGAACCGTATATTTTTCTGTGTACTTCTGCAAATAGAATTTGGGAACAAGTGAAAAAGAAGTGAATTTGATCTACTCTAGGAAGCACTTTCTCTAGAACCATTCACTAGTTTTAAACCCAAAAATCTCTTCCTAAGTCTATTAAGAGATATACATAATAGCTATTGGACTTTGTATGTTGATTATTTGGAAAGAAAGAAACTCCAAAAGACTTGCAACCAAGTTCACCTCAATTGAATCACTCAGCACATAAGTCATCAATGGGACCAGAGAACTTTTCCCACTGAAGAATATAGTAATAAATTATAGTTCCAACTTTTTATCCTCTATAAACATTTAACAATTGTATTTACGTTCTAAACACTGATTTTTGGTAGGCATATCCATTGTGTTTTGAAACATGTCGAAGGGTACTCCCCTTGAATTTTATGTTGTATTGTAATTCATTTCTTTATCAATGATATTCTTCTTTTTTCAAAAATTTTTTAGCAAATATACAAAAATGACCCTTAGAACAAAACTTAATATAAGACCTTAGTAGATACCTCATGTCTGTATGATTCATAAAATAGTTACCAAGTCTCTTTATAATGAGATTGTAGATAAAATATATAATTGAATAATATACAGGAAAATGTCTCATTTATCTTTAGCAAAACTTAGAATTTTAATTCAATCAATACAATTTATGATTCCTTTTGATTGTCATGCTAAATTTTGATTTACTTATAGGCAACTATGAGTGTATAAATCAAATTTGCAAACAATTTCTTTGAGGGAATGGACGTACAAAAGAAAAAGCATCTAACCTCTTGTAAAAAGATCTAAAAACCTCTAATAAATGGTGGGTCTAGAATTTGATTGAGAATGTTATATATGACCTTTCTCGTGAATTTAGTGTTAGTCTATATATGGTACATAAGAGGGGAGTAAATTGTGCATTCTCTTTTTGCCTATATGTAAACTAATTAATGAATTACCTATTCTAATAATGATTGTGACAAATTCATATATGATACAACAAACACAATAACAAACAAAAAAAGAGTAGAGAAAGAGAAACAAAACTGATTTATAATAGTTCGACCAAACAATCTTTGCCTTATGTCCACTTCTCAAGCTCCATTTAGGATTCATTATCTTCTTCATTTAATGGGTGAAGAATAACCCTTTATATAACATCTTTTAAGTCATTGTGAAATGGAACTCTTATAATCCTCTTGCTTTACTATCGGTAAAGAATAACCCTTTACAAATTATGTTAAAGGAAAGAGCAACACTATATAACTCGAAGCTCCTTTTGCTTACACCAATGAACAACAACTTAATATGCATTATGTAATCCACACGCACTATTTTTCCTCTTAATTATCTTAAAAACTTTCTAGTATGCCTATAAAACTTTCTACAATTTATATGAGGTCTTTACAATTAAAACAACCATAAATAGTTGTTAACAAAAATTAATGTAACCTCCCGTTTTCCCTTGCTAAGGGTTAGAACCTTAGATTTCTGTAAATAAGAAATAGTAATGAGAGATTAGAA
Organism: Erythroxylum baracoense; assembly: GCA_025629805.1. NCBI lineage: Eukaryota > Viridiplantae > Streptophyta > Magnoliopsida > Malpighiales > Erythroxylaceae > Erythroxylum > Erythroxylum baracoense. The sequence continues at coordinate 17,298,814 of JAOTAY010000004.1, forward strand.
AAATGCATTTCATACTCACACACGTGAATTTAGTTGTTTTGTACACATTATAATGACTATTTATGTACTCATTTGACATATCATGGGATATAAATGATTTTAATGTGATTATGAAGTGAATAGTGAATGTTATGTCTTGAAAATTGAATTGGTGAGTATAAATATTGATTTAGAATTTTTGGTAAAAATTTGGGAAATTTATGAAATTTATGAGTATTTTGGACTAGGAAAAATGCCAAGTGGCATGACAATTGATAAATGAGTAGAAATAAGTGTCAAATGGCAGTAGAAGTTATTGATAAGTGACATTAGTATTTAATGACAAATGTCATTGAAAATTGGGAGACAATTAAATTAGAAATTGGAGGAGAAATGGACTAGTTATTAAAAGAGACCAAGTGAGAACCACAAGAGGAGGACACGTGGCAAGTGACAAGTGTCAAGCTACTTGCCACACACCTCACTCTCGTTACTTTCAATTTTGTAAGACCATTTCTCATTGCTTCTTACTTTTTTCAAATACTCTTTCCTTCATCTTCTTCATTCTTCTTCTCCATCATCTACGACACTCTCTTCTCACTCACTCCACATTGATCCTTGTAATCATTTTTCATCACTAGTTACTTCAAAATCTTTGTCTTCTTCATCTTGCTATTAAAAGACCCAACTCATTCCTCCATAAAAATTGATGATCGTGTGATATTTTGGAAGCTAGGGTTTCATGGTGATTGAAGAAGTTTTGAGCTAATCAAGAAAGTAGTATATTGTTCTTTATGGATTGCTTGATAAACATGTTTTGATGATAGATTAAGAGGAGGAATGATCATAAAAAAGATGTTGAACATATATATGTAACGTGGAAGAATAAATGGACACATTCATGTCATATTTTTGTGTTTATGATGAGTAATAGATTATGGAATGACTGCTAGAGTAAATGGTGTAAGAGAGTGTGCAAAAATGTTGATGGATGAGTGATGAGCATTGACGAATGAATATATGTGTATATGTTCTGTTTTCATAAAAAATGATAAATAAAAGATTATGTATTGTTTTATTAGTGGTTAACAATGAAAATGGTGTTGGACTGAGAGTTGATAATTGATGAATATAGAGATGTGTATATGAACTAATTTGTGTATAAGAAGAGTGCAGAAATGTAAATAAAGGAATGATATAAATATGTTATGTTTTAGGCATATGAGTAATGTGAGTCATAAGCTGTCATATGAGAAAATAGGTGGAACTTTGAAGCTAAAAGAAAAGACTAATGTAGCATCTTGAAATGAGAAGAACTAGGATGAAAGTTTGGAAATAAAGTGAAGGTGATAATGGAATTGAAAGTAAGCTTGATATACATAAATACTGATGCTTAAATGATCAAGAAATGAGAATAAAGGAAACATACCTGGAATAGTCAAATTGAGCGTGCATTATACATTAAACATATACATATGTGTACGATTGAATGTTTATATGATTTTGCAAATTAGTAATGTGTGTACTATGTATGTATTGCATGAAGTTGACACACAGGATTGAACGTTAGCGTCTAGACATTTCCGGATCATACAAGAAAATACTAATCTGGAGCGTACTGTGAGACAACCTAGATGGTCTCACATAAATTGTTTATTTTGTTAAATTTTAGTATTGAATTATTACAGATGTGAATGTGATTGAGACAATTTCGGACAATAATCCAAGGAGTTTGATAAATGTGAATGTATTAAAAGTGTTTCATTGATTGTGAATAAGAAAGAAATAAGTGTACTCAACTTAATTGTTGAATGCAAGACTTAGGTCCAAGGAAACATGTGAATGTGAATGTGAAAAATTGAACACAAGTGATTGATTGAATACATGCGATGCATTTCATTACATGATATGCATGATAAGATAAAGACAGTTGTGAGCGAAGTAGCCACCGAAAAAAGAGCTTAAAGCTGAGAATGTGATTAAGAGCCAAAGGCTCACTATGTATAATGATCTCAGTATCCCCAACGGATATGGGACAATTATCAATGAGCCCGGTATTCACAATAGATACGGGACAGTTAAAGGCACTTGGTCACAATAAAGTAATAATTAAAAGTGAGTCACATGTGCATTTCATATACATTTGATATGTATGTTCAAATGATCGAAATAAATAGTTTGAATGATTTTGAATGTGAAATATGAAATAAGTGAACAAAGTTGATGTTTGATGTTATATGATCATTAGTGAAGTGATGTGCCTTATGTGATGATGCGAGTTATCTGTGAACGATTTGTGTTATGTGATATGAGTGAGTCATCAAGGATGGTCCGCTCATTGAGTTCGCAAAACTCACCAAAATTGCAACATTATCTTTTAGGTTTAGGGGATACCTAGTTAGACAAATTAGAGTATAGTCACTGCAATCGAATAAGAGATTAAGGTCGAGATCAGTTTTATATCTACATATGCCTTCAGTCATTTTTGTATTAAACATTGTACTCTGCAAGTGTTATTTATTGTATAAATTAATTCTGGAATGTAATGTTTTTTCTGATTGGAAATGTTTATAAATGAGATGGATCATGAGTGTAATAACAATTGTGATTGGTGATATTTATAAATGATATGGGTCGTGAATGATTTTTTATTAGCTAAAAGAGTTTTTGAAGCGTATGATGCTTTGAAAAATTTGTATTGAATTTGACTGACTATCCTAGCATGCCACTCTCGTAGAGTATGTTCTCGAATACCGTCGGTATGTTCAGGAATATGCCCTATGAGAGTGGGGTGCTACAATTAATCAGTATAATAACTAGTAATAGTGACATTGACGGACAAATCTAGCTCATTGTTTGAACAATGATCCATATTGGTTTACTAAAGTATCAAATAATTTAATATACAAAGTTGTGATATATAAATTTTCTCTTTTTTAATACATTGATTGACCACACCTAGACATTGATCGACCAATGGCTCTAGAAATAGCATATTGGTTAATCAATATGTTTGAAACAGTACATTGGTCGACCGTACTCATATATTGATTAACTAGTGTATTTTTAAAGATTTTTTCAAATTCTTTAAAAGATTAATTCATATTCCTTTGAATAAAACTTAATCTAAAATAATTTCAAATATTTCTTAAAGAGTATTTTTAAAATCAAGAGGATTTTATTTGAAATAAAAAATTCTCTTGATTATAAAAGAATTTATGCATTATTTCCTATATGAAAATGATCATGTAACGATTAAGCATAGAATATGTTAAAATGACTAAGATAAGGTTGCAAAAAGGATTGTAATGTTTTGGGTCTTGATGTACTTAGTTCCTCTTTATTTTTGATTCTTTACTTAAATTGCATATATATTTCACCTTGCTCCTTTTCTCCATCCATTGATTGTTTAATTTATTTATTGATTCCTTTTCTTATTTTACCTTTTTATTGAACTTTGTCATTCAAATATTACTTGATTTCATTATAATATAGTGACTAATAACATCCAATTTGAATTCATTAATACACTAAAACTATGGGTTAAGACCTCCCTTGGTCAACAAATAACCCCTTTTTATAACAAAAAAATATGAGGTGATATTGGAAAAAATAATTGATATTAAGTTGCCCTTATGTTAAAGGTGCATGTAATGTATGGCTCCTGTTAATCTATAAATCTTGAATGATTAAGTTTTAAGGGTATATGATGCATAAATCTATAAGAATAAAAAACTTTCATCTTTCATCTTTTTTTCAAAGATTCTATCATATTGGAAAAGTGTATATGAAATCATTTATAAAATCAAAGAGTAATTTTTATAATAATCAAATACTAAATTAAAAGATCAATCTTTCTTTTTCCCGTAGTTACATATAACAATGCTCCTTTACCCTAAACATGTGTACAAGTAAATATTCTTGAATATTTTTAGTATAAAAGTCAATGATAACCTCCTTTTATATATATCATCAATGTTCCCATCCTTTTCTTCCTCATATAGTTCAAGAATTGATCTTTTGATACCAATTTCCTTACTTGGCCAATGTGGGGGCTCTTGGTGATTTTCTTTTAGAATTAGTTACTAGAGATACCACTGATATTTCTCATTTGATATCCATGGATATTATACCAATTGTTGCTATTAATTTGGAGCCATTTGGTAGTAACATATAAGGTAAAGAATATCAAAATGTTCTAGGTACACACATAAACTTTGGTCTTTGGAAATTAGTTATAAATCTTGTTCAACACATATTATTTTAGTTCTAGTTAACAAACATTTCTCAAAAAGCAATTTCTATGCATATGTTTATAAGCACCATATATAATATCCTATATGATTGAAATTGAAAGTGTGAGTTTCATGTGACAAAGACTTATAAAATTATAGCTTATACAAATTTTTAGTTCTTTTTTGGATGTGTGAAGGATGTTGAACTAAGAGAGGTTTCCATTGATCTTTTAATAATAACAAAACATGATTACTACTAGTTAGTTTATTATTTTAATGAGAAGCAATATAAGAACAAGATATAGTCATATAAAGTTGATAAAAGAAGAGATGAAGTTTGAAACTTACAAGGTGAAGACCAAGTCAAAAACAAAAGAAAAACAAGGGACATCAGGGATATTCTTTAGTTTGTAATTATGTTAATTGTAATCCCATTTAGTCAATTTGACGTTCTAAAAGGTGCACTACACTTAAACGTTTCATATAACTTTATTACATGAGTCTTTCATTCATAAAGATGCATCCAAACTTTTAGTTTTAATAAAAAAAGCTTCTTCATATTCAAATACATTTCAAGGAATATTTTAGGAAGTGTTTAGATGATAATTGCATTAAAATTGATTTTGAACATTTGAATATACTAAAGTCATATATTTTAGTGGATTGGTCAACCTATATGGCTTAATAGTTAACTAATGTAAGTTAAAATTATCAACTTTGGTGTAGTAAGAGTTTATAGTAATATTGGTTGATATTTTAGTCGACTAATGTGTGCATTCAATAAACACCGGTCGACTAATATGACATATTGGTTGAACAGTACTCTATAACTAGTTATTATAATGACTATTTTGTTGCGCTCCAATAGATAATGAAGATCTCGAGACGTTGCAGATACATGTTTTTTCATTGGTTTTTATATTAAGAAAGATTTGAGTATCTTTTACGAATATTTTTATATTTTTTATTTAGTTAAGCATCATTATTTTATATTTATATGAACGAGCATTTTTGAAATTATCAAGTGATAAGATGATATATTTTATTCATAAACTTTTTGGAAAGAATTTTGTCGTTTACTCTTTTATTCTTAAGATTTATATTCAGAGTAACTTGATAATTATCATGCAACGTGGTAAACACAGAAAAGAGCATAGAATGCTCGGATATGGGGTCCACCCTCCACTTTCGAAAAGATTGAACGCGTTGTTGAACTGCCTTCACCCACGAAATTAAATTAATGGGCCAAACATGTAAATATCAAATAGAGAATAAGATAATCGTCTCAAATTTCCCCCTTTCACAGTCCTTAATCCATGCGTCAGAAAGTTCTACAGAGGATAGCGTTTTTCCAAATTTAACCTTGTTCTTCGCGGTCTGTTCCCGTCATTGTGTTTGTAAATACTTGTAATTGACTAATTGGTACATAGCATGACGTGTCAGAACAACATTATTTTCAAGCCCCTGCAAAACATAAGATCCTTCGCAGGTTGTTAGTTAATTATTCTTAAATAACCACTGTAGATAAATAAATACGTGTTAATAGAATTTATATTAACCTCAAAGAAAAGATGAAAAGCCACTAGATTAAGAACAATCATGTTAATCATGCTAAGAGCCTTTGACGTAAAACTAGAGAAAGAGAACTTCGGTGTGGCTTTGATGTCTATTATTATTATTATTAGTAGTACAAAAGTTCCTCGACCATTATTAATTACTTGACTGCAACAGGATTAATGTTAGGCCCTTAAGTTTGTGATAGCAGGATTTTGCAGGTATTGGCGACCCTTAACTATTATTCAGCACACAAAATCACGGAACAAAGCAAAAGACTTGTGAGGAAGCAAGGACGATCATGTGAGTAGGAACACGAATGGCTATGGAGTTAGCATGAATGACAGAGGCAAGGGAGGAGAACTAGCTATGCCAGTTAGGCCCATGATCGGAACTAGAGCCAAAAGACTTAAGGAGGCTCTCCATGCACATGTGAGCTATCTTTTGGAGAGGATGAAACAGTCCAAGCCTATGGGAGGGGAACTTTGTGGATCCCAACCCAAATTGATCCATCTAACTTAAATTTTTGGATCGGATACCCTTGGGACTTGAAGACTTGGACTACTAAGCCCATACATTAAACCTTTTAATTATTTTAGGTTAAGACACCTTTTTGTTTTGGGTTAATCCATATTAAAGTCCGAGTACTTATAATTAAAACTAGGTATAAATAGGTTTATTACGGTTATTGTAGGGGGATTAGCTATTATTTTTCTAGATTGTGCCGCCGCCGACTATAGTACGGTTTATTCCTGTTGTTCTTGTTTCAACACGAATCAATAATTCAATTATCAAATTTTCCCAAATTGTGGCTTATTTGTTTGATTCAACCTTCTTGGTTTTACTTTTGTTCATCTAGGTTGCTCGAATCATGTATTCGTGAGGTCTAATAGGGATTGAACCTTGCGTATCCTTTAATTTTGTTGAATTTCGAATTTTGTTCTTCCTTGTCCTACCTTGTCAGAACTTGCAAACATTCACAAACCTATTAAGCTGATGCCATCATCATTAACTTCCGAGGATTGTCAGACAATCCTTCATTGAATCACCTCCGTGCGCGCGTCAATTGGTATCAGAGCCTTGGTGTGAGGTAAATTCTTATTTACTTCAAAGCAAAATTAGGATTTGTTCGTAACCTTCATTTAATTTTATTCCTTTAAACCCATCAGATTCAACCAAACCTAGGGTGTGAAAATTTCGGCCTAGGGTTTCTTCTTTTCCTTATTTTATCTTCTATTGGTATTTAACTTAGATAAAAAAAATCTGAAAAAGAAAAAAAGAAAAGTAAAAAAAATAAAAAAAAAAAGTCAGAAAAATCCAAAAAAATATGAATAAAAGAGTTCAAAAAAAGTCCAAAAAAACCTATTGATCGAATTGGTCAATTACATTGCTTGATCGTTCGAGTTGGATTATACTTTAGTTCGAATTGAAAATCTTTCCTTGTTAATTGTCTTGTGCGAATTGCTCACATGTTATGATTTATACTTGGGTACCTAGTGGCATAATTATTGGCTTCATATTACAATTTATTTGAACGTACACTCTACTTTTTTGGGATTATTGATCAGTAGAAACTTGGTTCCGACTTGTGACTTGAATTTCAGAGTAATTTGAGTGGTAAGAGGCAAGCGTGTGAGTGCAATTGAGGGCAAAAGCTGTAACTTGTCAAACATGATGGGAGTGACTTTGACTTGAGTGAAACACG
>JAOTAY010000004.1:17355710-17391412 GCA_025629805.1 Erythroxylum baracoense
CCTGCAAACACCTACGGGTGGGGTGTGGGGTCCAACAGGGTGGGCAGGGGGCTTTTAGGTTTGAATTAAATAGATATAAAAACGACGTCGTTTGTCATTGAACAAACAACATCGTTTACGCATAATGTTTTTCATGATGCAACATTTGGCGATGATTTATCTCTTTTTTTGCAAAAAGTTTGTCTTTTTTTTGCGACGTTTACAATTATCGTTGCCAAATGTTTAACCTTTGGTGACGAAATAGTCAAATCGTCACAAAATTATTCCCTCTTTGCGAAGACTCCTAAAAATTGTTGCTAAATAAATGACTTTAGCGATGATAATTTGTAATGTTGCCAAAATATTGACTTTCGATGACGATTTTATAAATCATGGCCAAAAGTAGACATTTAGCAATGATTTCAAATTCGTCACTAAAAAAAACGTAGCTAATTGTCTATTTTGTTATACTATTTCCAAATTATACGTGTATGTTAACTCTTAATATTTTAGGTTTGGCTTTTGGATTTCTTATTACAATATTTTTGTAATTTCAATTATAAATGGACTTTAAAATTTCAAAACTGTTAATATGAACTTTTCATATTATTATTATTATTCAGATCTCAATCTAATTTTTAAAGTTTATAATTTCAATTCCATAATTAAAGATCAATAACAACAAAATAATTTAAGCAAATAATAGAATTAAAGTTGACTTTGATACTAGTATTAAGAAATCAAGGCAAGACTGATCTCACACGTAGTAAAATAAAACGAAACTTGATTTGATTTCTCGAAAGCCATTATCACTTTAAACTATATAAATGATTAACACATAAATAAAAATAAAATATGAATCGTAAGTTGCACTTTACTCTAAACTTGGTCTTTTTCTTATTGTAACCCTCAAACCATTTCTAAAATGGGCTCATATCAATTATCGTAGCTGCATAAGTGTCCAGCCTCTCTTGGTATCTACAGAACAAGTTGAGAGAACTCTATAACTATTATATAGAAGGTTAGGAAATGAGTGTTAGCTTCCTTAAAGCTTAAGCCTATTTATAATAGGTATGGGACATTTTAGTAATTTAATTGAAATTAAATTATAATTTCAATTAAATTGTAATTAGAATCATAAATAATTCTAATTAAGTACTAATTATACCCAAATAAGATTCAATATCTTATATTGATCCTTTTTTATTAAATATCATATTTAATCATAAGTTTCTTAAACTTTACAATCAAATCTAACTTGATTAAAATATCTTTTCTCTTCTCAATTCGCCTCTAATTAAACAATTTATATCTGTAATTCAAGATTGGCATGTAGCAATACATTATGACTACCCAAATATTTAGGAATGCCAAAGTGGTCGTGACTAACCTTTCCGTACATAATTTTTTCATATATTTGAATCCTTTCATTATATAATATCTCGATTAGAGATAAAAAATGTAATTAGTGTCTACTCTATTTGAGTCCAATCATGTTAGTTCTCCATCATTAGTAACTGATTCTATTAATGAAATTTAAAAACTATTCCCAAAAGTATCATTCTACTTTAGCCAAGGATTTCCCGAATTAATTTTAATCGATAATATTGAAACATTCTCCCTAATTACTTTAGCATGATGAATCATATATTGATCACTCAACTACTACCGACTGAGCTACCCTTGACTAGAATAGGTTATAAGTAGTATCAAAGCATAGCAATCCCTATACAAGATAAATTTAGAGATCTCAAGTCAAAGGATCACTTATACAATCATCACAATGAGAATTTTCATAAACATACAAGTATTTTTCCAAATGGATTTCTCATTTAGGGTTAGTTTAGTGAACTTGCTCTGTAATAAGCACTCACATGTTTGTTTAAGTATCTCCATACTTTTAACGATAAGATCGACTACTTCCTTTATAAGGATAACATAACAATGTCTTTTTATGTTATATTAATGTCCAGTCTCAATATAAGAAAGACTAGTAACAATTTAAGGATAATACAAAAATGCAATTTGAATCTCATAATTATAATCTCATGTTAATTTTATTTGTAATGTATATTTATCCTATAGACGTTATCATATAAATATAAGTGTGTATAAGATAAAGAATGTCACTTAACTATAACCAACCAATTGGCTATATGGCATAAATCAACAAGAAATAAATTAGAAGTCAAGATAGAATTGTATTCTAATTTATGGTGATGTCTATCTCAAAAGATGGAACTTAGAATTATGTTATTTTGAATAAATGAATTATACATTTTTAATTCACTTGTAACTTCTATATCCTATGTTTAAATATCGAAATGTTAAAATTTGAATTCTAGTTTTCAACTCTCTTAAATTAATGTCAACTTACAACATATTCAGTAAAATGATAATTGTAAATTCATTCATCAAATTATAAATTAAGTTACAATTATATTTAGCTATTTAAGGTTATAATACAAAAATCTCTCATTCTAACATTGTTTTTTAGTGATATAAATTTAATCTTAATGATTCTTATTATCTAATAAATATTAAACTAAATTATATTTAATGTTAATTTTTAACATTATCAATTTGATAATATAAAAAATAAATTTGCATTAGCATAATTGATATTTTAAAATCTTGCAATACTTTATGATGTATTTTGACAAGTGCTAATTAAACTATATTTTTAGTATGATTTTGAGAGTATTTTACTTATATTTGGTTGATTTCTATAAGATTTGATACTTAACATGGTTTATATTTAGTTTTTAGTGCTTATTCACGCCTCTAATGAACTGGACAAGTTGAAACTAAGTTGGAACAATTTTTGATGAACACAAGTCGAATATAGTCTTATGCTTAACAATATACCTAAACAAAGGACTATGTTCTCACCCTTATAGCTTACTAGTACATTCTGCCTCTTTAACAACTTGGTACATATAGAAACATGACATAAACATGACCCCATATAAGTAACATGGGTCAAATAGGCACCCATGTTTTGCAAAATGACTTATATACACCCATGTTCATACCCTCAAAACTTATGCTCTCAAGATGAATCTTTAGATGAAAGATCGAGGAATTACTAACTCAACATGGTTTAAGTATAGAATTGTGAACAAAACTCATGTTGATAGTTTTTTTTTCCATGAAAAATTTCAAAAAGAAGCATTAAGCAACAAAAACCGATATTGGCATTAAATTTTCTATAAATTTTAGGGTTTATGGTATCAAAGAAAAAATAGGTCCGAGAGTCAATAGAGCAAAAGAAGAGACTTAAATTAAAGTGCCTTAATACACTAAAAAGACAACCTTAGAGAAAAATTTAAGATTATATTATGATTCAAACAAAAAACAAATAAAAATTCAAGATCTATGAAAATGAGTGTTCCGCTCAAGGATACACGCGCTAAGTTTTACTATTTATAAACTTGGTAATTACCGCAAGAGCATGGGTCGTTCACGTAGTACCTTGGGTGTCGATCCCATAAGGAAGGGAACTAGTCCTAAAATCTAACGGTAGCTAAGTTCGAAATACCTAATTAAATAACTACTGCATAAATTAAAATTAATCAAGAATCAAATATGAGAAATTAAAGCACTAAAAGAATGAACAAAATAGCCAGCTCACATAAATAATCTTAAACTCAACCTATAAGTGACTAATTGAGAGAAAGGGGGAATTAATTCGAAACTAAGAAAAATCCACCCAATTATGTAATTTTTGACTTAAAGGGCCTAGATGGACCTAGGGTGAATTACTCTCTCTCGAGTTATAATTCTTAACCCTAATTAATAATCCCTAATTTAAATTATAAAAATTGTGATCTCTCAATCTATAATTGGTCCAAAACCTAAATTAGATCTAAAGTTATCTATTAACCTACCGAGAATCTATATTCGATCTCTCGTTACACGACTCTACCGGTTTGATTAAACTCTCTACCTATCGATTTACCTAACTCTCGTTAGCCTAAATCAATGATTTTCACCCGATTCAGCCTCTCAGTTTGTTGCCAAGTTATGAAGAATCGAAATTGAATCACAAATAAATTGAATAAAACAAAATCAAATAAATTTTATTAATCTCAAGAAAAAAAACCCGAAGGTGAGTTTAAACAAAAGATCAACACTCAATGACAATATTCCTAATCAATATCCAAATCTCATACATCAATGAAATCGAAATAAAAAAATAGAAAATAATGTTGGAATGGATCTCGGAGGTAACAACTGTGGGAAACCACCTATTCCGAGAAGTACGTTGCGTCAAACGCATCTCCGTGCCTCTCTTCCTTCGTCTCCTTCCTCAATCGCTTGATCTCTCTCTAGGTCTCTCTCAGATTTTTGCAGAATCTCCCTTTTTACACAGCTCTCTCGGGTCTCTAAAAATTGGTGGTGGCTGCTAGATATTGTTTTATTTATTCTGTAGTAGCCTTAGGTCAAACTCGGGGTCAAAATGGTCTGAAAAATCACCCAAAAATTGAGTTTTCGTGTCAGCCCGATGTAAGGCAAGATCGTGGCTAGCACTTTAACCTTTTTATCATGATTGTGGCCTGACTTGATGCTCTCTATCACGATCGTGGCCCCTGATGCATGATCGTGGCCTGGCTACTACTGGCTCTTCCTCTTATGTCACGATCGTGGCTAATGTGCACGATCGTGGCCTTTGTCTTTTAGCCCGAAACTCTTTAAATCTTCATGTTCTTTCCTGTTTATCCTGCAACACTAGCACACACATCAAGATACCTTAAAATTATACAAATTAAGCTCAAAGATTCATACTAACCCATAAAAACAATTAAACACATAAACTAACACACTTGAAACATAAATACACACTAAACACTCATAATAACACTAATTGTTTAACAAATCAAAACCCTAAAAAATACAATGTAAATCACAACTATCAGTAATACTGCAACATTCTCTGAATTGTAAATCCCTTAGTTGAAATGATAATTGAAATGTGTGTAGGTCAACATCTCCAAACTTGTTTTTATTGGCATCTTCAGAAGTACCAACCTATAAAATGGAAAAACAATTATTAGAAACACACTGTAATTATTTAAAGTTAGACAAATTAATAAATAAAACACATTGCTTAACATTGCTTTGTTGACTTAGTATAGCTTTATCATCAACCAAATGCCATTACTTAACTGTAGTTATATTGAAAACATCTTTGCTAGTCGCTACAACCAATAATATAAAACTGAAAACTGGTATGCCTTTGAAGTTGCCTCTGTTTTAACCTAATTAACATAATTATAAACATTAGCAACTATATGTTTAGAAAACTGTACTCATATGATTGACGTAAAGTGTACACACCTATGAAGAAAACTCAACATGTTCACTTGAGGTGTTGATGTTGCATTTTTTGGAGTTATGACCTTGAAGACTACATTTTTGGCGTTTATGCACTTGCATTTTTTAACTCAATCTTCTTGACTTTTTCATTTTCTTTAGCTGATCTTGTTGTTTTCTTCGTGCAATTTTCAATCTGCCAAGCATAACACTTTTAAGTGGAGGATTTATTAACTCTGCATTATTTGAAGATCAAAAAATTTCACCTCTAACTAGTTGTAATACATGCTCATACAAACTCATGATCTAACCCTTCTGATAGCACAAATCAATGAATGTCTCAACCTTTTCTCTCAGGTTATGGATTGCACTAATTGTATGCTTGCATGCATATCCATATAGTCCCATGCCCGACAACTACATGTTCGTTGTCCACCAATCTTGACAATATGCTTCCCATCACCCTTTGAAACTTTGTAACCACCATCTCCATTCCATAAAATTCTCCACTGCCTTACTTATTTTTTGTTCTTCTTTATTATATTTGGTGTTGTATTTGACTTCCACCCAAGTACAAAATGTCTCCTCTCAGCATGCCTTCTTATAACCATTAGTCTAATAATCTCAAGCATGCTAATCACTACCCTCTCCCTTGCTAGTAGAATCCACCCATTGAAGGTTTCGTTTATGTTGTTTTCAACAATCGAACATTTATTTTGAAAGAATTGATAACATCTACCCCACCTCTCTTTAGGATATTCAAATAACATTACAGCACATCTAAGGCTTATTTTGTTAAACCTCTTTAGTTGCTCATTGAAATCTTGAATACATGTTGACCAAGCGAAATTCCAAAATTACTTTTTGAGGTCTTTTCCCTTCCAATTCGTAGACCAATTGTGATATACATATGTGGCACACATTTGGTGATTTGCATTAGGCAAAGTGTCTTCAACAACCTTGACTAATCCCTACAACAAATTCAAAAGATATTAGATCATATTTCATATAATGATTTCAATCCTAAATATGTTAACATACCATTTGTATATCAAATAAAACTATAATTCCTTCACCATCTTCCAATTCCAAATCAAATGATAACAAATTTATGAACCAAGTCCATGAATATATGTTTTCTACCTTTACAATTGCCCAGGCCGATGGAAACATTCCTCCATCATCATCCCCACTAACTGTGTTTAACAATTGCCCTTAGAATTCTATCTTTAGGAAGCATCCATCAATCCCAAAAATTGGTCTGAAATGCTTCCACCCTCTTTTTATGTCGTTAAAACAAATATACAATCTTTTAAACTACAAGAAAATACAAAGAAGTATTAATATACTACATAACATAACATAATTTCTTGGTTGTGATACTATGCTTCTCCAAAATTCTATTTTTGAAGTGTCTCATCAATAATTTTGCGTAAACTAATTTTGTTTTGTTTGTATTGAAACAAGTGTGATTAGGATTATATGTTTTCACCCTGAAACATTTGTCATTCTTATCATACGCAGTATGCTGATAGTTGTAGGTTGCATGATGATTTAATAAGAATTTTAGTATGTTTTTAGTTATTAATTAATTGATTCGTGCATGTTTAGGTTTAGAATTGTGTTAGTTGGTTAGATATTTGTGCTTGTTATGTGCGTTAGAGCATGCTATTGAGCTTTAATTTTATGTGTTTGAGGTGCTTTGATGTATTTGTTAATGTTTCAGAGCATATATTAAAGAACAAAGAAGATTTGGAGGAGGCTTGGTAGAGCTTCTAGTGCCACGAGGCCACGATTGTGATAGAAGTAAGCAGGGAAGGCTAGGGCCACGATCGTGACAGAAACAATTTTAATTGCCACAATCGTGGCCTACGCGACATCAGACATGAACTGACCTCCTAAACTTAATTTTTCGCATGTCATTTTGGTCTTTTAGGCCCTGGTAGAACCTAGTTTTTAACCTAATTACAAAAGACTACAAAAGAGAGAAGAAATGACCTTAAAAAAGAGCCTCCATTTGCTACATTGAGAAAGATCTAAGGAAGGAGAAGAAGAGAAGAGGAGAGGAGAGAGGAAGAGGGAAGAAGAAGGGTTGTTGTTACTGCTTCCTTCCTGGTCCATCCCAACCTTTCTAAGTGACATTTTCACTTCATCTTTGTTATTCTTTCTTTTAAATGTATGAGATGGATTTGATAGTGATGGATTTGAGTTTGATGATGATGTTCTAGACTGCTTTAGAGATTTATTCTTAAATAACTGTTAATGTGATTTCTTTTGATGTTAATACATTGGGTATTGTGATTATTTGTTGTATTTTTATGCTTCGGTAACAAATCAAAAGAGTTAACCGATAGCAAAACTATTAGATTGGGTAATGAGAGTTAAACAATCTAATAGATCATGCAAAAAATCAAATCGGTAATTTATATGAAGAGAGATCTCGTGTAAGGACCCAATAGTCTATTAAAGGGCTTAAGATCTTATTGGATGTGTGGGCTTTTTGTTAATTAAAAGATTGCCAATTCTATAATTGAATTAGGGTTTATGATTTAGGGTTTAATGATTATAACTCGAGAGAGAGTAATCCACCCTTCAGAAGTCTAAGACCAATACTGAATTAACTCAAAAGTAATTATGTTAGCATTTGATGATAAGATAAATCCCCCTTCTCATAATCGAATAATCTTCCTTGTGTGATTTTTTATTGTTCATTAGTAGTGCTCAATTTTGGTTTCTTTGTGTTTATTTTACAATTTCATTTTTAATCAATCCATATTCGCTTATTTACTTTTCTGTTTAGTTTTTCTTTTCATTTTAATTA
Source organism: Erythroxylum baracoense (assembly GCA_025629805.1). Lineage (NCBI taxonomy): Eukaryota > Viridiplantae > Streptophyta > Magnoliopsida > Malpighiales > Erythroxylaceae > Erythroxylum > Erythroxylum baracoense. Next base: position 17,363,827 of record JAOTAY010000004.1, read on the forward strand.
CATTTTAGGCTTTAGACAACTTAGAATTTGATTAGTTCACCAACTCCTTGAGGGATCGACACCTCTTATACTATACTCATGACCCATACACTTGCGGTATATTGAGGGATAAGAAATTGTAAAAATTGCCCACTCGATCATATACAAAATGCATGGGCATCCATCCACACATACATACCTAATCTGATTACTTCACACTTTTTCAACCTAATATTTTATTTGGTACGTACTACATAATCGTCAATAGTACCTTTAAATTCTTTTACAGTCCTATACTTCATTCCTAACCTCCACTCATACAACCTTTGTAGGATTATCCCTAATAGTTAAGCTAGGTCTACTTAAAACTTCACCTACCTCGTCTCCACTAGGATATTAATCAATGCTAATAAGACCATCTAATGATTCAATTTCAATTGGATGATGCTCATCCAGAATGTCCATATAGAAGTTTAATTGAAATTGTGCACTTTCTTCCTCCAAATTCTCATTCGTTTGTGTACCTTCTCCCTCCAAATTCTCATCTCCCTCCAAATTAACATCCATTTGTGCACCTTCTCCCTCCACATTGTCATCCGTTTGTGCACCCTATCCCTCCATGGTCTCATCGTCATCAATAGCATGGATAAGTGTGTCTACATGATGAGTTTCATATACATCAACAATCCCATGTATTTGCATTATGTTTACTAGCAACTTTCATTTGAGTCTATAACTTTCAATGACTCCTTAAAGTTTAAACCAAGTTCTCTATAATATGCATTATCAATTTGATCATACTCTAACATCAATCCCATCTCATTTATTTGTCTATTACTATCAAAGACAACATCAACATTGTCAAATATAGCAATATCCCCACCAATATATTTGAATTCAAGCCTGAAAAAGCCTTATACTTCCATATTGAGCCATTAAAACCTATAAATATAAGCATACACGCATGTTAAAATAAAAAATCAATGCAATGATTATCAAAAACAACATGTTGATTATCATAAAATATAAAAGCAATGCAATGATTTCCCTACAATTTTAGATACTTTTGACTCAAAATATCATGAAAATGTTGTCATATATACTTCATTATGTAAAGTTCTGATGTAAAGTTCAGTACAAGCTTGTGTAATGCACATGGTGTAGAAAAAGTAAGAAGTAGGAAAGTGTTCCAAGTGCTAGAATATATCAATAGCTACACAAGCCTGGAAGAATAGGTGTAGGTGTTGAAGAATGGCTAGTTTCATTATTCAAGATGTTCAACAAACTTACAAGAAATTGATTATAAGAGAGAAACTTACAATAATTCATATATATATATCATCATTCTCAGCTTCTGATTAGGCAGGTAGATATAACAAAATGTGATACAAAGTGAAATAGTGAAATGAGCAAGTTGAGAAAAAGTGAAAGGAATTAGTGGTGTGGTTAAAGAAATCTTCAATGAATCTTCACCAACGAAGTGAGCAAGTTTACTTTGTTTATAGTTTCTAGTATTTATGTCTTTGTTATCGTTTTACATGTAATGTACTACATGTAATGTACTATATTATCATTTAAATATAAATTTTCATATTTATAATGTTTTTCTCTGCTTCAAAGCACTAGTGGGAAATCAATTTAAATAGTCAATTGTTACTTTTTACTCTAATAATGGTAGAGAATTTCAAGCATTAGATCAACTTATATCTCTTCATGACGTTTATCTTCTTAACTCTCCTCCACATTCACGTGAACATAATGTAATCTCTAAATGTTAACATCAACATATCATTAAAACTGGTTTTTCTCAATTCAATAATACCTCACTTCTACTCGTACATTGGAAATATTCCTTTGTAACTTATATATATCTCATTAATCACATGCCTATATTGACAATTTCTCTTTCCTCTCCTTATAGGTCCCTTTTCCATCCTCCACTAAATAACACAAAACTTTATATTTTTGGTCGTTTATGCTACTTATGGCTCTATCCCTATTTTAATCACAAACTTGAATCTTAGATCCCTTTATTGTGTTTGTTGGATACTTATTGACCTAAAGTGCATATCTTTATTTTAATCCTTTCACTTTCAAAATATACATATCTTGTCATGTAAATTTTCTAGAATTTGCCTTTCATTCAAATCTATTAACAGTCATTTCAATACACAATGTTTAGAATCACTCTCTAATTAGTATTTACTTGCATCATTTTTTCTAACTAAGGTTGTGCCACTCAATACATCTTTAACAAACCTCTTTTCATGCTCAGATCCATCTCAATACCAATCTCTAGTAACCATTTGACATCCTTGACCAAACGTAGATCATTTGAAGCTTCATCCCATAATTAAAACCGCACCATCTGGTTAATCAAAACAGTTAATGACACCACTAATCTTTTATAAAATCCATCCCCTCATCCCTTAACACTTTCTCCAGATCCCCTTCCTCCAAAACCAACCACTAATATGACCAAAAACTTAATCTTGTCACTACCATCATCTCAAACCATCAACCTAAGCCACATAAATTAATGCATGCCCTCAAAGATCCATAATGGATTTAAGTTATGGTTAAATCTATTAATACCTCATAGTCGCCAAAACCCTAGCTTGTTATTCTTCAATTAGCGAAAAAGTTGTAATTAAATATATTATTCATTTCATGTTCATAAATTTTGGAATGCATTAAACCTATTTTTCACTGTCTTAACTTCTAAGCTACTCTCAGATCATGCGTGAACACATTACAACAAACCATGCCTAACTATAAAGTCAATCTTCATGTGATTCCTAACATCCTCTTTTGTAAAAAAAAAGGTTTTACAGAAGCAGCTACACTGAACCAGGCAAGCACTTTAACATCCTCTTTTGTACATTCTGACAATCTAGGCAATTGATGGGATAACAACTTTATGGTATGGATGTCAAAGACCTACAAACACTAAAGAATCAGTTGGAAATAAGTTTAAAAGGTTTCTGCATGAAAAAGGAAAGAGTATCCTTTCTGTTCGAACTCTATATATCTTTCATTTTCATCACTTCCATTTACAAAATCAATATTTTCACTTAGCCTATTATTGATGGTAAGCCATATGATACACCATAAAATGAAAAAGTGAAATGAGCAAGTTGACAAAAAGTGAAAGGAGAGTAGAACATTATACTTAATAAATCAATGCACAAAGATGCCAACAAATTCAAAAGATTGTAAAATGTCTAAAAGAAATCAGTTGATCTACTAAGAAACTAATACAAGAAAGAAATTTGCAAGAAAACTACATTCTAACAAAATAAATGATAAAATAGTCTAAAGTATGTATGAAGTCCATTTCTGGTACAAACTACAAGAGACAAGAAAGCAACCAAATATGCGAACCTGTGCATACCACAATAGAGCAGCCAAATATAAGCATGTGCAGAACATGAAACAAATTTTTAATTACGAGACTAAAGTAGCCAAAACACATCAAGAAAGCAGAAACATTACAGGATCATAGTCGGGATAAGAAAGCAGCCAAACATTTGGGACCACACCTGAGGCTACCTACTAATAAACTAACGACAAAATAAAATGTCTAACACGCACCAACAATGAACGCATGTGCAGTTCACAAGAAAACACACGAACATATCTAACAGACAACAAGAATAAAATCTAACAAACGTTAGTTAACTCAACATGCTTTGAAGCTGACGACTTCTCTCGACGATTGCTGACTACTACGTTGCACGAATGTTACTTCCGTTGACCAACTTTACCACTGGTGCCCAATAACTATGGAGAGCGATGGTCTATTGAAAACGATGGAGAACGAAGACAACGTTCAAATGTATACGAAGCACTATCATATTTACATGAAATAACATTGTATTTATGAAACATGAAACTTAAAACATGAAAAATCTATTAACCTAGTCTTTGTTTTATTCAACTAATTATTAGATTAAACCTTGTTATGGATAAATAATCTGTTAACTTAAGTAAATAATCAGTAACTTTAATTTGTCTAGTTAAGTTAAGTTTAAGGTTTAATTAATTTGGTGGGTTTCACATTTAATAATAAATTAAAATTTTAATATATTTTATTAAAAATTGGATCTCACTTTACCACATCAACAATGACGTGGCTAGGCCTGCCCACAAAAATAGTAAAACTAATTTAAAATGTCAAGTCAAACCTAACCTAGCACTTAACAAAGGGGAGTTAAATTTTTCGTTAGGACGAGGTCAAATTAATGTTTTCTAAATATTCGGATTATAATTGTTGTCTCCAAAATGTTAGAGTTTAAATTGTCACTTGTGAAAAAGTTAGGGATAAAAGTGACCCTTTTACTTTTTAATACATTTGTGCTCATTAGTAATTTATTTTATTTTAACCGTCTTACTCCACAGTTCTTCGGTACTCTTAGCCAAGGCCAACGATGCCAACTTTATTAACTTAAAAGAATGACAAAATCAATGCTTTAAGTGGGTATGTTTCCGTGTCTCTGTATCTAAAACCTTAGTCTTTTAAAGCCTAAATGTACATTGGAAACATTCAGATGTTAACCAAACGCAATAAATGGGAGCATGAGATGAGAGGAATATTAAAAATTTCTAAGCAATAACTAAAAAATTTAGCCGATTTGGTCAGTTTAACCATACAGATCTTCAGCTAGTTGATTTTTCAATTCTATTTTTTAATTTTTGATTTTTTTATTTTAATAACCTTTATTGTTAAAAATCAACCAGTGTATCAATTAATAGATCAGTTTCATAAATTAATCAATTTTTATAAATCAAAATAAATTAATTAATTTTTATTTAATAATTTTTTTATCAATTAAATTTCAAATTCTTTAATTAGTAAGACAGCCTTCTTTAATAATATTTCAAAATTTTTAATTTTTATTTAATCTTTAACGGATTTTATAAGGTTTAATATTAGTTGAACTTTTTAAACTGTACCTTTTGTCTTATCGATTTAACTTCGGATCCAGTTTTAAAACATTGGTTCCAGGTGATTTGATATATTCTTTCTTGCAGTTCATTTCTAAAATCTGAAATTTTGTAACTATAAGTAGAACTGTCAACTTACAAGGTTTCAGGTTTTCATCAAATTCGACTTGTTAATTTGTCTGACAAGGTGTGAAATGTCAAAGCCTTCAAGCTAGCTAGAAGCAATATCTGAAACTTTAGTTTTTTTTATGCAAATTACACCGAGTGGATCTTAGAGGAGACAAAGATAACATGAGCTTAGAAATCCTTGGACATTGGTCCGCATGTTTGGAGCCTATTGTCGTGGTCTTACATTGAACTCATCTTAACTAACCACATAGATTGTACGTGTAACAAAGGTTTTCACACCCACCTATCCATTTTAGCAAAGCCTCAGTGCATTTCGTCATTCAATTCCAAAGTTTTCAGCTGTGAAGCAGTCATTTTCTGAAGATTTTTCAACTTATAAGTGGAGTGGCCTTAAAGCAAAGTGTAGCCAGCGGTACAAACTACGAACTAATGCAATCTCGACTCAGACGGTGCAGTGCAGGCGACAGTGTAGAGGATAGGAGGACTAAGAAGCAACGTGATGTACACATAAAAAAACAAAAAGTTAAGAAAAAAAAATATATAAGAAGGTAAAAGGAACAAATGAAAAAAGAAGAGAGATTTTTACTGGCGTTATGTTATGGAAAGAAGACAGGTTAACGAGAGAGCATTTAGTTGTTATAATTCCCTTTTGTTTTTAGGTTTTGATTACAGATTTCAATAGAGTGGAGTGGGTTCAGTTTTCTTTTTAGTTCGACATAAAACCAAACGGTCCATAATAAACAGTTTGTTTATGTTTGAGCTTGTTGGCTTGGCAGCTCATGCTCTATGCTTCGTATTTTTCCCCTGTCCAAGTCCATTTCTTTCGCATGGAAACGTTATACTCCTTTCGAGTCTTTTCACACCCATGTCTCTACTAATTTGGTTTTTCACGTTGGAGGATAGAGTCCTGGATGCAGAATGTTGGCAGGTGAATCTGGCAAAACTCGTGTGCTAGCTAATAGCCAAACCCTTGGAGTTGGATATGCTTTAGTTTTGTGTCGTTATTTACCCACAATTACGAGTTTGTGGATAAAAAAACTCCCACAACATCCCATCAATAACACATTAACTACGATAGATGAATTTGAATTAAAGGGGCATCGATTGCATATAACAGTACATCACTGTAATCCTCTGTTACAAAATCAGTGTGCAATCAATTCAACAATCTTAGAAAGCTGCATTATCCAACTTTTGGCTTAACAATAACAGCTCGCGCATTGGAAAGACGAGCAAAGAAAGGAACCCACCTCGTATGCAAATGGTACAAACGACAAACTAAGAGGAATAAAGAAGAAATTCTTGTATGACTATGAAATTATAGCAGAAGATGAGAGGAGGCGGAGGAGCAGGAGGGGAGGGCCCTTCCCTTATAGCCTTTTTCTTTTTCCTTTCATTCAAAGGCTCTGGTTTTGAGGCTGTACGTAACAGAATGGCTACAATATCCATGAAAAAGAGAGATGAGAGAATCCCTTGACTTGTGCAGCAGGTCATTCGAACCCCACTCAGCTTTCCATCAATGGACTGTGACCTATAAGCCAACTTCAATCCTCAAATACTATGCAAAGCAGGTGGTGCTAACATAACAAATGTAGGCCATAGCCCTTGTCCCTTGGTTATTTAATTAATTAATGTTCCAGGACTGCAAATTCCAACTATAGGACTGTTATGGCAAGTAGTAGGCATAGAGCCTGATGTTTCCGTTCGTTTTGACTTCAACACTGACTTCTTGAGTCATTAGCCAATTAATTTACATCTACTTTCTGGAGCTTTGAAAGCCTATGTACGCTTGGATTGCACGAGCACAGAGCACGAAACAATACTCTGTTACGCGTGTGAGGTTACGAAAAGTTTTCTTAACAGTAAGGTTGAAGCAAAAATAAAGAAACCTCTGCTGCCTTTAGCTTTTATTAATTATGCGTTGGAATATACATCTGATCAGCGACAAACTAGGCAAAAGCAATAAACCTGTCAGAAAGTTAAAGATGGAATATAAAAAGAAAAGCCACCTTCCTCTATTATCCGGCCCCTTTCTCTCCGTTGCCTTACCTCACTGTCTGTCTGTCTTCTACTGTTGAAACTTCGTTTTCTGAGTCTTTTTCTTTTTACCATTGCAAGTTCTTTTTTCACCCTCTTTTTAATGCTTTGGATCCCCCATAACCCTACTATAGAGTATAGCCATGCTCTCTTTCTTTCTCTTTCACCACTTCCCTTCCCTTTAAATTGCTGTTGTGACCACTATAAATGAACAAAACTAGCACATAAGCAAACCAAAACATATTGAATCCTCTCAAGCTTGTCCAAGACATTTACCTCTCAATCAATGGTACTAAACGTAGTTTCTGTCTCTATCTCATGTTGTTCTTTTTTTTTTCTAGGTTTGCAAGGTTGCAGCCATCTTAATATCTTTGTTTATGGTTGATTTAGGAATATTATTATACAAGAAGCCACGTACCAGCTTTTGGAAGCTGGGACTGGAACAGCGATCTCCCCTTTACGCAGTGCTTCGAATCAGCTAGGCAAGCAGGGATGCTTCGTTACAGCTATTCTGAGGATCGTGACTTGTATGTTACTGGAGATGTGTACGAGAATGATGTTGTGACACCTACCATGATTGTAGTCCCACGGCGAAGGGTAAGATGAGTCATCGTATCGGTCTGAACTAGCTTAAGAAAAGATGGGATTCTATCAAATAGCAGAAATTCCTTGGATTTGATATTTTGTTTATCAGGTTCTATTAATTAATGTAAAAGAAATTTATAAAAAAAAAGGAGCTAAGTAAATCACTACTAGTACTATAGGACTATAACATGAAGCACAAAAAGATTATAATAAAGTAGAAGAAAAATGCAGCTTAGCTTTTATTATTTTCTCTGTTGTCCTGCACGGTATGTTTTTAGGAGTTAGCAGGCACGTGATTTATGGACTCTGGCTACCGACTTTGTGGTACCCATCAACAATCCCGCCCTCTCTCCCTCTCTAGTTTTATGTCACTATGAATGTTCATAGTGAAGCAATCATAGCCACAGGTTGTTTCGTATTTGTATGTATCGCAAATACGAGAACAGAAGATTTTAAATTGGTTGGTTTTCTGCAGACAAAACTGCGTAAGCCACCCAGTGACAAAGAAGAGAAAAATCAACAAAGTTGGGAACCGCCAAGCCCGGTCAGGCCAACACCTAAGCCCGTTGATGAAGACTTGTACAAAATCCCTCACGACCTTCTTTATGCAAAAACCAAAAAGGCATGCTTTTTCTTCCTTGTTTAACGGATATTCATGTCCCTCTCCTTGTTCTTTTTGACTTTTTAGGATTAAAGTTAATAGCTTTGTGATTGGGTTGAAATGTGTTGCAGAAGAGAGGGTTGGGTTTCTTTCCAAGCTGCTTACTGCCAAGTTGCGTTGTATAAGAAGACCTAAGAGCTACGTACACGTAAATAGATGGGGATGATGTGAATACTCTTTCACGTTCCAATCTTCAACTAGTGGAATTAAATGTTGTTAATTAGTAGTATAGTGAGTTTGCCTGTGCCTGTGCCTGTGCCAGTGCCTTTGTTGGGGAATCTGTTTCCTGATGATGTTATTTAACATTTGTGAAAGTGAAGAGGGGAGGGCTTATGTAGTGTTATTATCTATATGGAATGTTGTACGAGGAAAAGGATAAGAGAGAGATAGCTTGCAGGATCATTTGGATCTTCCGTGGCATCTTTGTAAAGCCACAGAACGAACCTTGAATGGATGAGAGATGAACTAATATGTTGGGTAATTGACCGACTGATTTTGACCTGTCATCAGATGCTTTTCCACTACTCAGAAGTGAATTATTTCTATTGAACTACACGTAGATTAAAAAGAGTTAATATGGTTGCCTTTACGAGACCCAGACCCTGTATTTAAATCATAACAGTAATTCCTTGTAAAAATTGATATAAATAGATTTTAATATTGTCCTTAGATTGACGTATAATTAATGTTAGGATTCGATAAATAAATATAATTACATGTTTTGAAATACCAAAGGTTCGTCATCTTTCATAGTATCAATCCATATAGGAATTCCAAGAAAGATGATCGAATTTGAATGTTTATTAATTATAATAAAACCTTTGTACACTACATAATTATCACTTTGGGTTGAATTAGGCTCTTTTTAGCTCTGCTTTTCTCAATATGGCACAGGAATTGGATTGTGATAAAGCCTCCTTTTAAGTTCTAAAAACTTGATGACATTTTTTTTTTCTTTTGGTCTTCAATCAGAACTTCGCCTCACTGTATTGCCGTCGTCGTTTTGCCACTCAAAATAAAACAAAAGCTAGGAAATTACAAAATCTAAATACTAGGATGATTTACAATAAAATGCAAAACCAACCGTTTTTGGGATCATATATATATATATATATATTGGAATGGTTTAGGAAGCTTGTTGACTTAAAAATCTCATGGTTGTGACCTTTTTCTTTTTCATTTTACCTTTCGTTATTTTTTTTTGAAAGGCTAAAGTGGGAGATTGTATGTTCAAATTGGTAAAGGTAACCCACCTGAATTTATCATTATGAATATGGAAAAAGTAGCAAAAGGAGAGGAATGCTGAATGAAGCGTAAATGTTTGCTGCCTAAGGACATGGAATCGTGTTTATTCCAATCATATCGTGAGTTGGATATACTGACAAGAGAATAGCGGAGGTCCGTGCGGCTCAAATCCCATCTTTATTCTTAGACAATTGCTAAATTTGGAGAGTATATAATAATTTTCAATCTTAAAATACAATTAATTTGGAAATAGATTTACTGAAAATTAAGAAAAAAGAAATGCTTAATTCCATCCTGTAAATGTTACTCAGAAAATCAATTGGCCCCTCAACTTTGTTTTGATTCATTACGTCCTTAAATTATAATCTTCAGTTTCATTTGGTGCGTATGCCCTCACACAGACGAAGAAAAACACTTTTGTAACTTAAAAGAGTATTAACACAACCCTCTTCTTTAAATTCCTAAATAATCACAAAACACCTCTATCCTTATTAGTCCACTGAAATTTGAGACCCTTGTTATTTCTTCTTCAGCTTCTTCTTATTCAGAATTTGAAGTTTGAAGTCGTGTTGAAGCAAAATAAAGTTAGAGGAAGATAGCTGTATTCGAGTGAAGCTTGAAGAGATTAGTTATTTTCAGGAAATTAAATCATCGTAACTCTCTCCGTTAGAAATGTATGACCAGAGAGACAAAAGTGTAATTCCAATCTTAAATGTAAATTGGAACGGTGCCATGTGCAAGGGCTTAGGCTAAGAAAAAACAGCTCAGATGTCAGATCCTGCATTTGTCAATTGTGGTAAGTGCTAAGAAAGCTATGCTATCGGTCTCGTCCTTGAAAACACAAGCAGAACTGGTGTGCGGAAGTGGAACTATATAATTTTAAGCCTTCCCAGTTCGCATGAGGTGATTAATGTGATTTCTATCACAGAGTTGCTATATGTTACATTATGAATAAAATGCAACTTCCCCAATCTTACATTTTTATTCATACATGTTAATATATGCATAAATCTAACGACCAGAACCTATCAATACAAAATGCAATATCACATCTTGTGTCTAATACATACAATCATAACAGTGAACCTGGATTAACTGAGACTACAATAGGGATGCGAAGATTCGCACTGATGCAAAGTCATCACAGCATTCTTTCCAATCATCTATGCAAGGAAACAATGGGTTGGACTTGAAACATTATACCATTAATTCCAAGGGTTGAAGAAACAGAAAGTCTCTTTTATATTCATCTCTTCGGAAAGCTCAATGGGGGTTTAATATCGTGTGTGCCATTAGTAACATCAAAATGTGAGTACACTCATTATCTAATACACTTTTGCCTTCTTAAAGCAAGAGAAGCCGGCAATTTTAATTCATAACTCCAGAAATACTGGCTTCAATCCAGAAACACAATGACTTTTCCTTTCTTTGGATATTAGGATAGAATGTGGGAAAAGAATAAAAATAAAGATACATACACCATACCATGACATTAGCGGGTCAAGAAACTTGCATAGCCCTGACTCGAGCAGTCAATTCTCTAACCTGGCTCCTCAAGCGTTCAGGATTGCAGAAGAAATCAACAAAGGCACGTCTCTGAAGTCCAACTTCCTGGGAATGATGCTTCACAATCTACCCACCAACACGAGGCACAAATTAAGAGTATTAGACTACATATGCACAAATCAACAAGACAAATAGTATGCAGAGAATATTAATTGAAAGTAAACATATGCACAAATCTCACATTCCATTTCCTTGTCAGGATTTAAATCCTAATGAATGAGATGGTATTCCTAAGTTCTTGCCATCAGGTCAAACCATTGGCGGTTCACATAGAGTTGATCTGTAAATTCTTAGCTGGCGAAAGAACCATGCTAACATCAAATTTGATGTTATGATTTTAAAGGATTTCTTCACTATTATTTCCATTGTTTGCACATAAAATATCCTTATGGAAAATCTATCTAATGTAAATAGTCCTTGAGAAATTTTATGTTTCAAATTCCTGCAGGCTTTCAGAGAATAAGTGGATGTTCCACCCAGCAAACTACATTTATCTCATAGTTACACTTGCCTGTGTTTTCTTTGTACTTGAAAGAACCCACATTCTATATCATATTAGAATAAATAAATATTTGTGTTATGCTCCAAGCCCAAGTCTTGAAAGAGATATAAATGAAATATGAAACTTGTCCTATCAAATCTAGAAAGTCTTGTACTTTAGAGCACGAAGATAAGAGAAGCCATTGCAAGCCGGAAATACTAAGCGCACTAAAGGCGCAAAATAAAGGGTAAATCGTTGAGAATTGTTATAGAATGGGCACCTTTATTACATAGTTGCCACTTATTTTCATTTTAATTGTTATATTACCAAGCTATCAGTTCAAAAAAATAACAATATTTCTTGCGCTGAAGAGAATTAAAAAAAAAAGAAGTCAACAATAGAAAATGGCAAATTTAGATTACCTCATTCTTCTTGCAATGTTCAAGTGTCACCTCTTCAAGTGCAGCAGATAGTTTTGCATTCACCTTCTCCATTTCATCAAGCTCCTTCATCAGTGGCTACAGATGCCACAGGAACAAGCACATGAAGTAGAATATAGAAGATTCTTCTTTCCAATAAAGATCAATAAACTTTTTCCGAAAGATTCTTCTTATCTAGGAAATATTACCCACGCCCCCAGCCACAATCAAACTGGAAATTTAACTTCAAAATACACTATGAAAATTAGCTAAATCTTATCACAAGGGTGCAACATCTCTGAAGAATTGTGTTGGACCAACTTCTCATCGTAATATTTTTATTCTCGGTGATAATAGTAAGTTAATATAAGAAAAGATCAAATTTAATAAAAGGATAAAGTGACCAAAGAACCCAAATGAATCAATTGACCAATCAAAGGATAAAGCAAATGAGCAAACTGGATCAAATATGCAATTCAAGAAAGATTTAAAGAAATTTAAGTAAAGAACCCGGAATGAGAAGGAATCAAGCAATTCAAGATGTAACAAATAATTGTAAATTTTCTTGTTATCTTGGCTATTTTAATGAATTAAGAGTTTAATCATTGCATAATCATTTGTATATAGGACATATTGCATATAATATATCATAATCATGAGAAAAATTAAAAAGGTATTAAAAAATTCCTCTAGATCATCAAAACACTTTCTGATAAATTTTAAAATAGTTTTAAATCAAATTTTTGTCAATGAAATGAGTTTTAATCTTTAAAAGAACTTAGATAGTTGAAAATTTAAGTTTAGATGACTTAATATATGAATAGGTGCTATATGACATTGTATAAAGGTTTAGACTACTCCCCATCCAAACAATGTAAATCGGTTACACTATTCATCAATCGAAGAACTATTCACAGGCTAATCGAAGGATTATTACTTACTAACCAATAATCTCTCTGAAAAATTACATAAAGGTTAGATTCTATCTAGCTAGGGGTCCAACTGACTGATACTTCAACAAGTGGTTGTCCAGCTAGCCGAAAGTAAGAAACTGTCTAACCAAACACGCTTAAAAACTAGTTGTTATAACAGTTAGTTAATGTATCTAACGACTATTATAGTTGATTTCCGGTACAAACTACAGATGAATTGTGGGAAGAAACTTTGACCTACTAGAAAAAATTTAAGAGGCCTGAGAGAACATTTAAGTTAATGTGTGCATAATATAACCTATAGCAAAGAAAATGTTGAATAGAAGATTTCTCGTCACCTATTGAAAGAAGATAGCGTACTCCTGAGTGAAACTTGAGGAGTAGACATAAGCCAATGATTGTTTGATCGAACCACTATAAATAGATTTCTCTTTCACTACTCTCTTTATTTTTCTTATGTTTGATTTGCGATTGTTTTGTACGAATTTGTTATGGTCATTCATTAATTTTCAATTAGAATAAAAAGTGAACACATATAATTCAACCCCCTCATTTTCATGTCATTTGGGGACCAAAAATTGTCACTATTCTAAGGTCACCTCTCATTAAAGGCAAGCTTCTTAGCTCCATAAAATAACTTTTAAAAGCACAGTTTAGGCATCTAAACAGTTGATGCTACTATAGATAGATTATAACTAGATAGTAATCTTGCTATAAAGGAAATCCGTTGAAAGCATAACCGTGAAAAGTTAGCACTTAGTAGTGGCATTAGTGTTAATACTCTTTACCAGCATTTGATGCAAATAAAATCTCACACCAAGCCCGAGAATCATACTTTCACTAAAAGCCACATCAAAAAGTCAATAGGAAGTTTTTTTACATGCTTCAATGTTGTAGATTTGTCAAACAATGATACACACTAAAATATTCAATCCCAAGTGCCTATACTATTGAAAGGATGAAGAAAATAAAACCATTATTCAACAAGTAAACAAGACAGTTTATGAAAGATGGATTAGTAGTACCCGAGGAGTCAATATTGGCTGGGCAGTTGTTGAAGATGCAAATAGTAATTGCTGCAAACTTTGAATAAGTGTGCACCTAAAAATTTGAAAAAATAAGGATTTAGCATTTTCATATCTCAGTATGTTTGTTGGTTCCAAAAGACACCATAAGAATGCAAATGCTCGTAATGAATATGATAAAGCATCATTCACATGGAATTTCACTGCAATAATTTAAAATAAAACTGTGCACTTGCTTCTCATTGCAACATAACACAATGGTTATACCAACAATAGGTGAGAAGAATTTTCTGTTCAAATAATTCCACCTTATTAAAACTAAAAAAGAAAATAAAATAAAGCAAGAAAAGATGTAAGAGTAATACTACGATATTTAGTAAATACTATAGCTCACAGTTCATTGATGCATCTGTTTCTGTCGTCCGGCAATGAATTCTCAAGATCAGACTGAAGTGTCATCAAGTCTGAATGAAGACCAGATATCTGCTGTACAATTCCTGGAGCTGATACATATGTCGATAATCCAGTTTGAACATCTAAGGAAGAAAACAAGAAAAACCAAAAGTTAAATCTTATTACCATGAGAGAAGTTAAGTGTTGTACATACATATACATAAGTTAATGTAACGTGATCAGACATTAACAAGGTAAGGGGGTCCACCGTAATTACTTGAATGGATACTTAGAAGGTCTCTGATACCATGCAGAAGTGTATCCCTATCATCCACTGCTCCTTGTTCTTGAAAGTCAGATGCAGCTTGAGTCAATGCCATACAATGACCCTGAGAGAATAAGAACATCAACAAATACTAGGATTATAAAGAAATTTAGTATAGTTAAATGCAACTAAAAGTTCATAAAGATGTCGCTTTAGTGATGTTCCAATATTACATACAATCTTTTGTCTAAGCCCAATCTACAAATTTGAAACATACCAAGTCTGATGGTTGTTATGAATAGCAAAAAGAATTCTTAAAAAATCTATGGATGGCTGTAGTTTAGATTCACAGTCAGTGACAAGTTTACATGCAATAGCTATTGCATTGTTACTTTTAGAGACCAAAATAAAAAGGAATCTTGGTAAAAGAAATTTTAAACCATATTACCACTCGGCCTCTAGTTGCTGAAAGGTAGGCTTGAAGCTCAGACTCGATAACCTTGAGTAATGAATATGCTCCAAACATGTTCTTCTTCTCCATCTGACAAGCTATTTTTAAGAATTGATGTCTTGCTAGGTGATTGATTAGGTGATTAATTAACTGCAAAGAAATATCAAGATTGTTAGCACCAATATGGCTATGGGTCTGCTT
Source organism: Erythroxylum baracoense (assembly GCA_025629805.1). Taxonomy (NCBI): domain Eukaryota; kingdom Viridiplantae; phylum Streptophyta; class Magnoliopsida; order Malpighiales; family Erythroxylaceae; genus Erythroxylum; species Erythroxylum baracoense. The sequence continues at coordinate 17,379,143 of JAOTAY010000004.1, forward strand.
AAGCTGAGATGGTTTTCATATGTAAACACAGACCTATAAACACAAATCATGTTTAATTGTGTGACTTCAATTAAAATATTCCAATTTCCTAAAGAATTGGCAACAAAAATGAGAAAAGAAAATAGGGATGCCAAGCAGTAAGCAAAGGCATATTCTCAATAATGAACATGATATGAGATTGAATTTTCATATTTAAGTAATAAAAAGAACAATGTAAAGGAAACGTGACCATTGACAACATTACCATTTTCTGTCGATTTATATAGTATTCTTGCCTCATGACTTTTAAATCATAGTCGCCTACAAGAGAAAAAATTTCAACAACATTAATGTCATGATAAGAACTGTACACAAAAGAACAAATAATTGTTATCTTCTCCCAGCTACTTCGCACTTATTACCTTGCAAAATGTATGTATCTTGAAGTTGAGCAAGCTCCCAACAAAGATCTGGAATTGTCTGCAATGTCAATCTGACTTAATACATATAAATTGAAAAGGAAACATTAATAAAGTTTCCAATGGGCTAGTCCAATTTCTCAACCAATCAGCCATATGTCCACTAACCTATATCATATCTGCTTAACAAGTATTGATGTCATCATCAAACAGCCAATAACATCTAACCAATGACTGCACTAGATCCATCATATACATGTCCGTTTGACCTCCAATGATAAAACTACCAATGGCCTACTATCATTGTTTACTCATAACAAAAGTCCAAAATCATCAACAGAACCATCTTAACACCATGGTCATACGTCCAATTCTTGTACTGTATCTTTTAAATAGCCCATAAATAGTATGAGTTCTCACAACCAGTAATCAACTGCCTCTCGTTTATGTGCATCTTTAAGTTTGATCACCTCAGATTGAAATTCAAAAGACTCTAGCTTGATGTTTGGTACTGATCCATAGAGCACTCAGAATACAGGATGCATTTTGCTGTATTTTGTTATTCCATTGATGAAATATCAACAATTTTTGAATCTTGATTGAGGCATAAAGTTCAAGTAACAGTTTTACATTTCCATTAAATTTCCCATCCTGAATAATGCAAATTGGAAAAAAAAATATAATTCTGGCAACAAATTTAGATATCAAGGATCATAACCAATTTTCAGACTCCAGAACTTTTTCCCACAAGTCTTCTAGCGACAACAATATAAAACTATATATAAATGAAAGGAAAGAAATTCATGTAAGAACCTCAGATAACAACTTCTCTTCTTTGTGATGTAGATTTGAAAGTTCTCCAACCAATTCAGAATGCTTTCTCCTGATCATTCAAAGCGGATATGAAACAATTAGTAATAGCCAACACATTTACCTATGATATAAGAAAAGGTATGGGCAGTTGAGGAGAGAGAACACAAGCAGAACTAGGCAGCATTTAGCTGTCAAGGATTAAAAATTTCCTTTGAATAGCATGCTCACATGAGATGGCAGAACTTGTGCTCAGTGTTGGTGAAGAGACTGGAATTAGCTCCCTCTTAAATGCAATAGATTATTGAAATTTTCCTCTAAAACATCTCCACTTCATGTGCTTAAAGAATTACTAAATCATGGTTGGTGTCCAAGATTTCAGTTAACTATTGTATTATCCATTGGGTTATATACATTACGATGATTAAAAGCAGAACACAACAGGTGCCACGCACATTCCAGTTCAAAACTATTTTCATAGTAATTTCACACAAGAGAAATCGTTTAGCAAGTATGGTAGAAAGTAAGCTATAGCATGAGAGAATTTTTACTAGGAGAAATCTGGACTTGTTTTTTGTACTTCGAAAGTTTTTTTTCATGAAGAACAGAGCCTGAAATGGAAGCACTTAAAACAGCTCTGCAGACCCTTTCTTCAGTTGCTTGGGGCTCAAAACTTAACTCATTTATCGCAAGAAGATTATTACATGCCATTTTCTTTGATATTCAACGAGATTCACATGTCATTTGAGCTAAGGCCCATTAGCACGCTTTCAAAGAAAATGTTACAGCACTAAAGTCATCATTAATTATTTAGTCATGTCAAAGAAGTGAAATAATACAGTACTTCAACAAGAATTTCTGATTGTCATAACCATTTGCATAACAGAACCCAATAAACTCTTAACAAAATTGAAACAAGTAAATATAGTGTCTAATAGTGGGAGGACTCCGCATTTTGATCATTGGAACCCAAATAGAGACGATGCTGGGCATGATTAAGTTGGTGAGATATATTTTGATCTTCTTTATCAAACACCCAAAGATGATGTAGAAAGTCCATCCTTAAAAATATTTTTCAGTATCCCAAGCTCATATTCCTAATGTATGTAGATGAACCAAAGGTTAATTCTAAAATGCATGGATCCAAGTCAATGCAAACATCTTCCAAGGTCATGTCCAACTGAGAAGAAACTATGTAGCAATATCTATCCTGGAAGAAAGTTGACACTTTGATTAGTCTATACTTGATGACACTTAAGACGATTTTAGATTGAACTATATACCATAAATGTTAAACAAACTGAAACAAATTCTAAGAGTCAAAATTCAATGACCCTATAGCTGTAATCTATCATTGTAATGCAACAAACTTCAATTCTTACTTACTCAAGTTGGGACTCCGTTTGTTTAATATAGACCTACTGAAATGGATATAATGATTCAACCTACATAAAGTCATTATGTTCTACCACTAGGTGAAATCCTATGTATAAGTTTCGACGCCTAAGGTAAAATTTCAACCTAAACAGCTCAAGCAAAACATTAACAACATAAATCTGAAAATTTACCTGAGAGAATGGAGATCAAGATGAAGGTGTGCTTCATCTGAAGTTACTTGAGATTTAAGTGTCATCAAAATAGCTTGTTGCTTAGCATTCTCAACCTGGGCTTCTACCCATTGCCTTTCACTAGTTCCGAATCTGTCAATTTAGTGCTCTACTGATTAGCCATATGACTTCATATCAAACAGGAGAAACATAATTAATATCAGGTACAAAAAGCTGCATTAAGAAGAATAATAGTTTCCCGCCCTCCAGTAGCCCAAATTCTTTTGGCCACTAACAAGAAGCCTAGTACATGATTCCTATAAAGGCATGATCAAAAGAAAAAAGCAATTTCATGTCCATTAGAAAGGCAGGCAAAAAGAGGCAAGTACATTAGAAAAGACAGATAAATAGCAATACAAGCTGCCTAGCTATTAACTAGAAATTAACTTGAACTACACTTCCATCGTATGAGCTTCTTAAGGAAGTAAAAAAATCAAAATCAACAATCAACAATCACAATCAGTCTATTGTTGGCATATTTCCTGAGAAAGTAATGTGCATAAGATTAAAGTTGTTGAACAAGAAACTACTCAAATATTTTATGCAATAGAGTTAACATGGGATAAAATAACAACAAAATTATTGAGTTAAGACAAAAAATGGGTAAGGCAAAATAGTGCATTTACATAGAACGAAGCCGTTGCAGTTCAGACACACGTTGATGATGAGATTTTTCCATATCTCCTGCATTGCCTATTTACAAACTGAGTAAATATCAGATATATGGCTGCATACATATTGCATAAGGTGTTTGTGCAATTCAAATAATCAATGTACTAAAAGCATAAGAGTGGAAACACAAACAAATCAAAGGCATAACTATAATGTAATCACGACATGTGTTAAAGAGTTGTACATATTTGTACAACATGAGGCATATAAAAAGAGTTTTTAGGAGCTTATTATGAGTAAAAGATAACAGATTAACTAAAGAAGTTCAAGGAAATATACCTCGAACTAAAATATTTGACATGTCATCAAGACTCACCCATGAACATTTTGATTTACCCTCCTCAGCAACTAACCGAAATGGACCCTGGGAGTAATTTCATGTCAATACCATCACAAACAGGGAGCATGAATGTATTAGCTTCTTCAAAACATTATTCACAATACTATTGAATACAAAACCACCTACTGAATGTATTGAATTCTCAGCCGAAACCCCTCTCAAAACAGAAATAAAAAGGATAGATAATCACTAAGAAAAAAGCAATTGAATCTCAGTCTATAGGATACTTCATCTGCATTTCAAGACATTACAAAACAATTACAACCACCATAAACATCATCCTTCCAACAAAGATCACTGAAATGACAAACACTTGACAGGAAAATTTGATTGTCCTAGAGGACCAATATGTTATAGACTCCAAAATTCAAGAGAATATAAGTCTACATCTACATACCGTGTCCAGTTGCTTAGAAAACCAAAGATTTATTTCCTTCATGCAAGATGAATCACCAAGCAAGTATTGGTGAAAATCAGAGTAAGCCAAGTAGATTCCATCTTCTATGAGAAATGAAAAGAACAAATACAACACAAAGGAGAAAATGCAAATGTTAACTTTCAAATTCATCTGTAGAAAATGCATTAAAGAAAAAAGATAAGAAAACATGCAAAAATGTAACAGAAAAGTTACCATCTCCAGAGTGATAATGAGCCAACTCTTGTGCTGTAGATGCAATCCTTCCCAGAACTTCATTCATCTATTTTAAAAAGACAATGAATTAGCACCAAGTTTCTATGACCTGTTTCCTCATTAAGAACTTGATTTTGGCACTGGAAGAAATTCAATTGAAAAGAGAGAGAGAAAGAGATAAAGAGTAAGGTGTTCACGAAATTAAGAATATGGACTGTTATGCACCCGCAAATTTCTGGCTGAAAGACTATCATCTACTGCTGTGAGGTATCCATTAACAGTAGAAGTTGCAGCAACTCGAGCCCGTCTCCCTTGAATCAAGACTGAAGCCTGGACAGTAAGCATATCAAACTGAGACTGCAGATGTCTAAGCTGTCTCTGCAATTCTAGGGCTTCTGCCTTGTATGCCACAGTTGCATCACTGAAGATTAAGAAGAACCATCAGTAATAAGATTTGCACTTAAACTGCAATTTTGAAAATACAAACAAGTTAAAAGTAATATAAAATCAAAAGAGTAACTAATACATGTTATCATCATCCATATTTTGCCTTATGCTACCATGGCATGCATCGTCAATCCATATTTCATCCCCAGATACAAGATAATTTTGATCATTCTTCAGTTGTAAATTATGTGCAATAAAAATGAAATAACTGGAATTGATGAGAAGGTATATAACAGCTTGATAAAGACATAAACTGATTAACTCTCTGGGTCAGCCCTTATTTGCTAGTTATGATACATCCTACCAGACATAAATGTTAACCATTATACAAGTAGAATCCAGAAGGAAAACCCAATGACAGATTCCCAATGTCAAAAACATATCAACAAACACAGACCAAGGGAACATAATTTCTTTAGTAACTACCTAATAGCAAATGCCTCAAAAAGAAAAAAGTTAAAGGAGCAAAGCACATCACCGAATATCTTTTAAAGCTTCTTCAGCTCCAAAAACAGCCTCCTGATCGTCTCTCCTGGATGAAAAGGCAGAAATGCTATCATAAGCGAAGTCCAAGTCTTCACCCTGGTGAATCACAGCACAGGTCAAAACTTGCTACTGACAAACATTGAGAGGATCAGCTAGGCAATGCAACACTCTATTGCATGTCACTTACAAAGCCAGACAAGGTCTTAAGGTTGGATCATAAAAATGTTTTACACCTAAAATCCCATTATCTTTTTAGCAGTTAGGAAGAATGAGGCCCCAAAACAATCCCTATGTATCGCAATGTAGAGTAATGGAGACCAGAATCACGTAGCAAACAGTCGGGGGGACCAGAATAAGGGAAAATTAAAACAAGAAGCAAAAGAATTGTACCTCCAATAGCTTCCCCTCTTGCAAAAAGTGTTCATACCTAGATAACCAAAAGAAAGAAGGAAAAAAGAAAACAATTTAGGCTAAACGAGTGGAAATTTGGTAATGGACATAATTTTGAATAAAAAGAAAAGAACTGACTGAGAGCGTTGGGAGAGGGAAAGGACGTTAGAGGGCCGGAGGCTGGAGCAGATCCAGTCGAGGATGGGGCGTGCGTCGTCATACTGGAAAGGCCACTCGAAGCTGTCGGGATCCAATGCCTCTGCCCCTTGGTAACCCAATTCTCCCAACAAGGCGCACAGTCTAGTCCCGCTCATCTCTGCTTCTCCAAATCTAATTTCTGTTTTCTTTCTATTTCAAATTGTTTCTTTTCTCCATGTTGGGTTTCATCGAAGTAGCAACGTGGTTTTCAGATCTGTGACTTTTGTAGGGATGTAATGTATTATGTACTTCTCCTTCAAAATCCATGACATTCCGATGGTATGCTATAAATTACATTAAATATTCTGAATTTATCATAATATTATATTTTTTACTTAAATTTTCCTTAGCTTCTGTTTTGTATGTTTCTAATTTCTCATCTTCTTTTTTGTACGCTTTTCTTGTTTTTCCTTTTTGAAAAGCATAAATGAATTGAAGCTTAAAGGGTAAAAGTTTACAAGATGCAGCAGCTCTTTTTACCAAACAAAAGATTACACCGGGGTTACAACATGAGGAGATCATAATGATGATACAAAGTTGAAAATTTAAGCGTCAGCAGTAACGAGGGAGCCACATTTGTGTTTGTCCTTGTAGAAAAATAGATGCATATTAATATTACCAATAAGCACATTTAGGAACGTTCCTTTTTTTATATAAAAAAGTTGAATTAAATTAAGTCAAAAAAACGTAAGCAAGAAGTATAAGTACAACGCAAAATGCAAGTTACAAGGATATAATTGTAACACGTAACATAGACCTTATTATGTGTCCCGGATCATTCATGAAAAGGTTAAAAACGAAGAAAATGCGGAATATCTAACTTCAGTTCCATCTTGACTTCTAACATAGTTTTCGTGGACAAAACGAGCTCCAATTTCTCGGGACCGTTCCGGAAAATGTTCACTGACACGTAGTTAACGTCTTTTTACATTTTTCTTCATATGTAAGAGCTCTTAACTGGTTAAAGGATTCGTATGCTTACGAATGAGATGAGCAACTGCATGAGACTTTAGCCTATATATATAACTTCTATATCAGCCTTCCCCACCACAAGCTTGATATGGGGCCGGTCCACACTAATCGAGATCCATTTTCCTCCTGGACTTTTACTCATTGATTTAGATCATTTATTGGGCCACTTTACCCTTATCTGGATCAAATTATGTAATTTAACCAATAAATTATTGAAAAGCCAAAAAATATAATTAATAGTTGTCCAGCATAATGAGAAAGGACAAAATTGTCCAACATTCTCCCCCTTGCATAATCATTAATTGCAGTTTTTACGTAAGTTTTAAAATACTTTGAAAACTCGATTAAGTCACACTGATGTATTAGTACCAAATTTAAAAATTAAAAACATTTAATCCAAAGGTAATGAAAGTCCAACATTCCATCTTGCAAGGTTTTCAATTCCGAAAAATATCAAACACATATGTCATGCATGATACAGGTCTAATATAATCACGAATATCTAATACCTTACTAATATGAATGAGAAAATGGAGTGTGGCAAACTAGGATGATACCTGTATGATCTAATATGTATCATCTTTGTTTGTAGGTCTCGATTTCTCCAACTTTATACTAAACTACATGTGCTAAATTGTAATAGGAAAATTCTGTTTTCTCTTACCAAATGCTAAACAGCATTAGAGAAAACCTTGTTTTCTCTCACCGAATGCCAAATAGCATTAGAGAAAACCTTTATGTTCTCCAACTAAATGTTGAACTACATTAGAGAATCTTTATGAGATTATACCTTATATCCCCTATGTCATATCAAATTTATAGATATATGTACTAAACCATATGTGTCTAAATGACATAAGCTCAAGGTCAATCTTTATATATGCTCAATAACCTCTAAAATGCTTAATATCAACACAAATCTTAATGTTTTCATATGTAGTATGACTATACACAAGAACAGTTATTACTGAGGATAAAAAGATGATCATCTATATTAATAAATAACCATAATGTCATAATACATTAAAATGTACAAACATTTAAGGAGTAAATATAATGATCCCTAATTACTGCTGTCTAAGGACCTTAATATGCCCATACAAGATACATGTTTAACAAACACTAGTAGGCGAAATCCTTTAGTTAATGGATCACCTAACATCTCCTTAGTCTTGATATGCTCCACTTTGACGTCACCTTTCTGAATCAACTCCTTTATGGTCAAGTATTTGTCCTCTAAATGCTTAGATCCTGTGATATTCTTATTGTTGTTACTGAACAAAACTGCAGCAAGATTATCACAATATAACCGAATGTGTCTAGCTATCGAATCTACTATAAACAACTTAGAAATCAAGTTTCTAAGCCAAATCGCCTATGTAGCAGTGCTATAACATGCAACAAACTCTACATACATGGTCGAGGAAGTCACCAATGTCTGCTTGATACTCTTCCATGATACTGCACCATCTGTCAACATAAAAATGTACCCTGAAGTGGATTTGCAATCATCCAGACACATAGCAAAATCAGAGTCTATATACCCTGTGAGGTTTAAATCGTTGACTTTTTTGTATGTCAACGTATAATCCTTGGTACCCTTTAGGTATCTCAACACTCGTTTAACTGCATTCCAATGGTCTACAGCTGGGTTAGCGAGATATCGACCCAGTAGTCCAACAACAAGTGCAATATCTGGTCTAGAGCACACCTGGGCATACATTAAGCTACCAACTACACTAGAGTACGAGACATTCGTCATAGCCTCTCTCTCAACTTAATTCTTTGGACATTTTGCCAAAGATAATCTCTCGCTATAAGAGATAGGTGCTGCAACAGGTTTACATTCAACCATATTAAACCTTTGTAGCACTCGCTCAATGTATGCTCTTTGTAAGAGGCTCAATGAGTATTGAAATTTGTCCCGGTGAGTCTGTATACCAAGGACAAAAAATGCTTCACCTAAATCCTTTTGGTCAAACACAATAGGAAGATAACTTCGCTCCCCTGACCTTATAGTATAAGCATCTTTCAACTTTATTTTTCATAAAGCAGAATGAGGTCAAAACCTCATCAAACTTTAGGTACTATTGTCTGGAAGCTTTTTTCAAATCGTATATTGATTTAGTCAACTTACACACTTTTTCAGTTGCATCTTAATCCTGAAATCCTTCAAGTTGCTCCATATAAACCTCCTTATAAAGGTCACCATTCAGAAAAGCGATTTTAACTTCCATTTGATGTAGCTCCATGTCATAATGAGCTACTATTTTCATAATCACTCTAAATGCATCCTTCGAGGATACGGAAAGAAAGTAACATTGAAGTCAACTCCTTCTCTCTGAGTGAATCCATTGGCAACCAAACACACCTTAAACCATTCAACTTGACCCTGTGTGTCCTTCTTGGTCTTAAATAGCCACTTACAACTAACAGGCCTATAATGTTGAGGTAAATCAACAAGCTCCCATACCTTATTATGCCTCACAGATTGGATCTTATCCTTCATTTCTTCCCACCACAAGTATGCATGGGGTCCAGAAGCGACTTTTGTAAAAGTAACTAAATCCACAACATGTCATATGTCATAGTCTTGCTCACCCAAATAGACTATGTAATCTGATAAGATAGCAGATCGCTTTTCTCTGGTGGATCTGCACAACTGCATAGGTTCTTGTACCTCAGAAACCTTTTCATGAATAGGTATAAGGTCCCTGTGCCTGCATAGGCATGATACTTGGACCTTCATCCACTGGACCTGACTGTATAAGAGGCAGATACGTAATAACTGTATTATCCGTCTTACTATCTCCCGGAGGATGTGAGGATCCTCCCTCATTATAGACAACATATTCAAGAAACTTAGTCGTCTACGATTCCACTATTTTGTCCCCTCCTCTACAGTAAAATCTGTAGCCCTTAGAGTGGTTAGGATAACCTACTAAATAGCAACGAGTGGAACGAGGCTGCAATTTGCTTTCATAAGGATTATATAACCTTTCTCAACAAGGCAATCCTACACACGAATGTATCCAAGACTTGGCTTCCTTCCAACCTAGAATTCAAAAGGTGTCTTTAGTACTGACTTACTTGAGACTCTATTCAAGATATACAATGTTGTCTTGATGGCTTCGCCCCACAGGTATTCGGGTAGGTTAGTCCTACTCTGCATTGACCTCATCATGTCCTCTAAGGTGCGATTGTGCCTTTTGGCCACACCATTTTTCTCAGAACTACCTAACATAGTGAACTGAGTCACTATTTCAACTGATTCCAAATACCTGGAAAATGGACCTTTTGTCCTATAACCCCATGTCTACCATAATATTCCCCTTCTCTGTCATATTTGACTATTTTTATTGATTTTCAAGAACTTCAGACTTTTCCTTAAGCAAGAACACATAGCCATAGCGGGAATAGTCATCTATAAACGTCAAAAAATATCTAGCATTGCATAATGTGACTGTATAAGGACCACTAATGTCTGTATGTATGAGGTCCAATAAACATGAGTTGACCCTTTTTCTTTATCTTGGTCAACTTACCCCTACAACAATCGATACATATATCCAGATCACTGAAGTCCAGAGTTGGGAAAATGTTATCCTTTATCAATCTCTCAACGCTCTCCTTGGAAATGTGGCCAAGATGTTTATGCCACAACATATACGATGTTTCCTTTATGAAGGCTCTCTTTCGAGTAACAGGTTCAGTAACATAAGAAGAGACATATATTTTGTTAGGAGTAAGACATATTCTATATAATCCGTAGGATAATAAGGCAGTTCCAATATGTCTTGTATTGATAGAAATATTTACAACCAAAGTATCAAATACAAAATAATAGCCCTCTTTATCCAAAACTGATATAGAGATCAAGTTCTGTCTAAAATACAGTTTATAAAACGTGTCTCTTAAAACTAATACAAACCTCGCATCGACGTTCAAGCCTACATCTCCTACAAACAAAACATCCACCTCTTCATTGTTACCAACCATCAGCTTCTCCTCTCCTTTTTGTCAGCCTTTTCTTGGATGTGAACCCCTACATTATGGAAGCAACATGATTAAAAGCTCCACTATCTAGCTACCGAGAACTTGATGTGGTTATAGCTACATTGGATTCATGAATCAAATGGGCCGAGGATTCATGAATCATATGCCCCTTCTTTTTACAGAAGAAGCAACTCATACCCTTTATGTCATGTGGGCCCTTAGCAATCCTAGACGATCCAATCTGAATATGTGGAGAAGGATTAGATTTCTTATCCTTACCATTAGGCTGTTGGGGCTTAGCCTTCCCCTTACCTTTGGCAGCTGCAAACAGGGCTGGATGAGGAGAACTCTTAATCTTCTCATCAGCTACAGCACATCAGGAAATCAAGGCATTGATGTCCCAAGCCTCATCTTGAGACATATAAGAGGTAGCCAACATCTCAAACTCTCGAGGGAGAGTATTTAATGCTTGAAGCATTATGAGCGTGTCAGGAATAGGTACATCTAGTGCCTTCATCTTACTCTGAAGGTGAACCATTATGATAATGTACTCTTTAATGCCTCCTTCTCTTGTATACCTCATAGAGAACAACTTTTTAATCAAGGTGCTCTGCTCCACATGAGAAGACACCTTGTAACTCTAGGAAATGTTATCCATAAACTCCTTCGTTATGACCGTATCCTGTAATCCACTGAGCAGATGATCTGGGATCGGTCTCTTGATGGTCAAATGGCACATCCTATTTGACAGTTCCCAGATTGTCATTGCTACTTTATCAGCTTCTGAGCTGATATCAATAAGTGGAGAAGGCCTCTCGATATGCATCGCCATATTGACGTCAGCCATCTCTAGGGCAAACTTAACATCCTTCTTCTACTTCTTGAAATTGAAACCATTTAAGGTATCAATCATGACAAGATTGTTGTTTACAAAAAAGGTGACTGAAAAATAGAAAAGATAATGTAAAGATTAGTATAAATGTAGGATAACAATGATACTTAAAACATTAAAGTAGTATCTATACCGAGAATCCAATCATATATATTATGAAACACCTTTGGATTGAATACATAATATAAGCAATGAGACCCCCACATAAAAGAGATCAGAGTACAAACCATTAACTCTCATGACACTACCACCTTTGGGTGAATAGATCATTTAAGCAATGACTTTCCTCCATCTAATGCCTTTATGTACATCTCAAAACCTATGTAAGGCCAACACCTTTGGGCAAAATAACCAAACATAAGGCCAGAAACATCCCTAGACATGTGAGCGGAACAATCCAAAACACTGACTTGAAAGGCCACTTTGGTGAC
>JAOTAY010000004.1:17395103-17416855 GCA_025629805.1 Erythroxylum baracoense
CTAGTTTAATCCAAATTAAGAATCACCTCATTTGGATAGCTAGAGAAAAAGTTATGGCTAAAACACCAAAGCATACTTAGTGAATGTGTTACAACTACATTTTACAGCTTACCACTTCCAACATTTCACATATAATAGTTCTAACTTCCAAGAAAAGTTTTGGGGTCCAACACTTTATCTTGTACATGTTTAGATGCATATGATAAAGTCCATGGAATAATTGTACAATTCAAATAAAATTATAGTGATATTATAATTATGAAATTCATATTGTATTTATGTATTATTCCTAAATGTTCCTAGTCATTGTTCTATTGAGATTGGACATTAATAGAATGTAAAAAGACTAGCATACATTTTGTTTTTCCTTATAAAGGAAGTAGTCGATCTCATAGACTAAAGTATAGAAATATTTAAAATGTGTGGGTGCTTGTTAGAGAACAAGTTCACTGAACAAACCCGATATGAGAAATCTATTTGAAACATTACTTGTATGTCTATGGAATTCTCATTATGGTTGTATAAATGATCCTTTGACTTGGGATCACCAAAGTTATCTTGTGTAGGGATTGCTACGTTTTGATACTATTTATGACCTATTTAATCATAGGTTGTTCAATCGATAGTCATTGGATGTAATATGAATTATATAGAGATAGTTGTGTGATCAAGATAGGATTCATTATCTTAAAGTAATTTGGGAGAATGTTTTGTTGTTCTCGATTAGTATTGATTCGGAAAATCCTTGGCCAAGGTGGAATGTCATTTTCTAAATAGTTTAGAAATGTCATTATTTGAATCGATAGCTAATGGCAGAGCACTAATATGATTGGACTCAAAATATAGTAGACATTAATTTCATGCTCTATGTCTAATCGGAACATTATATGGTGAAAGGGTTGAATTATACGGAAAAATCATGCATGGAAAGATTAGTCAAAACTACTTTGACATTCCTAAATATTTGGTAGTCATAATGCGTTGCTATATGCCAATTTTGATCTATAATTATAAATTATTTAATTGGAGAATTAAAGATAAATTAAAAAAAGTTTTAATTTATCTAATTCTAATTATGAATTAGAATTCGAATTTATAATCATTACCAACATATTTGGGAAACTAATGGGTCTCACATATAGAATAAGTTGAAGAGAGCAAAGTTAATTTGTTGATTGTAACATTTAAGAAACTGTATGATTAAATATAAGATATTTAATAAATAAGGATCAATATGAGATATTGGATTTGATTTAGACAAAATTGGTATTTAATTAGAATTACAAATAATTCTAATTAAAGTTTAATTGAAATTAGATTTTAATTTCAATGAAATTACCAAAATGCTTAGATCATATTATAAATAGGCTTAAGCTCTGTGGAGCTAGCACTTCTTGCTTAACCCTCTCTGTAAGAGTTACAGAGTTCTCTCAATTCATTATGTAGATATCGTTAGAAGCAGGACATTTGTATGGCTACAGTAGTTAAAACGTATTAGTTTCAGGAACGGTTTGAGGGATACAACAAGATAAAGATCAAGCTTCGAAATAAAATATGAATTAGCTTCTGGTTTATTACAATTTGTGTTAATCATTTTATAGAATTAAAGTAATTTTGATTTTTTGAAAATTAAAGATTGCAAAAAAATTTCGTAATTATACTGGTGTAATGAAAATTAAATTCCAACCTAATTTTTCAACAGATAGTTGACCCAAAAGAGGCCGGCTTAAAACAAGTGTCGGCGTCCTCTATAAATTGGTCCTGAACCCTGTATTAGGCTACGAGATACATATATATTTAAACAACAAATTACTGGGAACTTAGAAATTTGAAAAGGGCGTGACTTGGGAACTTGGTATCCAGAATATTACTTCAATCACTAATAAAATGATTTGACGTCATTTCATGATTCACATGAAAAATCAGTCGGAAGAAAAATTTTATAACAATAAATTTTCTTTTAAATATTACTCCAACACTAATTGCGTTGGCTTTTCTAGGGGAATGATAAACAATCAGCGCATACCGTTAAACTAATTTTGGGAGATTACATGTCGTTTAAAGAAATTCACTTTCGGTCATGATAATGTTTCAGAAACGATAGTGACTCAAAACTTGTAATTATATCATCCTCACAAAGACAAAAGCTGGAGACAAGAATTATATGTAAATAGTTCCTTAAGCATATGCTATGCGAATCCTTATCTTTCAACTTGTCTGCGTAACGGTTTTGTTTTCGAATGTTTGTTTCTGTTACCCTATGTATTAAGGGTTTTATACATGTACATTCTAGCTAATGCTCATTAAACTCCGAAGCTAATGTCTATAAGTATAAAAGATGTCCATTTGGTGGTTCTAGTAGTTAGCATGGGCATAATGACCCAAACTCAGCTAAAGTCAAGTCGGAGTTTAATAAAAATAAAATTTTGAATTCGGCGGATCCAACTCAATTAAGTTGACAATTTTTATAAGTAGATGAAATAAACTCGGAAATCTCTTCGATCCGATCCTCTTAATGCCTAATTTTTTCAAAATAAAATTGTAAGACGTTTTTGCCCCTAAGGGCAATTTTGTCAATTTTCATATAGTGAACAGTTATTAATTATACTTTGGTTTTTCAATAAATTATCGGTTAAGTTTCATAATTTGATCCAGATAAAGATAATAAAGTAACTCAATAAATGATTTAAATCAATGGGTCGAAGTTCGGGTAAAAAATGGATCCCTTTTAATGTGGACCTGGTCCATATCGATCTTGTGATGGGAAAACCCGATATGGAAACTATATATATAGGTTAAGGTCTCCTGCAGTTGTTCATATCAATCGTAAGCATAAGGAATCTCTGACCCGTTAAGAGAGCTTACATTTTGAGAAAACTATAGAAAGACCTAGTCCGCGTCCCGGTGATGGATTCTCATGAAGACGGCAGTAGATTCGGGCTCGTTTCGACTTCGAAAAGCTCATTTGAAATTTCAGAATCAAAATCAGGTACATTTTGCATTTCTCCATTTTTTCCCTTTTACGTTTGATCTTGGGTATTTAACTAAGGTACCGTTATGTGTTACACTTAGTATCAGAGCGGTGACGTGATCAGGTAGTTAAAAACGGAGATTTTTCGGTTTTTCTTTCCACAAGGTTTTCAAAGAGTTAACTTCTATTTTCTCTATTTTTTCTTACTTTTTATTGCGTGAAAGTAGTGTAGATATATTCAGCCTTGAGAAATGGGTTAAAAATGACTCCGAGAAGTCAAAAAATCAACTCGAAACTCTACAAAAATTGCCTTTTCTGGCGATGGACGCGTCATTGTCGGGCGAGTGTGCGTCACGCGCCCGACAGTGAACATTACCGCCAGCGCACTGGCATGTTTGGTGAGTGCAACGCACCCACGGACACGTGGCCCAATAAGGGCCAGACGTATGTTTGGTGCATGCACTACATGAACTCGAGTCGATGGGCGAGTCTCCACGCGCGTCACCCGCCAGACACGTCCCTGGTGCGTATCTGACACGAACCATCCCCACCGACGCGTGGCTGATGTGACATCAGGCGTACAGACATCTACTATAGTAACTTTCAAAAAAAATTCAGATGTCTCGTAAGGGTGTCTCGGGATGTTTTGGGTCAGTTTTTGGCTCGGAAAATTTATAAAGTGAGTTTTTCTATTTTTTTGGATTTATTACATTAGTAATAAATTAAAGTTTAACTCCAAAAAAAGGAATTAAGGTGTTCTGAATCCGATTTCGAGTAAATTTTCATGCTTCGGACATCATATGAGGGAGATACTTCAAGTTTTCGTATCTCGAGTCTTATTTTAAGTGTTCGGGATCGCACGATGGTTAATCAAAAAACAAATTGAGACATTCTGAAGACATTTTTGAGTGAATTTTTTTGCAACGAACTTGCCATAAAAGAGATACATGAGATTCTTGTGTCTCGGGCGGTCGGTTCGGTATCAAGTAATGCATGATAGTCACTCTACTGAGATTTTTCTTTTACGAAAGTTTCAAATGAAGTTTTCAAAGAATGTCTTTGGCACGAGTGTGTGACAATGGGACTGTGCATTCAAGTTTTTGCATTTATTGAAGTTACATTATCACATACCATATGCCCATAAAGAATGTGAGGATAACATAAAAGATGAATCCCTTGTGTTTATAGACCTTTTGAGTGCTAATGAGAATGTAGTCACCAAAGTGGCCGTTTAAGTTAGTATTTTGAATTATTCTACTTGCATGTTGGGGGATGACTCTGATTTTATGTTTGGTTACTCTACCCAATGGTGTTGGCCTTCCATAACATTTTGAGATGATGATAAAGGCATTAGCCAGAGGAAAGTCGCTGCTTAAACGATCTATACACCGGTGGTAATGTCGTGAGAGTTGATGGTTTGTACTCTGATCGCTTTTCATATGGAAGTATAATTGCATATATTATGTATTCAGCCCAAAAATATTTCATAATATGTGTGACCGAACTTTCAAGAAAGATACTGTTTAATGGCTTTTAGTATCGCTATTATCCTACATTTGTGTTGATCTAATCAAAGTTACTTAGAGTCACCTTTTTGGTCAATAAAATCAGTGTCACCATTGAAACTATAATCGGTTTCAATACAAAGAAGAGGACAGAGGATGTATTGAATGCTATGAAAATAGCCGAGGTTGATATGGCCATACAGATACATAGACCATCTCCACCTACATCCATAAGCTCGAAAGCTCATAAAGCAACTTATGAAGCCCATGATCGGTCTTATAGATTATGTCTTTTGACCATTAGAAGATTCATTCCTAACAATCTGCTTAGTAGACTCCCGGACACAGATATAGCAAAATAATTCTTGATAATGTCTCCCAAAGGTACACAGTCTCATTTAAAGTTGAGACAAGTGCCTTGATGAAAGAATTATTCTGTATGAGGTATAAGGGAGAAATGGGGGAGAAAGGAGTGCATATCAAGAATGATACATCTTCACAGTAGACTGAAAACGTTAAACATTCCTCTTTATAATGTCTTCATAGTTTACCAGACTCTGAATACACTCCCTCCAGAATTAAGTAATCTGGTGATGATATATTATTTATAGGATGAGGAATGGGACTTTAATGCTTTAATTACCCATTGCGTTGCTGAGGAGGAGAAACTCAAGCTTGGTACTCCTACAGTTCTTGTAGCAAGTAAAGGGAAGGCAAAGATGAAACACATTAAGATTAAAGGTAGAAAGACTGAATCTTCTCCACATGCTGATGCTAGTTAATCCAGTGCTGGTGAAGGTCCTAGAGACATAAAGTAACCAACAGTATAAGGCCTAGAAGTAAAGACAGTAATCATCAGATAACTTCTTGGCTTGTCAATTTATGAATCGAATTTACGATAGTCGCATTAAATAGTTGGTGACTATATAGTGGAGTATCTGATCAAGGTGTTTCCACAGTGCATAGGTTCATATACATGATAAAGCTAAATAAAGAAAAGGAGGAACTGATGATTGACAGCAATAAAGAAATGGAAGTAATATCTATAGGGGATGTATGTACTGAATCTTGTTGCAAGGTTCATTTAGGTTTTTACACGACAAATTTTATATATGATCTTTGGATCAATTTTGGATGAAGAAAGTTGACGTTTTGTATTTAATGCTCCTGTTGTACAGTTGTGTTTAATGCAAAAGATAATGGTACAACTTTCTTATCATATGGTTTGTATAAAATGTGTCTTACCCCGAATTAGATATAAGCTTCTTTGTATCTTGCTAAACAAGTTATGAAATAAAGGACCCTAATGAATGAATAGTCATACATGGTGTGACATAAAAGTTTAAGTCACATTTCCAAAGCTATGATTGAGAGATTAATTAAGAAAAGCATTCTCTCAATTCTAGATTGTGATGATCTGGGAACATGTGTTGACTATTGCAAGGGTAAGTTGACTAATAAGGATATAGAGGTCAACTTATGCTTCTGACTTGTTGAGTCTGATACATAAGGATATCAGTAGACCTTATACAGCTGCATTGTGCAATTCCAAAAGTATTCTGACATTTGTTGGTGATTATTCTCATTAAAGTTATATGTTCTTGTTTAAAGAATAAAGGTTGAGAACCAATTGGGAAAATCTATTTAGAGTGTCAGATCTGATAATGGAGGAGAATATCATGACAAATATGTTGTTTCAGGACTTAAAAAGGTCTGTTTTCCAGATATATGGAATCGATTGGCATAGTGACTTGATTCACTATACCGGGTCGTCTTAAGAAAAATAGTGTGTTGCTGAAAGGCATAACCAAACCCTAAAGGACTTGTAAAAGTCAATGTAGAACAAGACTAATCTACCTGATTATCTAGAAGTGTAAAAACCCAGCCTTACACACATTTGTGTATAAGGCTGCCCTACCGAGGTGGTATAATCCTTATAAAGAAAAATAGTATACTCATTATGCTCATTGCTATTTAGTAAGATATCCGGACCACTCTAAAGGCTACAGATATTACCGTAGAGAAGGAAGGAACATAATAGTGGAATCACTAACAGCTAAGTTTCTAAAATATGATGTCTATGATGATGGTGAGCCCTTAGACCCTTAGGATGATAACAGGATGGATACTACAGTTATTATGTATTTGCCACTCATACAGTTAGATCTGGTGGATTTAGGTCTTTGTACCGTGCCTATACAGGAACAAAGACCCATACCTGTACACACAGAGGTTCCTGGGATTACACAATCTAATACAGTTATGAAAATCCACCATAGTGAAATGACCTGTTATCCCATCTAACTACATAGTCTATTAGGTTAATAAGACTATGATATTAGACATGTTCAGAATCTAGTTACTTTTACATAAGTTGTTTCTATACCCACAGCAGAATTGTGGTGGGTTGCAATGACTTATGAGATACAAGCCATGAAACATAATAAAGTATGGGAGTTAGTTAATTTTATAGCATAACTACATAACCATCAGTTATAAATAAAGTTTAAGACCTAAAGGGCTTCAGGATAAAGTTCAGCGGTTTATGGGCTAACTCAATTGCCTGATGGTTCACTCAGGAAGAAATGTTGATGTTAATGTTACTTTTATCTCGTATCCTTGAAGGATAAATTTTGAGTGATTAAGGCAATTGTAACTTATGATGATAAAGAGTTACATCAGATGATCGTCAAAATTGCTTTCCTGAATAAAGACCTTTGTAAAATGGTCTATATGGTACAACCTGAAGGATTTCAGGATCTAGATGGAATTGACATGGTTTGTGTGTTATGCAGATCAATATGTGATTTACATCAAACCTCCCAAAAGTGAAACCTTACAGATGATGAGGTTGTGACCTTTTTCAGCTTTATGGAAAATAAAGGTAAAAAGATGCTTGTACTATAAGATCAGGGGGAGCAAAATTATCTTCCTATTACTGCATGTGGATGATGTATTGCTCATGTCAAATTACTTGACAATGTTGTATAAGGTTAAGCAACTTTTGGTCAAGAACTTTGACATAAAGGACCTTGGCGTAGCATTTTTTGTCCTAGGCATTTAGATTCACCGGGACATATCTTAATACTCATCATACCTCTCAAAGAGTGCATACATTGAGTATATGTTACAAAGGTTTAATACGGTTAACAATAAACCTATCGTAACACCTATCTCTCATAGTGAGAGATAATATTTGGCACAATGACCAAAGAATAAAGTAAAGAGAGAGGTTATGAGGAATGTTCCGTATTCTAGGATGGTTAATAGCTTAATGTATGCTCGGCTATATACTAAGGTGGATATCGCATTTACTATTTGATTGTTTGGTCAATATGTGGTTAACCTGGATGTAGACCATTGAAATGTAGTTAAGTGAGTATTGAGATAATTAAAGGGGATCAAGGATTATATGTTGGCATATATAAAAGTCAATAGTCTAAACCTCGTAAGGAAT
Source organism: Erythroxylum baracoense (assembly GCA_025629805.1). Lineage (NCBI taxonomy): Eukaryota > Viridiplantae > Streptophyta > Magnoliopsida > Malpighiales > Erythroxylaceae > Erythroxylum > Erythroxylum baracoense. The sequence continues at coordinate 17,403,037 of JAOTAY010000004.1, forward strand.
TCAGATTCAAATTAAGCTATGTGTCCGGATGATCGAAAGTTCACTTAAGGTTACAGTTTAAGTTTGCAGATGGTACAATGTTGTGGAAAAGTGTCAATTAGACACGAATAACTTTCTCAACCATGCATGCATAGTGCATGGTATAAGGCTGCTTCACAAACGGTTTAACTCAGAGTTTTGATTTCTGAGTTGTCTATGGTTGATTCAGTCGTTAAACTCATTCGGTTGTAATATGATAATCAAGCTACTTTGTTGCTTAATAACAACATTGAATATCACAGGGCCTTAGCATTTTGAGATCAAATTCTTGATCATGAAGTAGTTGATACGAAAAGGTGACATTAAGGTTTGGAGCATTTAAAGACTGAGGAAATATAAGCCGATTCTTTAACTAAAGGACTTTTCCCACTTGTGTTTGGAATACAAGTATACTGTATAGGTGTTTTGAAGTCCTTAGACACTGTTAGTTAAAAGATCGTTGTGTTTGCTCCATGTACATTTGTAAATTTTGATGTATTAGGACGGTATGATGGTTCATCAATAAAGACGATCATTGTTTATCCTCAGTAATACACGTTATCATACATTGTCATAATACGTATAGAAGTCTTAAGATTTGTATTGATCTTAAGCATTTTGAAGGTCATTGGGCATTTATAAAGATTGACCTTGAGCCTATGTCATTAGACACATACAATTTTATACGGATATATCCTTAAAGTTTCACATAACATAGGGGGATATAAGTTTTTAATCCCATAAAGGTTCTCTAATGATGTTTAGCATTCAGTTAGAGAACATAAAAGTTTTCTCTAACGTTGTTTAGCATATGGTGAGAGGAAACAAGTTTTCTCTAATGCTGTTTAGCATTCGGTGAGAGAAAAAAAGATTTCTCTGATGCAGTTTAACAATGCGGTTTAACATAAAGTTGGAAAAATCGAGATCTACAGACGAAGATGATACATATTAGATCATAAAGGTATTATTGTAGTTTGTCACACTCCATTTTCCCATTCATGTTAGTAAGGTATTAGGTATGTGTGATTGTATTGGATCTATGTCACACATGACACATGTATTTGATACTTTTCGGTTTCGAAAGCCTTCCAAGACGGAATGTGGATTTTCATTATCTTTGGATCAAATGTTTTGTTTTTAAACTTAGTCGACTAATACAGTAGCGTAGCTTAACCGAGTTTTTAAAATGTTTTTAAACTTGATTAAAACTGCAATTAATAATTGTCCAAGGGGGAGATTATAAAACATTTTTGCCCCTAAGGGCAATTTTGTTAATTTCCCATACAGTGGACAGTTATTAATTGTAATTTGGTTTTTAAATTAATTATCGGTTAAGTTACGTAATTTGATCTAGATAAAGATAATAAAGTGGCTCAATAAATGATCTAAATCAATGGGTCGAAGTTCGGGTAGAAAATGGATCCCTTTTAGTGTGGACCTGGTCCATATCGGTCTTGTGATGGGAAAATCCGATATAGAAGCTATATATATAGGTTAAGGTTTCCTGTAATTGCTCATATCAATCGTAAGCATAAGGAATCTCTGACCCGTTAGAGAGCTTATGCTTTGAGAAAACTATAGAAAGACCTAGCCCGCGTCCTGGTGATGGATTCCCATGAAGACGGTGGTAGATTCAAGCTTGTTTCGGCTTTGAAAAGCTTGTTTGAAGTTTTAGAATTGAAATCAAGTACATTTCGTATTTTTCTATTTTTTTCTCTTTCACATTCAATCCGAGATATATAACTAAAGTACCGTTATATATTACAAAAATGTCCTAAGCTAGGCTGCTGCCTACTGTTGCTGGTCATTGTTACCGCCTGTCGTCAGCCGTTCTCTACTTTATCTGTCTCTGCATTGCTGGAGAAAGAGGAGCTAATGAACTTATTTCTAAAGCCAAAGGGATTTCATGGTACTTTACTGGTTGGTTATCTCAGCTAGCTTGACATTTGTCTTCTGTTAATTAAGATCACTTTTGAACCATGTTCAAGCTTTAGAATTGTGTCAATTGGTATAATACTGCCCATGAATGCCTTTTTCAAATATATAAATTTGAGAAAATTGATTTTGGAGTTCAATCAGATTGATGTACGGAAGCAACAAAATCACGTTGACCAGGGTTTTGTTCAATCCCCACTATTTTAATCATTAAATCGAGCTAATTTTAGTCTAACATAATTCTCTATCAGACGAGTGCTTCTTTTCTTGGGAACCCAGGATTTATTGCTTTATGTACGGCAAAAGCACCATCCCACCAGTCTTATGACGGACCCAGCAGACACGGGATATGATCATTGACCCTGGTTTTGTCTAACAAAAGTAATTCCTCGCGGTCGCGGAGTTATATCCCTTTCAAGTGCATATATCCGTAGAAGTAATAGGGGAATATCACACAGTTTGAATCTGAGATCTGGAATAGCATTCACCCTTATCAATTGCATTGAATAAAAAGATGTCCAAGTGCCAATCAGAAACAAGGCTGGACTTACTTAACACGTTGCACACGTCTAAACGTGTCATTTCTGTTCCACACTGGAATAATAATAATTAAGGGTGAATGCTATTCCGGATCATTTTTTATTATTATTATAGTTATTCTGAAAATTTAATTTGTTTTTAATATTTTATCTTATATATTTATAAGTTTTCTTTAACAACAACGGAAAAATATTCAAATTACAAATATCTTTTTGAAGTTTTGTGCTATTCAGACATTCGACTGATCCTGTATTCCTGTATGATTAATACGCTTGTAAATTTGAGTATTTTTTCTAATTCTCATAACTTGACACAGTGATCAAGGCATCTGGATAAATATCTATTATTCACCCGCTTAAAATTGGCTTTCTCACAAGAAATCGTGAAAACAAGTCATTTAAAACTAATAGCGTGGTATACGTCTGTTATTCAAGGACATAATTAAAGGAGAAATTTGCTAAATGCTGCTTAAAGTTCTAAGAACTTATCAATCACTTTCTATATTATTGTTTTATGTCCTACAGTCAATCGGTTAGTTGTAATTTTGGAATATAATTAGTTAAAGATGTTTTTTTTTATCTTATATATATATTCGATGTATATGTTAAAGTCTATGATATAAATGTATATTACAAATCAAATTATGATAACATCATAATTATGAAATTCATATTGTATTTATGCATTATACCTAAATCATTCCTGGTTATTATTATATTAATAATGATATTAATAGAATGAAAAAGGACTAATACACGTTACATTTTCTTCATGAAAGAAGTGGTCGATTTTATAGACCAAAATATGGAAATACTTAAACAAATATGAGTGTTTGTTAGAGAACAAGTTTACTGAATAGATCCCATAAGAGAATTCCATTTAGTCTATGAAAATTGTCATTGTGAATATTGTATAAGTAATTTTTTGACTTAAGATCTCCAAATTATCTCATAAGAGATTTTGATACTACTTATGAATTACTATAAATGGTAACTCAATCGGTAGTCATTGAATATAATATGAACTATATGGAAATAATTGAATAATTATTATAGGAATCATCACTTTAAAGTCATTAAGGAGAATATTCTATTGTTCTCTATTACTATCGATTCAAGAAATACTTGGCTAAGATGGAATTAAATTTTAAAAATAAGTTTTCAAATGTCATTAGTTGAATCAATTACTAATGGTAAGGAACTAACATAATTACACTTAAACAGAATAGACATTGTTTTTTAACTCTATGCTTAATTGAAATATTGTATTATGAAATGATTGAATTATACAGAAAAATCATGCATAAAAAAGTTAGTTAAATCACTTTGACATTTCATAAAATTTTCGGGTGATCCTCAAGTATTGCTATATATCAATCTTGACCTATGGATATAAATTATTTACTTAGAGAATTAAATATGAATTAGAGGAGTTTAGTTTATCTAATTTTAAATATAATTTAGGACTATAATTTACATCTATTGCCAACATATTTAAAAATCTAATGGGTCACATATAAAGAAAGAGTTGAAGAAAGAAAATGTTTTAAATTCAAGTTAGACTGAATTGTAAAGTTTAAAAAACTTTATAATTAAATATGAAGTATTCAATAAAAAGGATCAATATGAAATATTGGATCTTATTTAGACATAACTGGTATTTACCTAGAATTTAATTGAAATTAACATATATTTTAATTAAATTATTAAAATGTCTAGCAACATATCCATAAACACCTAAATATCTAAGAATGTCATGTTAAGTCAAGAGGACTTCACGATTATTAATTTTGATGACAATCAAATAATAATAATATTATAAATAAATGAACTATTTTGATAAATGTATTAAGTGTGCAGAAAAACACAGAAGAAGTACAAAATACAAAAGAGGTGAAAACACAGAAGAAGTACAAAACATAGAAGAAGTGGAAAACACAGAAGAAGCGGAAAATACAGAAGAAGTGCAAAACACAGAAACATTTTCAAAACATCATTTCACTTTGGTCAAGGATTTTCTGAATCAATATTAATCGAGAACAATGAAACATTTCTCCTAATTACTTTAGGGTGATGAATCATATCTTGATTACTCAACTACCTCCGTATAGTTCATGCTACATCGATTGACTACCAACTGAGCTATCCTTGACTAGAACAAGTCATAAATAGTATCAAAGTATAGCAATCTCTATACATGACAAGTTTGGAGATCTCAAGTCAAAGAATCACTTATGCACTCATCACAATGAGAATTTCTATAGATATGCAAGTAATGTTCCAAATAAATTTTTTATATGGGGTCGGTTTAGTGAACTTGTTCTTTAACAAGTACCTACATATTTGTTTAAGTATCTTCATACTTTAATATATGAGATCGATTACTTCTTTTATAATAAAAAACATAACATATACTAGTTTTTTTACGTTCTATTAATGTCCAATCTTAATAAAACAATGACTAGGAATAATTTTGAGATAATATAATCTCCTAATTATAATCTTATTATAATTTCATTTGGAATATATAATTATCTCATACACTTTATTACATACATCTAAATATGTACAAGATAAATAATGTCTTTCAATATTTTGTTACTAAACTATTATTAAATCTTTACCATATTCTATATATACTGTTTTATACATTGCATTATGTATGCTTTATTTTTATAATCTTTACTATATGCTATATATACTGTTTTATACATTGCATTATATATTTTTTATTTTTATATTTACATATTTATCTATATTTTATATTATTATTATTTTGCATTACAAATCTACCGAAAATAACCTTTTTATTAAACAGAGGTAAGATTCATACTGCCGAATCTTTCAAACCCCTACATTTCACCGTTGTTGTAAGATAAGAAATGGTCTTATTTGATTTTTTTTCCTGAGAAAATGAATCTCACGTGCCAAATTTGATACGGAATCTAGAGAGAAACACATGGTGTGCCACCTTCTCCACACATATCTAGTGTTTCGTCGCAGTGGCTATGATGGGTGCTGGCTGGGCATTGACAAGGTTGAACACTGTGGAACCGGCGTGTTGGACATAACAATTACCGCTGCTTCCTTACTCCTGGCGAGTCGGTTGTCAACATAAACTAAAATTACACCAACAAAATCAAAATTGGTGTAATAAAGGATCGGTGGGAGAGAGAAGGGAAGAAGAACACGGGGTCACCGTGGGGACACGAGGCTGAGAAACAGGAGAGGAGAATCCAGGAACTGACACGTGTCTATTTCCTTGTAAAGGAAGGCCCATCATTAGAAGGTAATTAAATGGACAAACTGGGGATTGCCCGTAGACCATCTTCTTTAGGCAACTAGGCCTTCAAAGGCTAAAGAGAAGGTTCACTCCTTTCTATAATAGAAACACCCCATATTCCTCCGAAGCACTCCTTTGTCTTTTGGTCTCTCTTCCCAGTCTCCTCCTGAACTCAATTCTCCTTTGTTTCTATACATGATACATACCTCTCCGTTTTATATTATATATATACAAACATACACGGACAAACACTTTCTCAGGAAATTGTACACAGCCACCTCTTTCATTTTGTTCTTCATCTTCTTGGTTTTCGTCTCTGATTTTTCTCCTGTTTTCTGCCTCCTTTTGGTTTCCTTGTTTTTCTTTTCGGTTCTCTTGATTTAGTTTCAAATATTTTGTTTGCTTGAGAAAATCGACGATGACGGGGGTGTTAGAAGAAGAAGGTGTATCTCTCGATCATCTGAAGAAGAAAATGGCTGAGTTTGCTAAGGAAAGGGACTGGGACCAGTTTCACAGCCCCAGAAACCTGCTCTTGGCCCTGGTATGTTGTTTCCTGGTAGAACGTGGAAAGCTTACAGAAAAAAAGGAAGCCTTGTTATCAGTTATTACTTCTATTATCATCACATCTGGTTTCCATTGTTGTCTGGTGGAACCATTTGTGAGTTGCTTTATATGATACGTTTATTCGATCCGTTTTCTTATTTTATCTGATGAATCACTTGGCTTGCCTGTTCTATATGAAGAGGAAAATATTGACAAGGAAGAAAACTGTCCAATTGCAGTACTTTTCTTTCTTTTTATATGATAGGTATTCGGTATTTGACCAAAGTGGTTACTGCTGAGACCAGTTGGATTTTATTTGAGATTATTAGCTTGCTGTTTTTGCATCATTTTATGAACGGCTGATGAGATAAACTGCAATTTGGGCCTGTTATTTTGTTTTGGTTTTCCGATTACTTGCTTATATGTCAAGTTAGGGTTTATCTTTTAAGACCGTGAGTACTTTTAATCTATAGTCAAACTTGTCCAACTGTATAGATAAATCTTCTTTTATCTTGTTCTCTCACAGAAATCTTTGGAATCGTTTCTTTTTCCCTTTCTTTTTGCTTTTCGTTTAATATAATAACCAAAAGTTTGGAAGAACAATCAATATTGTGATTTTGGGACATGGGTATTGCTCGAGTAGTTGACTGCATTGGCTTACATAAAAAGAAGAAAACTTTTGAAGAAAGAATGTAACTTTTTACCGAAATGGTCTCAGGTGGGTGAAGTTGGAGAACTATCAGAGATATTCCAGTGGAAAGGAGAGGTCCCCAAGGGACTACCAGACTGGAAAGAAGAAGAGAAAGTGCATCTTGGTGAAGAGCTCTCAGACGTATTGCTCTACCTTGTCAGACTGTCTGATATCTGTGGTATTGACCTAGGCAAAGCTGCTCTGAGAAAAGTTGAACTCAATGCTCTGAAGTACCCAGTAGCCATGTGCAAAGGCTCTTCTAAGAAACTCACCACCAACAATATTGGCACTGAAAGTGGTTGAACTTTCACTTCTTTTCATAAAACACCTATCGAAGTCTTTATTTACCATCTTCCTTGATTTGTGACTACATATGCATATGGATGTATTTATGCAGATATAGGTGCTCTTAGGGACAAATGTTTTTTTTTTATGATGGGCAGGTCATTAGAGTAAATGGTTTTTAATAGGATGAAGGTCTCACTGCATGGAAACATTGTCATATGGAATCATTGTGCATTTAGTCTCGCAGATTTGGCTGCTGTTTTAGCAACTGATGGAATCCCTCTGACAGATTCGAGATATGGTGGCGATATCATAACATTTCTTCCTTTGGTTCGCTTCTGTCGTTACAGTCATGCCAAACCGGTCTTTACTGTGAATAGCTTTTAGGAACAGATCCTTTCCGTTAATCAGTTACTGCACTTTTCTATTATTAAAAATTGGAGCATTATTTTTGGCACAGAAGATTTGTTGCATAGCTTTTATGGGTTGATGGGCACGAGTGAGCTCTAAAGGAAACTGAAAAGGAAGATTCAGATAGAAGTGAGCCAATAAATGTTGCCCAATGGTACTGACAACTTCAAGTTTGTTTTATAGTGGCACCTAACAATAACATAGTTACGGTAGGACTTGGGAGCTCTATCATCCATATCTCAAAGTAGGTGTCAAGCAACTTGTTGGCATAGTAGTTAATTAACATTTTATTTGTCTTAGATGCGTCAAGGGAAAGTGGTTGCCAGTTCTTTTAAAGGAATTAGACTTGTCATTTTTAAAAGGGCCAAAGAGGTATCGTGATTAGCTAATGGGCCCATGTAATGATCATGATTTGCTTCAAAAGATGTTGGAATTTGTAATTGTTTTTCTTTGTGGGTTACATGGTTCCACTAGGATGTTTATGCAACGTTTCTATTCTGACACAAGGCGCTGCTCGCACTTGAAAAGAATTGAACACAACCCGATTTCCATGTTTGAAATAAAAGAGAGAAAACTCTCGCCAGCCTTTATCATTAGCATACAGAAGCTTACAAGGAAAGTTCAGTTTTGGCGTAAAGCTTTTATCTGACAATAAGTTTAGAGCTTCGGGTTCCTTTTCGATTTGGAGTAAGGATTTCACTTTATTTTTAAGGCTGCAAATAAGCTGCTTAAATTGATTTTTAATTTAATATAAAATTTGAAGGACGTAAATCTAATTTGTAGCATCGAAGTATAAACTAAGCTTTGTTAGCAAGCCTACATGAGTCCACTCGATTTAGCAAACAAGTTTTAATATAGAGCCCGCATGGCAAAACTGTCCATTGAACATATTAACGCGTAAGCCACAAGCGTGAAATGAGTTTATAATAAGCTCAACAATCAGTCGCAAAGTTAACTAAACGTGGAGTTTTTCTAGCTTTAGTTATTTATCGTTTAGTTTCAGTTCAATTTATTCTGAACGTTTAACTGAGGTTGGTAGGAGAGCATAATTGTAAGTAACATAGGTTTATCTGCGACAAAATTAACGAGGATGGGTAAAATTAAATCTAAAAAAAAGGTATTTAAATTAAATGGCCCATTGCACGCCATAGCTATGATTTTATGTAAAATAAACGGCCAAAGAGTGGTAGATTACGAAGCAACGAAAAGAAGAATATATTGTGCATTAGGTTCCGCTCTTTTGCTTCTTTTGTGCAGAATATTTTTGCATTCTTAAGCATCCGAATATTAATCATCGGAGGGTCCAACTTTACAAATGTTATTAATTAAATAAATAGTTAATGACAGAAGTCTAATATGATTTGACTCAAAATAGAGTAGACATTAATTTCATACTTTATGTTTAATCGGAACATTATATTATAAAAGGATTGAATTGTACAGAAAAATCATGAACGGAAAGGTTAGTAATCATTTTGACGTTCCTAAATATTTGGGTAGTCATGATTTGCTTGATCTATGATTGTAAATTATTTAATTGAATAATTAAAGATAACTTACAAGGAGTCTTAATTTTTCTAATTATAATTATGAATTGAAATTATAATTTATAATCATTGTCAATATATTTGAGAACCTAATAGATCACATATAAATTGAGTTAAGAGAGCAAAGATATTTTAATCAAGTTGGACTTTGAAAAATTTTGTGATTAAATATGAGATATTTAATAAATAAGGATTAATATGAGATATTTGATTTTATTTGGGCATAATTGATATTTAATAAAATTATTTGTAGTTCTAATTAAAGCTTAATTGAAATTAAAATTTAATTTCAATTAAATTACTAAAACATCCAAAACCTATTATAAATAGGCTTAAGCTCTATGGAGCTAACGTTTCTTGCTTAACTCTCTCTATAAGTGTTACAAAATTCTCTCAACCTGTTCTGTAGATATTGTTAAAGGTCGGATGCTTGTGTGGCCACGGTAATTGAGATAAACTGATTTTGGAAATAATTCGAGGGATACATCAAGACAAAAATTAAGTTTCGAAATAAGGCACAAATTACGATTTATGCTTTGTTATGATTCATGTGTTAATCATTTTATAGAATTAAAGAGATCTTAGTTTTTGGAAAATCAAAGGTTAGGAAAAAGTTTCGTAATTATTTCGTTGTGTTCTGGATCATATCTCGATATGATTTCTCAACAGTGGTATCAGAGTTGAATTTTAATTCTATAATTTGATTAAGTGTTTAATTCTATTGATTGAAATTGGAATTGAAAAACTCTAATTCTTATAATCAAATCTGATCTGATTCTTGAATAAACCTTAAAATTGTGAATACCCAGATTGTTTTGGCATTTTCGTTTTGTTGTTTGAGGTGTTATGCAATTTCTGGAATAAATGAGGCATGAAGATGCCTATCGTTTGAGGTTGTTTTTGGATTGTGAGTGGCTTACGATGAAGGAGTTTCTGCCAGCTACTGTAAAGGTGAAGCATGACCAGACGTGGCATTGGAGAGTTGAAAACCAGAGACCTAGAATAAGATTTGTGAAACCCGGAATCTGGAAGAATGAATTGGTTTGATTTTCAGATTTGCATTGATTGAGAACCATAATAACTATTTTGCGTATGCTGGATTATCTGTGTTTTTGGTGAACGTATACTGTTTTCTTGGTTGCAAATCTGGATTATTGGGTTTTGTGGTTGAGTGTTGGAGCATTGGGGAAGCTTATACGACGGGTATCTTCGGGCGACTGGAGTTGGCTGTAGCATAATTGTTGCGCTACCAGTGACTAACTAGAGCAACTGCGATGCATGGAGTCTCGATGGTAGGCGGCAGGACATGGAAGGCATGGATTTGTCTTCTTTTCAAGGTGCGACTTTGTCCTTTGCAAAAAGAGAAAGCGACACAATCTTCCATAGAGAGGCAGCTTCATGCAGTGGTAAGTGATATAAAGGTCACCTTGGGACTCAAACTTTCACCGAACTCTATCGCCAACATCCTTTACACAGCAGTCTCACTTAGGTCCACTTAAGCAAGACTCAGCCCTCAATGACTCTCGAATTGTTTCTCTCGCGCACTCGAAGAAACAATGCTTAAGAAAGCAATAAGAAAAGATAGGCAACAAAGGAACAACAGAGATACGGCTAAACCAACCTTTATATTACTTTTCGTCAAAAGAATACAAGGAAAGCTCGAATGAGCTATATATAGGCATCTTGACTTGGAAATCAAGTTACATTCAGAATCCCACTAAAACTGAACTGCTTAAGATCGTGCTAAGATCACGTCTATCTCTATCAGATTACATCACGTGGACCAACTAGATGACACCCCTATCTAAATAGGACTCTAACTGATAAGATAAAATCTACAAGATAACAAAAAGATAGAGTTTACATTCAACTAGGAAACTAGCATCCTCATCCTCGAAGATCTCCGCTATCTTCAGGTGTTGTGTTCCACTGTAACTCTAACTCCTCGTCATCACCACATCATCCAAGATCTCCCCACGATCTCTATCTGCTGATGATGTAGTATGATCTTACGGAAGCCCACATAGCACACTGGCCCGATCCAATGCTTCCCACAACAAGTCTGTTAATCGTGGTCCATCCATCCGAGCATCGTCTAAGTCCTCAGTCCATCAAGTCCTTAGCCTAGGCCGAGTCAATCTTCACTAGGTCTGAGACTTTACCAAAATTCGCACCAAGTATGATCACACTAGCCCACGTTTGCCTTAGTGTTTTCTTATGTCTCTCTCATGCATGTAGTCTAGCTAACCTCCCCCCTAAGGCTCCTCATTGGAGGTCGTTGAGAAGTACTCCGAAGGTTAAGGGTCTAACAAACCACCCCAATCAGATGGATTCGAAGCCCTCATCGAATTAGTCTGAAGGTAGGCGTTCACCTAATCTTCAAATTACTACAAGGTTATATCTTTCTCCCACGTAGCTTCCGCGACAGGTTTATCTTTCCACTGAATTAAGAACTCGGTCCGTCGGTTCTTATTGTGTTGACCCATTGTCCGATGATCTAGGATCTTCTCCACTTGATCCTTGAACTGTTTTCTCACAACTGGTGGCTCTCGCTTCACCTGACTCATATTCGGATCTGATGCATCCTCATAGTAAGGCTTGAGAAAACTCACATGAAAAGTAGGGTGTACCTTCAATTATTAGGGCAACTTCAATCTGTATGCCACATTCCCTACTTTGTGCAGCACTTCGAATAGTCCATCATACTTCGGCAAACCCCCTATGAACTTGTTTACTCGAGATCTTCTTCAAAATATATGGGGTTAGTTTCAACAGAACTTTATCTCCCACGTCAAACTCGAACGGTCTCTTTCGAAGATCCACTTGCTTCTTCATCCGTCGAGAAGCTTTCCGAAGATTGTCCCTCGCCTCATCCAATAGTTCTTGCTTCTCAGTCGCAAACTTATGCGCCGCGGGACATTTGCAACCTATCCTTTGTTAAGCAATCTCTAATGGAGTGAGAGGCTGTTGTCCCAATACAATTTCAAAGGGACTTTTCTCCGTAGCCAAAGATCTGTGCAAGTTGTAGCAAAACTGTGCAGTATCAAGTAAACTCAACCAATTACGTTGACTTGCACTTACATAATGCCGTAGGTACTCCTCCAACAAACCATTGATTCTTTCTGTTTGGCCATCAGTCTGTGGGTGATTTGCCATTGAAAACTTCAAATCGCAACCCATCATATTGAAGAGGGACGTCTAGAATCGGCCTGTAAAACTGGCGTCTCGGTCGCTCACAATATTTGCCGGAACTACAAAATACTTGACCACATTCTTGTAGAACAGCTCAGCCGCAACATCCGAGGGACAAGTCACAAGAGTTGGCACGAAGATCGCATACTTGGACAATCTATCAACCACCACCATGATTGATGCCATGTTGTCCACCTTTGGAAACCTACCAATGAAATCCATTGAAACCGACATCCACGGTCTTTCGGGGATAGATAAGGGTTGTAGCAAACCGGCTTCCTTCTTTCTCTCCGGCTTATCCAACTGACACACAAGACATGTCCTGACGTAACATTCCACGTCATTCTCCATCTTCGGCCAAAAGTAGGAACGAGATAGGAGCGCTAGCATCAGTTGGACTCCTGGGTGACCAGCCCACCGCGAGTCATACGTCTCCTTCAACAACTGTTTCCGTAATCCACCAAAGCTCGGCACATAAACTTGACTACTCTTTGTCATCAAAAGCCCATCATCGTCAAACCAAAACCTGCGTACGACACCTTCCTTAACTTGAGAAATCAACTTACAGTACATGGTGTCTAGTGGAGCTGCTGCTTTGATCTGCTCCAACAGGTTAGACTCCACCCTCATGATAGAATAAAGGGCCGCAAATACATCCTTCCTACTCAAGGCATCTGCCACGTTATTGTGCCTCCCCGGTTTATGCTCCTACACGAAGTCATACTCGGCAAGAAACTCCTGCCACCGGGCTTGTTTTACAGACAACTTCTTTTGATGCGTTAGCAACATTATCCGTTCGGACAACGAACCTGGTTCCCAACAAATATACTCGCCACGTCTCAAGGCAATGCACCATTGCAAGCATCTCCTTCTCATGTGTTGAGTAACGTTGCTCCGCACCATTGAGCTTTCAGCTCTCAAATGCTACCGAATGACCCTCCTGTACAAGGACTCCACCAATGGCTTTGTCTGACGCATCAGTATGTACCTCGAACGGAAGATCGAACACAGGCAGCTTCAGCACAGGTTCAGTTGAAATAGCAGCTTTAAGTTTTTTGAATGCCTCTGCACATGCACTCGACCAACACCACTCTTGCTTCTTCTTCAGCAAGTCCGTTAATAGCACCGCTTTCTAGGAGTATCCCACGATGAACCGCCTATAGTAGTTCGCCAGGCTGAGAAAACTCCGTAATTCTCGTACTATCGTGGGGGCCTGCCACTCAACTATCGCTTTCGCTTTCCTTGGATCCATTCTGACCTGACCCTTGCTCACCAAGTGACCCAAGAATCTGATCTCTAACTGAGCAAACTCACACTTCTCCATCTTCACGTAGAGCTTGTGCTTCCTCAGTCTTTCGAACACTCGCCTCAAGTG
>JAOTAY010000004.1:17416955-17465146 GCA_025629805.1 Erythroxylum baracoense
AGTTGAAGAAAATCCCAGAGATTAGTCGAAGAAAATCCCAGAGATCTCATTTAATTAGTACCCGGATTAATGGAACCATAAACAACTATTAAGAAAAAAGTAGTACCCTCCATCTACCGAGTCACCTCACAACTAACACCCTACAAAGTGGACACTAGACTCTGGATCATGAACAGTCCTGGATCCCAACATAATAGGACGTGACAGGCTATCTCCTCCGTCGCATTACTCAAATAATCCTAATCCCCACAAGTGGCCGCTACTACACGAGGAATATGGAAAGAAGCAACCTTAGTCTCCAAAAGTCCAATCAAGCTAAGGTCGTACCAAGAAATCCAATCCCTAACTGTTCTCTGAGTATTAGAGCCATTGAGGCCCCTAATATTCCAACTTCCCATCATAGGAAATGGAATAAATAAAAAACTACAAGAATTAACTAAAGGGGTTGGGGCTCGCACTCCCTCTTATCTCTTTCAACCTCAAAAAAGCTGACGAGTCATTTAGGGAAAAAACTCTAAAAGTGCCAGGAAGTTAGGAACCGTGACTACTACTAGGAATAGATACCTCGAAACTCAGAAGACAAGGCATCCGGCTAGGAGTAGTCATCATCGCTACAAAAATAGCTGGACTGGGTGTTCGACACCAACTAACTCTCTCCTCTGGAAAGGCAGTCTGTCCGAGCGCTAAGGGAGTAGGCAATTGTCGTGGAGGAGCCCTCTCCACAGTAGAAATAGTCTGATCATGCTCTGAACGACTAGGCAAATGTCATGGAATAGTTCACCCTACTGCGGTTACAACAGGTGCATCTAATGGTCCCAAATCATCATGAGTGGGAACCTAGAGTAAGTCCCTAATCAAAGTGGAAACTGCAGGTGAAGGAGTACACAAGACTGGGTCTGCCACTTTGGGACTCTGGTCCAATACCTCCTCGCGAGTGGGGGGAGCAGTATCCTGAGGGGCTGCTGTAGTCAAGGGGGCACAAGAATGGTCGAAGACACTACACTTGGAACACCACTTGGGTGTCCGCTCATACTCAACTCGAACACGGATTAGATTGCCACTTATACCACTAACAATCTCGATGTCATAAAAAGGCTCAACTATAGCAGAGAGCTCTACACAAAATCTGGCAAATGAAAGGTGTGTCCTGTCGAAAGTGTGCCTCGATCCGACTGGCTAGGAGGGCTAGACACCACTCATTCCATAAAGGGAGCGGTAAATCATACAATCGGACCCAAACCAGCACTCTAGAAACTCAGGATTTGTCAAATACAAAATGAGGGTGCCACTACTGTAGGACCATGAATTTCCCACTGAAAGTCCATGGGCCTTACATGAGGATCGACTGTAAAGCCTCCTCTGACTTAAACCAAAAAAGGAAGAAACCGATGCTTGTGGATATAACATCCTCGAGACTAGTGACTTCCATACCCGCATCGCAATAGATTGCATAGCGAGAAAGGGCATATTATGCCCAGGAAAGAACTCGACTAAGCAACGAGTCCGCTGGTGAAGACTATCAGCGATATAATCATCCGAGATCACTACGAGCCCGATTGATGTATCATGGGGCATAACTGGAAACCGAAATCTAGTAATGGAATTGGTAATCCGGAATTTTTAGCCCAGGAAAAATCTAAAGGTTTTTTCATAGATTTTCTAGGTTTTTGCCTAGGCTTCTCTAATTCCACATTCACATGCACTGCTGTAGGGGCAATATGGGAATTAATCACAGGGGCAGTAGTGGGATTACCTCCTCCTTGGGCCATATTGGTAAGTGTAGCAGCTTCGTCCTGGCCCTTGGCAATGGATATTGGCTGCACAACTCCTCAGGCTTGTAAGACTCCTTGGGCCATATAGCTAATGTCATTTTGTGGGGAGGGTCGGACTCGCCCATTAGTCTGACCATATGGAGGCTGCGTAGCTTCCTTTGGAAGCTTGAAACACGCCGCCCCTCCTAGTGGACTACCGACGAGGATGGGAGTCTACAGTGAGACTCCTGACGGCAGAAGCTACGGCACATGAGAGACTCCAGGTTGCCCTCCTATTCCAACAACTGCTAAGTCAATTTGGTAAGGTTGGGGTTGTGATTTGGTGGTGTTTTGGTGTTGTTAGGGATGGGACAGGTGGATGTTGTCACACCACCGACGAGAGAAGTGATGGTGTCTACAGGGGGTGAGTTGTGGTAGAGGTTGCAAAGGGTGAGTGCGGTGGCTGGTGGGCACGGTGAGGCATGAGCGGGGGCTGCGGGGCAGGAGATCCAAAGGTGGCATGACTCTGACACCATTGGTTACTTTTCCAAGGATGAGGGGCAGGGATGATGGTTATGGTGATGTGGAAAAGGTTAGGATGGTCGGAGAGGTCGTGGGGTTGGGAAAACAGGCAGTGGAGAGGTCGTTGGAGTTAAGAGGGCCGAGGAGTTTGGACGAAGTTTGTGTTAGATTCTGAGATCCGATGAACACTACAGTAGCATGGTTGTGTAGATCAGAAAATTCTAAAGAAGATGGTGGGTGTTGGACCGAGAGAGGGTCGTTAGATAATTTTCTGACGACGATAGAGGCGACGGTGGTGCTACAGCGGCTAGCATCGCTTAGATGCCTAGCTATAACGACCAGAGTGGATTTTTTGGCTTTCCAAGTCATTTGGACTGTAGATGGAATTTTCATATCTCAAGAAGGATATGCAAAAGAAATCCTGAAACAGTTTAAGATGGAGAATTGCAAGTCGATAAGCATGCCAACAGATTGAGGACTTAAATTGTCCAATAAGGACGAAGGCGAAAGTGTAGACCCAACACTTTTCAAAAGTTTGGTTGGAAGTTTATGGTACTTGACTTATACAAGGCCCAATATTCTTTACATAGTCGAATTGGTTAGTCGCTACATGGAATCTCCTACAACTACTTATTTTAAAGTAGCAAAAAGAATTCTTCGCTATTTGAAAGGTACAATTGATCTTGGCTTAAGCTATTTAGCATCTAGTAATTATAAGCTCGTTGGATACAGTGATAGTGATTGGGATGGAGACGTTGATGATCGAAAGAGCACTACTAGATTTGTGGTTTTTATGGGAGATACCGCTTTCATATGGATGTCGAAGAAGCAACCAATTGTCACCTTGTCTACCATGAAGTAGAACTTATAACTGCTACCTCGTATGTTTGTCATGCAATAAGGGTGAGAAACTTATTAAAATAATTGAACATGTCATAAGAAGGACCAACAAAGATTTGTGTTGACAATAAATCAGCAATAGCTTTGGCTAAAAATCCATTTTTTCATGATCGAAGCAAGCATATTGATACTCGCTATTACTACATAAGAGAGTGCATTATAAGAAAGGATGTACATTCTGGGTCATTTGGCTGCTAGTGAAATAATTAGTCTAATAGTCTCTAGACGTGCATTAGGAGCAAAGACCTCATCATAGTCAATGCCAACTTTTTTACTATACCCTTTTCAACTAGTCTTGCCTTGTGCCTTTGAATTTCTCCTTTGGTATTTCTCTTTATTTTGTAGACCCATTAGATACCAATTACTTTGTACCCTTTCGAGAGAGTTGTGAGTTCTTAAGTATCATTCTTCTCAATTGACTTGATTTCTTCATCCATTGCATTTTTCCATTTTTCTTCTTGTACAACTTCTTAAAAGTTGACTGGTTCACAACTTAGAAAGAGAAAAAAGAGAGTAAGATTGTCAAGTTTTTCTATTACTTCGTTAAGAGCTTGTAATCTACTTGTACGTATTATTTCTCTTTCATTCAGAAATAATGGTGGTGAGTTTCCATCACTACTTTTTTTTGGTAAAGTCGGTGGAGTTGTGAGCTCTTGTTGTATTTCTCTTGGTTCCTCTAATGTTGTCTGCTCATTTTCTTCAAATTGAGGGAAAATTTTAATTTACCTACATGAGAGCTAAAATCTCATTCTTCTTCTTCATTGAATATGACATCTTGGCTAATTACAAGCTTCCCATTTTTTGGATCATATAATTTGTAGCTTTCAAATGTGTGTCATAGCTAATGAATATGAAGATTTCACTTTTAGCATCAAGTTTAGTTCTCCTCTCGTCTGGTACATATACATAAGCTATGCATCTAAAAACTCGTAGATGGGAGATGCCAGGCTTTCTTCCACTCCAAGCTTCTTATGGTGTCTTGCCTCACACACTTTTTGCAGGAGATCGATTGGATAAGTAAACCGTACATGTAACCGCTTATTCCCAAAACTCCTTTGGCAATTTCTTATTTTTGTTTATGCTTCTAGCCATATCATGGATAGTTTTATTCTTCCTGTCTGCAACTCCATTTTGTTGGGGGGATCTCGAAACTATTAAAGGTTGACAAATTCCATTTGCTTCGCAAAACTCTTGAAATTCTTTTGAAGTGAACTCTCCCCCTCGATCAGATCTCATAGCTTTAATATTGAGACCAGTCTCTTTCTCTACTGCAGCTTTGAACTTTTAGAATGCTCCAAAGACCTCTGATTTCTGCTTCAAGAAATATACCCATTTTTTCTTGAAAAATCATTATTTTTTACCGAAGGAACTTGGCTTAATTGGACCACAAACATCTGTGTGTATGAGTTCGAGTGGCTTCTTAGCTCTTGAGTCTGACTCATTTGGAAAGCGTTTTCTAAATTGCTTCCTGAGAAGACATCCTTCACAAATTTGGTCAGGATGATTAATGGTAGGTAACCCTTTAACCATATTCTTCTTAAATAGTATAACTCTAAGCTTCCAAAATTGAGATGTCCAAATCTGAGATGCCAAAGCCACAGTGCATCTTTGTAGTAGGTCTTTAACCACTTTACAACATCATTTTGTATGTTGATTATAAACATTCTATTCTACATCATCGGAACGTTAGCAATGAGTCCATTCTTGTTATCTTTTATAGAAAGATTATAATCATTCATATGAATATTATAACCTTTCTTTAGCAATTTTTTTAGACTCAATATGTTGCTTTTCATGTTGGACATATAGTAAACATTAGAAATAAGTTGATGTCTTCCATCTTTTAAAAGAATAAGAATTACCTCTACCTTTTACTGCTACTTTGGAATCATCTCCAAAACAGACAATTCCACTTACTGATTTATCCAACTTTATGAACATGCTTTTCTTTCCACACATGTGAATGCTTGCACCAGTGTTAAGATACTAGGAATTTTCTTGAACACTATCATTCTCTTGTGCTAGAAGAAGAATTTTTTTCTCATCAGTCTTCTCTACATTGATGGTTTCCTCCATGTAGTTGGCCTTCTCCTTAACTTTGTTGCTTGGTGCTTGACATTCCCTAGCATAATGTTCGAACTTACGACAATGATAGCACTCAAGTTAAGAATTGTTGTACCTTGAGTTTGGATTTCCTCTTCTACGACCTCTTGATAAACTTCCTCTTCTTTCATGGTTATTGTTCATTTTGTCAAAGTAATTATTAGAATTCCAACTTTGTCCACGTCTGCGTCCTCATCCACAACGTCCACCTCATCCTTGACCACGACCTCGTCCTTGACTGTGTTGGGATCTCTCGTTCCTATAAGACTCATCTCTCTTGCTTGTATGGAGTTGTGTTTTAAGGAGTTGTTCCATAATCCCTTGCCTTTTCTTTTTCTTTTCTTCATAGGCTTGTAATGTTCCCAATAGTTGTTCAATCTTCATGTTCTCCAAATTTTTTATTTCTTCAATTGTTGTAACGATGTGCTCAAATTTGGGGTCTACTGAGCGAAGTATCTTCTCTATGATCTTCACGTCATCTTGCTTTTAACCATTTCTTTTCAAATTGATTGGTAATTGCTTGAACTTTAGAAAAATAGTCAGAGACTAGTTCACGTTCCTTCGTATGTAACGACTCAAACTCTCCTCTAAGAGTTTGTAGACAAATCTTCTTTACTTTTTCTTCACCTTTTATGTAAGACGTAGTTTCTCCCACACTTCTTTAGCGGAGTTTGCATTCGAGATTTTCTCAAATTTGTCATCATCTAAAGCTTGGTAGATAAGGAAGAGAGCTTTTTGTCTCTCTTTCTTGAGTCCCTTAAGCTATCATTTTGTGTTGAGGATAGCGCCGCCTCATCTTTTGGCTCTTCGTAACCTTTCTCCACAATTTCCCAAACATCATGTGCTCCAAGAAGTGTCTTCATTTCGACAGTCCAGTTATTGAAATTATTGCCCTTGAGTGGTGGAACTTGAAATGATGCTACACCATTGGTAGCCATAGCTTTTAATTGAGTCAAAATTTAGCAATTTTATGTCCGTAAATGGTTCTGAAATGACGAAAAAAATTTTAAGAGTTCTTCTAGCAAAGTCAAAGTCAACAGTTAAAGTCAACTATTTGACTCGATCAATAACTTAGACGACTCGGTCAAACAGCTTAGACGGCTTGGTCAAATGGCTCTAACTCAGCTCAACTGGTCCTAACTCGATAAGTTGACTCATTTTTAAGTCAGTGAGTTGACTCAGTTGCTAGCAGCAAGTTGTCGGCAGCTTTTAAAGACTTGTTCGGTCTCTATTCAGATTTATTTTTGCGGTAGCATATTTTTTTTCTTTAGGATCTTATATTTGATATATTATAGTGATAAGTGTGTAGCAGATTTTCTAAGCTCCTAGTCTCAAGAAATCTTTTCTAATATGGAAAATCACTCAAAGCTGCATCGACAGAGCATATAGAATTTCAAGAGAACTTAAAAACTTTGCCCTGATACCACTTTGATGGAAATTTATTCATACAAACACTAAACTTTTATTGAACTCACAACTCAAATATTACAACTTAAGAAGCTTTGCTTCTTTAATTCCCCCCCTCACTCTTTTAGAGAACTCTCTTTTACTAGAAGCTTTACTTCTTTACTCACTTAGAAGCTCTTGCTTCTTCTTTATGCTTAAACAAAAATGGGAGGGGGTATTTATACTACTAGCCAAGCATCCTATACTACAAAACAAGATAATCCCAAAACTATAACAACCACACACATCATGACACAAATCACATGTCTACCTAATAATAGATGATTCTAAACATTGGGCTTGAATACTTGGGCTTGAGCAAAAACAAGTTTATATTCTCAACAGTTTTTTTCATACATTCCACAGTTTTTTGTGTCAATACTTTTGTGAAATGTTGCATAATTGTGACCATTTTTCTAAATTATTCACTATTTCACTAGTGACGGAGGTATTTGTGATGGGAGGTGACGACTTTAAAAATTAGACAATATTAATAATAATGACTAATATTACTATTTTTAGTGACAACTTTTGCTTTCACCAAAAATACAATTTATTATAGTGACACCATTTAGTTTTGACGTATAATACAATACCTTTCGCTTAAGTAGTTGGAATTGGTGAAGTACATGGGTGCATCAATCTCAAGTACCAGAACTCTTGCAACACTTCTAGCATTGGGATACTATTGGACTTTTTTTAATATTGATGAATTATGAAGGTTTCCTAGAATAAATGTTGTTGGTCTTGCAACAAATAGGAGTAGCCATAACAGTGAAATCGCCACCTGCATTGGCACTAATCAAATGATTAAGCTAATTATGAATTACATCATAGTGGAACATTTTGATTTCAAGACATAATATCGATATAACAAGGCCAATCTCAACACTAAAAAATACAACACCAACATAGGCACCAATACAAGCAATGAAATCAAACATGTCAACATTCCACAAATAGGCTGCAGTTACATAATCTATGAGACCAAGCATGATGGAGATAATGATTGAAGAAAGCACCACAAGTGGAGTGTATTGGAACACTGGAGTCAAGAACAACAAGGTAATTGGAAACAAATGCATACATTAGAAATCATAATACAAAAATCGTATCTAATAGAACTTTCATCGAACACTTAATAGGCAGTAATCAAACAACCTTCTGAATCCATATTTAACTTCATTCAACCCATTTTAGACGCACTACCCATCTCACCATCTTCATTATTATGACAACATGAATTCACCATAAAGAAAACCACAACATACACGAATTGAACATAATACCCAGCAAAAAACAACACCCAAATACAACATCATCAACAATAGAAGAAAAACTAGAGTTCAAAGGATGGAATACATACCTCAACTGATGACGACAAAGATGGTAGGTGATGGAAGAAGACGACGATGATGGCGGACACAAAGAGAACACAAAACATAAAGGAAGATGACAATAGAAGAAACAGAATGAAGATAGAGCTGGTTTTCGACTAAAACAAAATGAAAACGTTTAATTTTTAAAAATGTTCAAACATTTGGTGACGATTTCAGTAAAACAGGAAATTGTCACCAAATGTTCAACAATTGGCAACAAAATCTTCAAATCATCTCCAAATGTTTGACATTTTGTGATGAAATCTTCAAATTGTCGCAAAAAATATTCCTTTATCAATGATTCGGTAAAACATCGCAAAAAGCTTGACTTTTGGCGACGAATTTAGAAATTGTCGCCAAAAGCTGATTTTTAATGATGATTTTCAAATTTTTGCCCAAAAAATGTAGCTTTTAGTCAGTTTTGTTATAGTGATTAACTAGTGAGAAATACATGAATAAGTCAATGAAATAGGAAATTTTTGATCCATAATTAAAAGAATCCTGAATCGTTGCCTTTGCCATTGAAGCAACACTAGGAGCTGCAACAAATAGAAATAATACTAGATAGAGTTCATCTATGAGTGTTTCAATTTTTGGAAGTCTTTACTAAAGAGTTTTAAAAAGGACTCTATAATGAGCCAATCCAATAAAAAAGAATATGGATCCTTCTTTAAGCCTCAATAATACACCTAATAATACCCCTATAAAGTTCTTAATAATGGAAAGGTAATTACCTCAATTTGTCACCTTTGATAGCCTTCTTTATGTATTGATAGACGAATTTTGGTAAAAAAAATTTCCGCAATAGACAAAGATAAGTATGTAATAGACTCATGATTTGTATCCATAAGTAATTCAATATCACAATTAAGCAGATTATAGGAAAGGGTTTTATTTTTTTTAATTCTAGCCTGATGTTAGTGTGTCCATTAACCTTGTTGACGTGACTTTCCACGTGTTTCAAAAACCTTATGCACTTATACACGTCAAACTTAATTAAAGTAACTGATTATGTTTAACTAAACTACGTCATTTAATTAAACATAACTACACTATATTGTTTTGAGATTGAAATCCCTAAATCAAAGTTGCTGCTCTTCGATCTTGCACACAGAAGCCAGCTGCTCCTCTTTCTCTCTAACCAGTATAAATAGTTAACTCGAAACGGTAACTTCAGCATGTCTTGAGGTGTTGAGGTTTCTTTAATCACTACATAGAAATTTCCTTTGTGCTCATTCAATATGTAAGCTTCATCTTGTCCTTGACGATGTCGCTCAGTTTAGATCCTAACTGCAGCCATCTTTTGATCTTGATAGTTGCATCCCTTGTGATACAAAGGTCACCATGGGACTCAAACTTTTACCGAATTCTATCACCAATACCCTTTGCACGGCAGTCTCACTAAGGTCCGCTTCAACAAGACTTAGCCTTCAACAACCCTCGAAGTGTTTCACTCGCTTACTCGAAGAAACAATACTTCAGAAAGCAATAAGAAAAGATAGGCAACAAAGGAACAACAGAGATACGGTTAAACCAACCTTTATATTACTTTCCCTCAAAAGAATACAAGGAATGCTCTCTCTCTGAACTAGTTGAGAGCAAAGCTCGAATGAGCTATATATAGGCATCCTAACTTGGAAGTAAAGTTACATTCAGAATCTCACTAAAACTAAACTGCCTAAGATCGTGCTAAGATCACGTCTATCTCTATCAGATTACATCACGTGGACTAATTAGATGACACCCCCATCTAAATAGGACTCTAACTGATAAGATAGAATCTACAAGATAACCAAAAGATAGAGTTTACATTCAACTTGGAAACTTGCATCCTTACCCTCGAAGATCTTCGCTATCTTCAGATGTTGCGTTCCATTATAACTCTAACTCCTTGTCATCACCATATCATCCAAGATCTCCCCACGATCTCTATCCACTGATGATGAAGTGTGATCTCGCTGAAGCCCACATAGCACACTGGCCCGATCCAATGCTTCTCACAATAAGTCTGTTAGTGGTGGTCCATCCATCCGAGTATAGTCTAAGTCCTTAGTCTGTCAAGTCCTTAACCTGGGCCGAGTCAATCTTCACTAAGTCCGAGACTTTACCAAAATTCGCACCAAGTCTGATCACACTCGCCTGTGTTTGCCTTAGTGTTTTTGCATGCCTCCCTCATACATGTAATCCAGCTAACCTCCCCCCTAAGGCTCCTCATTGGAGGTTGTTGAGAAGTACTCCGAAGGTCTAACAAACCACCCCCACCCGATGGATTTGACGCCCTCGTTGAATTAGTCTGAAGGTAGGCATGTTCACCTGGTCTTCAAATTTCCACAAGGTCGTATCTTTCTCCCACGTAGCTTCCGCGACAGGTTTACATTTTTACTGAATTAGGAACTTGGTCCATCGTTTCTTCTTGTGTTGACCCATTTTTCGATGATCTAGGATCTTCTCCACTTGATCCTCGAATTGTTTTCTCATAACCGGTGGCACTCGCTTCACCTGACTCCTATTTAGATCTGATGCATCCTCATAGCAAGGCTTGAGAAAACTTACATAAAAAGTAGAGAGTACCTTCAATCGTTCGGGCAACTTCAATCTGTATGCTACGTTTCCCACTTTGTACAACACTTCAAATGGTCCATCGTACTTTAGCACTAAACTCCTATGAACTTGCTTACTCGAGATCTTCTTCCAAATCTGGAGGGTTAGTTTTAATAAAACTTTATCTCCCACATCAAACTCTAATGGTCTCCTCCGAAGATCTGCTTGCTTCTTCATCCGTCGAGAAGCTTTACGAAGACTATCCCTCATCTCATCCAACAGTTCTTGCTTCTCAATCGCAAACTTATGCGTCGCGGGACATTTGCCACCTGTCCTTTGTTGAGCAATCTCTAATGGAGTGATAGGATATTGTCCCAACACAATCTCAAAGGGACTTTTCTCCGTAGTCGAAGATCTGTGCAAGTTATAAAAAAACTGTGCAGTATCAAGTAAACTCAACCAATTATGTTGACTTGCACTTACATAATGTCGTAGGTACTCCTCCAATAAATCGTTGATTCTTTCTGTTTGGCCATCCGTATGAGGGTGATTTGTCGTTGAAAACTTCAAATCGTAACCCGGCATATTAAAGAGGGACGTCCAGAATCAGCCTGTAAATCTGGTATCTTGGTCCTTCACAATATCCGCAGGAACTCCAAAATACTTGACCACGTTCTTGTAGAATAACTTGGTCGCAACATTCGAGGGATAAGTCACAAGAGTTAACACGAAGATCGCATACTTGGAGAATCTATCAACCACCACCGTGATTGATGCCATGTTGTCCCCCTTTGCAAACCCACTATTGAAATCCATTGAAACTGACATCCATGGTCTCTCGGGGATGGATAAGGGTTGTAGCAAACTAACTTCCTTCTTTCTCTCCGGCTTATCCAACTGACATATAAGACACGTCTTAACGTAACATTCCACGTCATTCTCTATCTTTGGCCAAAAGTAGGAACGAAATAGGAGCGCTAGCATCCGTTGGACTCCTGGGTGACCAGCCCAATGCCAATCATGCGTCTCCTTCAATAACTGTGTCCGCAATCCACCAAAACTTGGCACATACACTTGACTACTCTTAGTCATCAAGAGCCCATCATCGTCAAGCTAAAACCTGCGTACAACACCTTCTTTAACTTGAGAAATCAACTTACAGTACATGGTGTTTAGTGGAGTTGCTGCTTTGATCTGCTCCAATAGGTTAGACTCCACCCTTGTGACAGAATAAAGGGCCGCAAATACCTCCTTCCTGCTCAAGGCATCTGCCACGTTGTTGTGCCTCCCTGGTTTATGCTCACACACGAAGTCATACTTGGTAAGAAACTCCTGCCACTGGGCTTGTTTTGCGGACAACTTCTTTTGGGTCCTGAAAAATGTGTTAGCAACATTATCCGTTCAGACAACGAACCTGGTTCCTAACAAATATACTCGCCATGTCTTAAGGCAATACACCACTGCAAGCATCTCTTTCTCATGTATCGAGTAACGCTGCTCCGCACTATTGAGCTTTCGGCTCTTAAATGCTACCGGATGACCCTCCTGTGCAAGGACTCCACCAATAGCTTTGTCTGATGTATCAGTATGTACCACGAACGAACACGGGCAGCTTTAGTACAGGTTCGATTGAAATAGTGGCTTTAAGTTTCTCGAATGCCTCCGTACATGCACTCGACCAACACCACTCTTACTTCTTCTTCAGCAAGTCCGTTAATGGAGTAGCTTTCTTGGAGTATCCCATGATGAACTGCTTATAGTAGTTCGTCAGGCCTATAAAACTTCGTAATTCTCATACTATCATAGGGGCCTGACACTCAACTATCGCTTTCACTTTCCTCGGATCCATTCTGACCGAATCCTTGCTCACCACGTGACCCAAGAATCTGATCTCCAACTGAGCAAACTCACACTTCTCCACCGTCACATAGAGCTTGTGCTTCCTCAGTCTTTCGAACACTCGCCTCAAATGTTCCATATGTTCTGCCATGTTAACACTATAGGCCACAAAATTGTCTACGTAGATGACTACGAACTCATCCAAGAACTCGTACAACACATCATTAATAAGGTTGCAAAATGTAGCAGGTGCATTAGTTAATCCAAATGGCATAACTAAAAATTCGTACGATCCATACCAAGTAACGCACGTTGTCTTCTACTCATCACCCTCAGCTATCTGCACTTTCCAGTACCCACTCCGAAGATCCAGCTTAGTGAACACCTCAGCCTTTGATAACCTGTCCATCAAATCCTGAACCAAAGGTACCAGATACTTGTTTTTTATCGTTACCTTGTTCAAATCTGAAGTGTACCATCTTGCTTCTTCTGAAACAATACCGAGGCGCCATACAGGGCTTTAGACGGTTGGATGAAACCTGCCTCCAACAACTCACCAAGTTGTTTCCGAAGTTCTGCCAATTCCATCGGGGACATCCTATATGGGGCACGTGTAGGTGGTATCACTCTAGGAACCAACTCGATCCTGTGATCTACCTCACGACTAGGGGGAAGAGTTTTCGGCAACTCTTTCGGCATCACCTCCCGAAACTCCCTCAACAAACTTACAACCACATCATAGACTTCCACCACGTGGTCTTCACTGATCTCCCACATGGCAATGAGATAGGTCTCCATACCTTTCTTTAACCCTTTTTCTATATTCATGGCCAAACACATGTCCTACTGAAGTTGTAGTGTCCGTCGTTCCTCCATCGAACCTAAAACAATTCACGTATAAGGAATTTTGATCATTCATTAGCATCATACCTCCCAAACTTAGGTACAACACCACCTTTGCTACCTTGAGAAAATCGATCCCCAGTATCATCTCAAAATCCTTTAATGATATGATAATGAAATTTAGCTTGTACACTAACTTCCAATGCTGACTGGAGCATTGTAAACAATTCCCATAACTGCTTGTGCCTTCCCCACAGTGGTTTTAATCTTCATTGATGCCTTGGACACCCTCATGCCTAACTTCCACACCATCTTTTCGGCTAGCAAACTGTGGGTTGTACCCGTATCCATCATTACAGTCACGTCTTTCTCCCTAACCTGTACACCCACGTACATTAGTCTATCATAAGGAACCGATTCACTACTAACCGTATTAAGCCAGGCGATCGGATTTAGTGCCACATCTTCCAAAGTTTCCCCATCTCCTTTGGCAATCAGGGTGTTTAGCTTCTCCTTTCTCGGGCACTCTCTGGCAAAGTGTGGACCGCCGTATAAGTAACAAGCAACCTTGTCCTTCTTTGAGGACGTCTCCCCGTTCTTCGAGCCACCATTCTTCTTGCCCTTGCCCTTGAAATCCCCCTTCTTGGAGTCGTTCTTTTTCTTCCCCTCGATCTTCTCCTGTTGGGCTTGGCCTTTGCCCTTGAAAGAATTTGAGGAGTTCGCCTTAGAGTCTTTCATCTTTCGAAAATCCACTAAGGCATCAGCGACCGCGATTGCACTAACCACGTCCTTCACGTTTTGCCTCCGTAACTTCATTTGAGCCCATAGTTGTAACCCTTATAGGAAATTGAACAACTTATCCTCATCTAACATATTTTCAATATCCAGCATTAGAGAACTAAAAGACTTAACATAGTCAATTACTAATCCATCTTGCTTGAGTTTCTTCAAGGCATCTCTCGTGAGCCAAGAAGTATTCATGGAAAGGAACTAATCCTTGAGCTCCTTCTTCATCTGCCCCCACGATTCCATCAGAGTTCTACCCGCACTAATCTCTGCAGAGGTCCTTGTCCTCCACCAGAGCTTCACATCCCCATCCAAGTGCATAGCCGTCACATTGACCTTCTCAGCATCGGGTACTCTAGCAGCTGCAAAGTACTGCTCTATATCCCACAAGAAATTCTCCAATACTTTAGCATCTCGCACACCTTTGAACACCCTAGGTTCACATACCTTCACAGAGGAAAGCTGTGGTGTGAAGTTTTCACCCGCTCGACATCTAGAGTTGCAACGGTACGCCTCAGTACTGTAATCTCTAGCTGGGTTTCCTCCAGTGCCTTCAACATATCCACCATCTGTTATTGCAACTATTGGATCCGCGCCTCCAACATGTCGAACCAAGTATTGTGAGATATGACCTCTTCCTCCCTTTGAGGAATTAGCCTAATGAGTACTTCCACTCTAGACACTCGTTCTGTCAACTTACCTATTGCCATCTCGAAATTTCGCTTTGATACCAGTTGATACAAAGGTCACCTTGGGACTCGAACTTTCACCGAATTCTATCGTCAATACCCTTTACACTACAGTCTCATTAAGGTCCACTTCAGCAAGACTTAGCCTTCAATGACCCTTGAAGTGTTTCGCTTGCTCACTCAGAGAAACAATGTAAGAAAGTAATAAGAAAAGATAGGCAACAAAGGAACAATAGAGATATGGCTAAACCAACCTTTATATTACTTTCCCTCAAAAGAATACAAAGAATGCTCTCTCTCTGAACTAGTTAAAAGCAAAGCTTGAATGAGCTATATACAGGCATCCTGAATTGGAAGTAAAATTACATTTAGAATCCCACTAAAGCTGAACTAGCTAAGATCGTGCTAAGATCACGTCTATCTCTATCAGATTACATCACGTGGACCAATTAGATGACACCCCCATCTAAATAGAACTCTAACTGATAAGATAGAATTTGTAAGATAACAGAAAGATAGAATTTACATTCAACTAGGAAACTAGCATCCTTATCCTCGAAGATCTCTGCTATCTTCAGATGTTATGTTCCATTGTAACTCTAACTCCTCGTCATTGCCACATCATCCAAGATCTCCCCACGATCTCTATCTGTTGATGATGCAATGTGATCTCGTCGAAGCACACATAGCACACTGGCTTGATCCAATGCTTCCCACAACAAGTCCGTTAGTCGTGGTCCATCCATCTGAGCATAGTCTAAGTCCTTAGTCCGTTAAGTCCTTAGCCTGGGCCGAGTCAATCTTAACTAGGTTCGAGACTCTACCAAAATTTGCACCAAGTTTGATCACACTTGCCCACGTTTGCCTTAGTATTTTTGCATGCCTCCTTCATGTGTGTAATCCAGCTAACCTCCCCCCTAAGGCTCCTTATTGAAGGTCGCTGAGAAGTGCTTCGAAGTTCAAGAGTTTAACAGTAAGGAGCAATTGATGACGTGAGACGTCTGTGAACAAAACCAGGAGCGACGGTAGGAGATATGCAGACCTAGATTTGGAACATGTGTAATACACGCGCCCACAAAGAAGCAGCGCGTCTTTTGCAGTGCTGGCGTTAGTCAAAGCTTCGTATTTTGACTTGTGCCTCATAAAAGGTGTCTGGCGCGTGCAGTCCCATTTATTTTAAATATGTTTTTAACCTCCTTTGTAAATTAAATTGGTTTAATTAAAAATAAGTAGGTTTCAATCCCTAATAAATTAGAATCTTTTCTAATTGTTTGAAAATTGTTTTCAATGGTTCATTTTATTAAGATTGTCTAGGAATTTAGTTTAATTTTTCAAGAGTTGAATTATTAAATTTAATTAATTATTACATCAATTTTAAAATTAAAGTAATTATTTTTCTTAATATGATTAAGATTAATAATTATATTGATTCCTAATTAATTTTAGAAAAGTAGTTTCTACAATTAGAATTAATTATTTTCATTTACATTAAAATTAATTAATTACTCCTTAAAATTGAGAAAATTGTTTTCTTAAATAATTAAGAAAGATGTTTTGAAATTAAATTTATTCATTTCAATATGATTGACGTAAATTAAACTTATGACTTTATTTGTTTAGAGAATTATTATTCAATTTGTTTAGAAATTGTTTCTTTATTTATGAATAATAAGTTTCTTGATTTATTATAAAGGATATTTTTCTTGATAAAATTTTGAAAAGTGTTTTCATTTATTTATTAAGAAAAATGTGCTTTCTTTAACATTTTTGAAAATAGTTTTCTAACTTATTAAAGAAAGATTTCTAATTAATTAAGAAATCAATCTCAAAACAAATAATATAAAGAACTTTCTTAATTAAATTTAAAAGTGTTTTATTTAATTTTGGAAGTAGTTTCCTTTAATATTAGCAAATAGTTTTCTAATTAAGTAAAAGTAATTTCTAATGAGATTAGAAGTAGTTTTCTAATTGGGTTAGAATGTGTTACTTATATAATTTTAAAAAAGGAGTTTTTTCTAAATTATAATAAATAAGAAGTACAATTTATTGAAAATTGTTTTCAGTTAAGTTTTATTAAAGGAGTTAAGATAATTGGAAATAGTTTCCAATTGGATTCGAAAATTGTTTTCAAATCAAATTAAATTTCTATTTGGAATAGGAATTTATTTCATTTAGGAATCAGCGAGTTTAATCTAATCGAATTTCTCCAAGGAGTTGGAAATATTATTTTAAATTATGAAGATCAATAACTAGAATCAAACGAAGCTTGATGTTTTACGCACATAATTTGATTATGAGTGTATAAGTTGCATACTTTATCTATATGACATATATATAAGATGAATGTTAAATTGTATGTTTTATATGTGATATATTTTACATGCAATTTTACGTTTGATAAGACAATTTAAATCCCTTATTAAATATTGAATATAAGTTGAGAACGTGATCGTTACCTTCTATTGTTATAAGAATAAACCAGAGTTCGGTTTATTACAGATTTGTTGATCAAACTCAAGGCTGCTTTAACTCGAACATGTTTAAACATATAATAATGGGTTCTACTTAACTAAATTTGTGTGATTTGGATGGCCAAACTCATGTTCACATGAATTTAGAGGCAAAATGACGAATAACATATTAGATATGTTTTGGCAAGAGTTGTTACCTAATGGATCTGAGAGTCATATGAGATATGATTGATAAAGTTATTATCTACCTAATTTATGTTTAGTTGGTTTACTGAGCAAAATCAAGATCAACTATATTTGAATGGGATCCTAGCTCACTAGAAAGATTAGAGTAATCTTTTTGAATAGTCATAAGGGCTATTATTTCAAATAAAATAGTGAGAGTAACCAAATACATGATTAAAGTCCTAACCTGGTTTGGTAGTCATGACATATAATTGATTACTTACTTTCTTACATTTATTTTTGTTCTAAGTGGAATTTACCTTGTTTAGTATAGTTGATACTAAGTTAGTGAATCCAATTTCTTGGACATAGGTTATGTTTAAGAAGAGTTCTCAAAGTTAGAAAAGAAAATTGTATGCCCATTATGTAATTTTTCTATAATCCTTATTGAGGATTTAGTGAAAAAGTTTTAGAGATATGTCAATATCATATAAATGGAAAAATGTATCGACATTTTGAGTTGACTAATATCTTCTAAACTTGGATGATAACATATTAAATGTATGTTAACACCAAGATAGCAAGATGCAAGAGGTTGTATAGAGTAGAGTTGAAAGGTATAGTACCTTTTTGGAATTGTTCCACTTAATTTAGCCAATTAAAAGCATAAATATGGACATAAATTAAAGGCTTATCTATAGTATGATAATAGTTGTCATAAGAAGAAAAATGATTGCATGAATTATCTTACTTATATGAGATATGATAGAGATCATATGTATTTCTAGTTCATGCTTATGAGTATTTGATAATGAATTTATATTCAACATTATTGTAATATTCAAAGTAAGATAAGAAATAAATTCTTAGGTAGTTGATTCAACTTTATACAAATAGTTTGTATGTGTAGGATTAAGGGAGACTTATGCTTAATATAAGTGGCAAGAATACAAGGCTGTGTAACCAAAACCATCCTTTTATACCATGTTGGTTAAATCAACATAATGAGAATCATAAAGTTACATAAAAGGATGTGTATATCCTTTTGGTTATGAATTGTATAAAACTTGTCAAGTTGAAGAATAACCAAATCAACCTTTAGTGAAAGGATGATGATGATATTGAATTGTTAAATCTTAGTACATGTGATGTGTTGGATGGAATAACAATTCTAAAAGGATAATACTTATATTTGATAAGATTACTAATGACTTTATATGATATAGTCATATGTATTAAATGAAATATTGATTTAAAATTTTGAAAAATTCAAATTGTTTAAATTTAAATAAAAATTAAACATTGAGAATGCTTAAGCATTTCAATAAAATTGATTTGTTGAGTTTTAAATTTTCGGTTAACTATAGGGAATGAGATTCTCTAGTTAATACCTTTACAATAAAATTTCATAAGAGTATGGATTTACGTAAGGAGTAAAATACAATACAAGATATTGTGTAATGCAATAGTATTTCTTCTATAGCGATACCTCGTATAATGACTTACATTCAACAGTTCCAATTGAATAAATTAGCAAGATTTCATATTAGATACGAAATATTAAGTCTTTGAAAGAGTCAAAGTTATTAATTTAAGGATGTAATGCTTAGTTGAAGCATGTATTATCCATTAAGTTTAGAACTAAATTGAGTAATAAAAGGCTAAGAGATATCCAAAAGTTGGATATAATCTTACAAACTTGTTGAACAAATTGTTTGTTTCAATATACTTATAGAAGAATGGTTCTCAAGATCACTAGTGGGAGTAAGATGAAGTTTGAAAGGTTTAAATCTCATGACAATACATCTAATTAAAGCTATAGCTTTTATTGATACATTTGATATATAATTAAAAGGTTACGAGACATTGAAATATTCACTTTCTTGATGAATTCAAAGAGTTTATTTTTGAGATAATTGTGAATCTATCATGTCTGTAAGAAGGTCAGTAGCAGTATAAATGTCATCTTTAGTGGGAGTATGTAGAGACATAATGCTGACAGAGAACAATAATTTTAGTTTTCAATTATTGAAAACATAATTGTCTAAGAACAACTTTTATTGGATATGAAAAGGTAACAACTTAATTATGGGAATTAGATCTATAGAGATAGATTGGAAGTTGTTCACTTATTTTAAGTCCAAGTATATAGATAATGTACCAAAGATGTTTATTTGAGATATCAGATATTTTTAAAGTATTAAAGATATCCATTATTCTATGTATGAGTTGATGTTTGAGTTCAAGGAGACAAGAATATTTACTTTAGAAGTAATTCCTAACTAAGATTTATTTTGCTTAAGAACAATGCCATACAAGATTGGAAAGGTTCCAATGTAGCAATGGTAGCTAATTAAGTCATAATACATTTTTCATTTAGTGGAAATGATTAATTGGATTAATAAGTTCTTTAGTGAACTTGATGTAGTTCCTTACATTATTTATGACAGTAATGTGCTGTAGAACATTTGAGTCATTAGGCATGCAAAAGGAGCTAAGATCTCATCAAGGATCCAAGTATGTATTTAGGCAAATTTTCTTAATTATGATGGTAATGTTATAAACGACCAATAACAATAATCAAAGAACAAATGCGGAAATAACAGACACACATAGATTTACGTGGTTCACCAATGTTTGGCTACGTCCACTGGCGGCTAGGATTTTTATTTCACTGTGAATGTTTTTCAACCTATGTACATTAGGAGAATAAAACGTATTTATATGCTCAGGAGAATATAAGAAACATAACTGATTGTCAGGCTCCATATCTCCAGTTGGATCCGTGATTTTGGGTCTGGTGTAAAGTCCACATATATTATCAGGCTCTATATCTCAACAATTCTCCCACTTGGAGACTGATCCAGTTAACCCAACCATCTTCCATATCAATGTACCCAATAATCTCACCTAGCCCAACATCTCCCACGCTAAGGTAGAAGACTAACTGAGTTCTTGCACAACCCCAGTTGGATCCGCGATTGTGGGCCTAGTGTAAAGTCCAAATATATTATCAGGCTCCATATTTCAAGATCCAGTCAACCCAACCATCTTCATTCTCCATGCCAATATACCCAACAAACTCACCTAGTTGCAACATATCCCACGCTAAGGTAGAAGACCAACTGAGGTCTTGCACAACCCCAGTTGGATCCGCGATTGTGGGCATGGTGTAAAGTCCAAATATATTATCAGGCCCCATATCTCAATAGATAATTAATATGAAAATTGTAAGATTTAGGCGAGTACTCACTATAAAGAATCTTGTAGGATTATATCATTAAGGCACTTTCCCAGCAGTAGTATAATCTTCACATGGTGATATAGTGTAAGATACTTAAATGATTGACTTAGTGCAAGTGAGAGATTATTGGTTTGTGCCTTATAACCAATCGGTTTGGTTGTAGTTTAGTAACAATTATTTAAAGACATTCTTTATCTTGTACATATTTTGATGTATATGATAAAGTCTATGAGATAATTATACATTGCAAATGAAATTATAATGATTCATATTTCATTTATATATTATCCCTAAATTGTTCTTAGTCATTTTTCTATTAAGACTGATATTAATAGAACGTAAGAAGACTAACACACGTTTCGTTTTTCCTTAAGAAGGAAGTAGTCGATTTTATACGTTAAAGTATGGAGATACTTAAACAAACGTATGAGTGCTTGTTAGAGAACAAGTTCACTAAACACCCAAAATAGAGTAGATATTAATTCCATACTCTATGTATAATTAGAACATTGTATGATGAAATGATTAAATTATACAAAAAATCATGCACAGAAAGGCTAGTCAAAATCACATTGGCATTTCTAAATATTTGGGTGGTCATGATGCATTGCTAGGCACCAATCTTGATCTATGATTATAAATTGTTTAATTGGAGAATTAAAGATAAATTAAAAGGAGTCTTAATTTTTCTAATTCTAATTATGAATTAGAATTATAATTTATAATCATTGTCAAAATATTTGAAAACTTAATGGGTCTCACATATAGAATGGGTTGAAAAGAGCGAAGACATTTTAATCACGTTAGACTTGATTGTAAAGTTTGATAAACTTTGTGATTAAATATGAGATATTAAATAAATAAGGATCAATATGAGATATTAGATCTTATTTGGGCAGAATTAATATTTAATTAGAATTATTTGTAATTCTGATTAAAGTTTAATTGAATTATAAATTTTGGTGATTTTTAAATATATTGTTAAAAAATCATTAATATTAATCTCCTTTTCATTTCACTCCTATTTTTCTATTGTAATTTTTAGTTTTCCTTTTTAGTTTTCAATTTCTATTTTTATAAAATTTTAAAGAAAATTATTTTTATTAGTAAAAATTTAAATATTTTATTATTTATAGAATTAAAATTTTATTATAAAATTAAATTTATTTTAAATTATTATATTTTATTTGAAGTTTTTATAGTTTGAATATATTTTAAAATAATAAATATTTTTTACTCCCCGTTGTACCTTTCGGGGTTTTATTAATTTTGTTGACCAACCAATCATCTTTAAATTGTTAGTGCAATCAATTTTTTGTTAATGAAGTAAAATTGAATATTTAAAGTTAATTTGAATGGAAAAAAGTTAGAAGTTTGGACCCAATTTCTTTTTTCGAAAAAAGAAAAAGAAAATGAAAATGAAAACGTGCACCGTGGAGATGGACCGCATATTGATGTGATTCCTAATTTTAGACGGAACAGTAACACATAATTCAAGGAAAAAAG
Organism: Erythroxylum baracoense; assembly: GCA_025629805.1. Lineage (NCBI taxonomy): Eukaryota > Viridiplantae > Streptophyta > Magnoliopsida > Malpighiales > Erythroxylaceae > Erythroxylum > Erythroxylum baracoense. Next base: position 17,439,141 of record JAOTAY010000004.1, read on the forward strand.
AAAAGAAAAACTTCCTCCACGTCGAGGAAGGGATTACATGTTGATTAGTGGCAGGAGCTGGGACTTTTATTATCCTGAGGTTCCAACATGGATCCAGGACAAGGTGTGGTTAGAAAGAATTTCATCGTTAACTTTGAAATTTAATTTTTAGCCAAACTCCGCGCTGTAAGACTCGAGGCTCGCAATGATAGCTTCAACCCTTTAATTTCTAGAGGCAGGAATGACGGCAGGCTCGCAATTGGATTGAGTTTCCTGTTGCACATATGCCCTTATTCTGGTTAGTTAATGGTGACATGTAAAGAAAGAAACTTCCGCCTCACGGTTATTTGATTGGATTCCATTTGCAAGGGACCAGCCCACCTTACCAACTGGCTCCTTTTAACACATTTTATAAATTGAAGATTAGAATCGTCCCATCTCTTGAAATGATTACTGCCACAACTCTTAAAGTGGAAACAACAGAAATTCCCCCCTCATCAAAGTGGAATATTGACTTAGACAGTGGCATCAGGCCTAAAACATAATGATTGTTATAATTGCCGCTATTATGGCCATCATGATTATGAATTGGATCTACCTTCTCAACATCCCCCTTTACAGGTATATATACAAGAACCAAAGAATAAAAGACCTCAAACATGCTAAAGAGAAATACCATTGCCATATCCATGCTTTCAAGTTCAACTGTGCTAGTGGGGTGGTGCCGAGCACGTCGACGGCCAAGAAGGCGGAGGTACAGCACCATAAGGCTAGGGAATAAGCGGCGAGGCTTCTGCTTTGGTTCACGCACGGTGTTTCAGTGGGGGGTCGTGGTGGCTCCTATTAGAATGCTGAAAAGAATCATTACGAACATGGCCTCCAGTGGTGGGTTGATAGAGTCATATTATTTGTCTCTACCATTTCTACGTGCACAGATATTTCCTCTATGTTGATCTCCATCATAGCATTAACATCAAGTCCTTGGGTGATTTTATGCTACTTTCGTGTTACAAAATTAAAATAAAAAACCTCTAGTTCTGTTTTCTATTTCTACTTCCTCTTTGTGCAAGTAAGGGCTAAAGCGGCGATCTTTGACTCTTATAACAAAACTGCTGTCTGTAAATCTAGTCTGTAACAAAACTGCTGTCTGTAAATCTAGTCTGTTACGTACGTTAGGTTGAAACAACTGTAAAGTCAATAGCAACACTATATATATATATATATATATATATATATATATATATATAGTCTTTTGGGCTGAAGGCCCAGTCCATGACAAATGGTATCAGAGCCACCCTGAGGGTACTATCATATGGTACGGGGACACTGCATTAGGTCGCTCACCGTGACCCCTGACGAGGACATCAGGGATTGGGTTGGTGGAGCCTGTCTCGGTCTCGTTGGCGTGTGTTGTCCCACATCAGATGTGTACAAGGGAGGTCTTGGGTTTATAAATAGATGGATAATCCTCACCTATCAGACTAGTCTTTTGGGCTAAGGGCCCAGTCTATATATATATATATATATTGAGGTATAGTTTTGTAGAAAGTGATCTCGCCATATATGATTCCATCAGTGTTTAACTAATTATCTTCATTATGCACTTTCTAAAATTCTTCCTCTCATTTATAATTCCATATTTAAATCATTATAACATCGATTAATTTCTTCATCCTAGCAATTATTAGATTCGTAGGATAAAATGTTGGAATTGTTGGAAAATTAGGCCGAGATCCAATTTCATGCGCAACAAAATAATTATGAAACTTTTTCGTATTTGATTTCTCAAAAGCTAAGATTACTAAAATTTTATAAAATGATTAACACATAAATCATAATAAAGCATAGATCTTAATTCGTATTTTATTCTAAAACTTAATCATATTCTTGTCGTATCTTTCAAATTGTTTTCGAAACTGAATCATCTCAGCCATCTTAGTCGTACAAGTGTCCAGTCTTTAACGGTATCTACAAATGAGTAACAGTTGTAGAGAGGGTTAAGCAAGGAGTTCTAGCTCTATTAGCACTTAAGCCTATTTATAATAATTTTTGGATAATTTAAATTAAATTCTAATTTCAATTAATCTTTAATTAGAATTAAACTTTATAATTCTAATTAAATATCAATCATGCCCAAATAAGGTCTAATATCTTATATTGATCCTTATTTATTAAATATCTCATATTTAATAATAAAATTTCCCAAACTTTATAATCAAATATAACTTGATTAAAATATCTTTGCTCTTTTCAACCCACTCCTTAACTTGATTAAAATATCTTTGTTCTCTTCAATCAATTCTTTATGTGTAAGCCATTAGGTTTCCAAATATGTTAGCAATAGATACAAATTATAAGCCTAAATTATATTTAGGATTTGATAAATTAAACTCTTTTAATTTATCTTTGATTCTCTAATTAAACAATTTATATCCATAGATCAAGATTGATGTCTAACAATACATCATAATCACCTAAATATTTAGGAATATTAAAGTAGTTTTAACTAGTCTTTTCGTGCATTATTTTTTTCGTATAATTTAATCATTTCATCATATAATGTTCTAATTAGACATAGAACATGAAATTAATGTCTACTTCAATTTGAGTCCAATCATATTGGTTGTCTACTATTAACTATTGGTTTAATTAATGACATTTATACTATTTACAAAACGTCATTCCACCTTGGTCAATGATTTTCTTAATCAATATTAATTGAGAACAATAGAACATTCTTTCAAATTACTTTAGGGTAACCAATACTATCTTGATCATTCAACTACCTCCATATAATTCATGCTACATTCAGTGACCACCTATGATTAGAATAAGTAGTATTAAAATATAACAATCCCTATACAAGATAACTTTGAAGATCTCAAGTCAAATGATTACTTATATAATCATCATAATGAAAATATCCATAAACATATAAGTAATGTTCCAAATGAATTTCTCATATCGAGTTAGTTCAGTGAACTTGTTCTCTAAAAGCACTCTCCCATTTGTTTAAGTATCTCCATCCTTTAACCTATGAGATTGGTTACTTCCTTTATAAGGAAAAATATAACATGTGCTAGTCTTTTTAAATTCTATCAATGTCCAGTCTTAATAAACAATGACTAGGAATAATTTATGGATAATAAATAAAACTCAATATGAATCTCATAATTATATTCTGGTCATAATTTTATTTGCAATGTATAATTATCAAATGAGCTTTATCGTATACATCTAAATATGCATACAATAAAGAATGCCTTTAACTTATTTTGTCACTAAACTACAACCAATCGATTAGTTGTAGGGCATAAACCAATAAGAGAGTTGTTAAGATCCTATTCTAGATGGGTTAAAAAGAATGAGATATGGCATGATATAATACAAATTTAATTATCTTCCCCTTTAATTTCTTCATTCTTGTATGTTCATGATTATCAACTTTTATATCTTTCTCACCTTGGTTTACTCAAATTTTGTAAACATATTCCATATCAACTATTCATTAAATATACTAACTATTTTATTTTTTCATCTTACCATTGCTAAATGCAACGTTAGCATAGAGAGTAAGAATGATAATAAGTCGAGTTGAGTTAGGTTTGGAATTGTTTGAACCTAGTGCGAACCCTTTTAAAAGAAATCAAAATTTAGTTTAAAATTTGATCGGGCATAACTTATACCACCTAAGATTATGTTTAATAAGGTTTTAAGCGTTCAAAACTGAATCGTCTAACTCCTATTTTGACTAAATTTGACCTAATTCGATTTATTTTCAATTTATGCTTATCGTTGTTGACTATACCCTTCTTTTTCACCAAAGATCCAAACTTTTCGTCAATAAATACTATAAGAAATATTATCTATATTATCTAACATATAGATAAACAATATGATCTTTCAAAAACATATGCATCATTAAAACTTATCACTTACTTGGATGAGTTTTTAATTTCCACAGATTAAAGAATCTTTCATATATAACACACGAGCACTGATCAATTGTGTATGAATGATGTATTATGTTATTGTAATCTTATCTTTAGGAAGTTTAAAATGATTATTTTATATTAATCTTAAAACTTTAACTGCTCTTTAACGGTTAATATTAAATGTTGTATCCGAAACGTTCGTTATCTCTCACAGACACATGATTTGCCATTTCTTGTATTCCAATAACTCATTTGACCAGTATACTACGATAGCTCATAGTTATATATCTGTTAGGAATATATGAGATCTCAATTAATGAATCGATGTGTAAGTAGATTTTATATGCTATCGCATTTTTCATTTCAGTCTCTTTGATCTCATTTATTTTATCGTGTCATAAATGTGTTTAATTCTCTTACTCAGATTCAGTGGCCACCTTTGAATATCAAAATTTATTATGCATATTAACAATCAAAAAATGACCTTCCTTTAGTCTCAATTCTCTTAAATTGAATTTAATTTGTTTTCCTAGAATTGTACCATAAAACTGTATCAAATATAATCTTTTGGCAACATTTTAAGTAGAAAACTTTAAATTTAATTCATAAAAATTATACAAGAGTCCTAAAGGTATATTAAGATGTTCGCTTAATGTCTAAGGTCCCACATAATGTAAGTTGAGATGTTATGACCTACATTAATCCCTTTTATGGTCATTTTTGCACTCATGGTAAGAGTCATGTGCTATAATATCAATTCCTATTAATTTGGAGTGCATGTCTTTCATAAATGCAATATTGTACAAATGTTAGTTCAAACATACTTAATGTTTAACCTGGGTTCACTTATCTAATCTTAACTTTCTTTTCAAACTCTCATATGGCAACTTAACCACAAATACAGTGACTATATGATCACTTCAAACTAATATATCATCAAAGTTGGCATTCACAATTTAAGTTTCTTACTTTATATCTCAATTATCACCTTGATAATAACCTTAAACCTTCCTCTTCTCTAGTAATTACAAATGCTAGAGACAATTACCTTAATATTTTATTTATTTCTTTTTAATGTGCTTATCCTGGATGTAATCAATAACTACTTATCATTCCAACAACGTAACAAATATCTGACTTTGTACAAATCATAACATATGTGAGACTTTGAACCATACTGGAATAGATAATTTTCTTCATTTTTTTCCTTTTTTGTGTTGTATTTGGCAAAACTTCTTGTTGAGACCTTCACCTTTAGCAATAAGATTATCTATTAGTTTGCAATTTTTCATACAGAATCATTGTAAAATCTTTTGAATATAAGTCACTTGAGAAAGTAACAATAATATTTTTGAACAATCTTTTGAAATCTTAACTCCAAGATTGAATACAGGTTCACCTATGTTTTTCATCTTAAATTTAGATCTCAATCAATATTTGATTTGCTTGACAAACTTACAGTCATTACAAGTAATCAAAATGTTATCCATATATAAAGATAAAATCACAAATTTATCTTTGGATTGCTTAATACATACATAGCGGTCTTCATCAAGTATATGAAAATCATATGAAAGGATTATGTTATGAAAACTTGTATACCACTGCTTTAAAGACAACTTCAAACCATAAATGGATTTCAATAATCGACACACTTTATATTCTTGGGTCTGTCTCAATGAAACCTACAAGTTGTCCTATATAGATTTCTTCTTTTAAATCTCCATTTAAAAAAGTATTCTCTACATCCATTTGATGTAATTTAAGATCCAAAATGGCTAATATATCCAAGATTAGATTAATTGAAACAAATATCACAATAGGTGAAAATGTGTTGTCATAATCGATTTCCTCTTATTATGTATATCCTTTCACTACAACTTTTTATCTTTTGATGATGCCATTAACATTTCATTTTATTTCGAGAACCTATTTTTTCTCAACAACTTTGTGCCCATTAGGGAGATCAAATAAGTCTCATACTTGATTTGAGCTTAAGGATGTCATATATTCTTTCATTGCTTTCATCCATTCTATTTGGCAGGACCATTAAGAGCCTCATGTGCATTTCTTAGCTCATCATCTTCTTATAAGATAATCTTGTGAACTTCCCCTTCTATTTCTAAACAATGTCAGGGAATTATGCCATGATTACTTTGGCATAAATGTGGTTAATGAGAAACAAATTCATTGATGTTTACTCCCATTCGAAATATATATGATAGGTAAACTTTCAATGGGTTGTAATCTTAATTATCCTGGAGTTAATTCTTCAAGTTTGAGACTGCTCCCACTTGGATAAAGTCCCTCTTAATGATTCAAAGCTATAGAATCATTATAATCAAAAGTTTCATACAGAAATAGGTCTTTTCCTATTTCACCTTGCTTTGGAAAGTCATTCTCGAAGAACATGACATCTCAAGATTCAAATTTAATTACTCCTTCAATACTTGGTTCACCTATGAACATGTATCTTTTTGAATGTTCAAAGTATCTAATAAAGATACTTTTCTTCTCTCTTACTTGTTTCCTATATTTATGAGAGAGATCATAAATATAGGCAACACAAGTTGTTCCATGTTGATTTTTTTCTATCTATAATACATACAGAGCGTTCATAACTAATTTTATAAGCACTAGGTTAAGTATATAAGTGGCTGTAAGCAATGCATCACCCTAATAGGTGATTAGTAGATTTGCTTAATCCATTATAGATCTAATCATTTCTAGTATCATTCTATTATGTCTTTCTATAATGCTATTTTGTTACGGGGTTTTGTTTAGGTTTCATGGTGTGAATCGTGTGAATGTGTCAATGGTTAGGACTTAATGGAATCAGTTTAGCTTTGAACATACGCTTCGAACATAGGCTTCTAAGTTGTAAAGATTTATTTGCTTGTGCAATTTATGTTCTAGGTATCTTTAGTTAAATATGTATGTTAATTAGGATCTGACGTTAATTTTGTCACCTTAGGAAATTTTTTACATACATTTATAATCATAGGTCAATTTAATAAGTAATGTTATTAGAATTCATGAAAATGATTAGCTAAAGAAATGAGGTAGGTAATAAAATGTGAAAAAAGTTGTGTAAATCTTACGCAAATAACTATTCCGCTGGCCTTCAGGTTATGAATAAAGCTAATAGTCAGTTGAGAATATGATGTAGGTGAGTAACTGGGGGGCATTCATCACAAATTTTTTCTTCCTGTCAAAAGGCTATAGTGACATTCCAACCAAGCCTATTAATAAAAACATGACCTAGTTGAGTAACCAGAGGACATTGATCACAAATGTTTGCCTTCACATCAAAAGACTTGGTCAATGTTAAAAAAATTAACAAATGGTGTTTTAATAAATAAATTCCACTAATATTTGTTAATAGCATGAATTTTCATGAAAAGCTACTTAGTAATGTTTACAATTTCAATTGACTACTACTTATCAATGTATGTATGCAAGTGTTGATGGTGAGGGAATATGTCGTTAAGGTCTTGATTAGTATGTATATTTAGTCTAAAGTGCTTAACCATAGATTGCATAAGTTAATAAATTAGAGCAGCTTGAAGCATTATGTTTAAAGTTAAATTAGTTTCATGAAGTTCAATGCCATTGTTTCGTTATTGCATATGTGTGCTTATATGTGTTCTTGTTTGGTATGTTTGTGTTTGTGTTTTTGCTATAGTACAAGCAAAATTTCACATGTGGGGATGTTGATATAGTTATAATTTACATTATGTTCTAGAGGGTATTTTAGTATGTTTTTAGTTGTTAATTAGATTATTTATGCATGTTTAGGTTTAGAATTATGTCAATGTGATTATGTGTTTGTGTTTTTGAGTGTTATGTGGTTCAGAGCATATTATTGAAATTTAATTTTGTCAATTTAAGGTATTTTGATGTGTTTGTTAGTGTTTAAGATCAGGTGAAGAAGATCGAGAGAAGTCAGAGAAAGCTTGGAGGAAGAGCCAAGATCACGATCATGACATCCCTGTCATGGTCGTGATAGAAGCAACCCAGCCATGGCATGATCATGATAGAAGCCAATAATATCGAGTCACAATCGTGATAGGTATGCCATAATTGTGATAGAACCTCGTTTTTAAGGGGTCAATCGTGACAGACGTGATATAGACGTGGGGATCTACTTCCATTTCTATTTTAAGAGGGTCATTTTGGACTTTTTGAGTTGGGTAAAACCTAGTTTTTCTAAAAGGAAAAAACACTATAAAAGGAAATAAGATGAACTAATGCAGGGAGCCTCCATTTGCCACTTTTGAAAAGAAGCGAAGGAAGAGAGAAGAGGAGAGAAGAAGAAGAAGAGCTGCTGCTACGAGCCACTCCAGCCTTCCTTCTAAGATAACTTTCTCATTTTATCTTATTGTTTATTTCATTTAATGTATGAAATGAATATGAGGATGATGAACATTTGTTTAAAGATGTTCTAAACTCTTTTGGGATTTATTCTTGAATCAATGGTGATTTGATTACTTTTGTTGTTATTGTGTTTGTGTATTGTGATTGTTTGTCGTTTTTGCATACTTTGGTAACAAATCGAGAGAGTGAATCGATAGTAACATGATAGGTTGGGTAATGAGAGTTAACAACATAATAGATCACATAAACAATCAAATCGGTAATTATACGAAGAGAATCTCGTGTGAGGACCTAATTGTCTATTAGAGTGCTTAAGAACTAATTAGAACATAGGCATTTAGAAATTAGAATTCAATTAGGGATTATGATTTAGGGTTTAATGATTAAGTCTCGAGAGAGGATGATCAACCTTGTGAAATTCTAGGACCGGTACCTATTAACTCAAAAGTAATTAAGTTAGCAATTGATAGTAGGATAAATCCCCTCTTCTCATAATTGGTTAATCTTTCTCATGTGATTTTTTTATTGTTAAGTGGTTGTGCTCAATTTTGATTTCCTTTCATTAATTTTAGAATTTCATTCTCAATGATCAATATTTAATTGCTCATTTTTATTTTCATTTTAAGTACAATTTTTAGACCTTAGATAAAATTTGGATTCAATTATTTTAGCTAATTCCTCATGGGACCAACACCTCAACTACTATGCTTACGACCGGTGTGCTTGTGAAATATTGAGGGTTTTATAATTGTAAAACTTGCTCAACAAGTTAACAACTAAAAGATATTAATCGACTAATGTAAGTAAGCAAATGACCATAACTTCGACCAAATGATGGACAAACTCATTGAATATAAGATTTTGTTTTTCTTTATAACATTAGTCAACCATACTATGCTAGTTAACTAATTTGGCATAAAGACTTGTAAAACAAACCTAAAGACCCCAAATAAAACATAAAAATGTTTAATAATTCATGTGAAAATAAATTAAAGACTATTTTAACATTAAATTAATCATATAAAATCATATCCAATTCTATCCTAATAACATCATTCATTGGTTTAATGAATCTATACCACAATTGGTCTAGTATATTAATAAATTTTATCTCAATAACCCTATTTATACATAATCTCTAAATGTAGTTCCATAATAGACCAAAGAAACGTTCAATTTCTCATTCATAATGCAAACCTAAACATTCATGACTAAGGATTTAAACTCAAATTGACACATGAATGCAAGACATCATATATTTCTAAATCATGAATTATTAATTACATTTTGTTGAATATTACCTATGATGATTTGAATGAAGATTCTTTTTGAAAGAATCTTCTCCTTTCTATTTCCCTTACTTGGTTTAATAATTGAATTTTTTTAATAATCTTTAGTAATCATTCTTGTACTCTTTAAGGATTAAATTTTCCATATTTTATATGAATATTTCAAGAATTTCTTATACACAAGAAGTTTAGATTCATTAAGATAAAAAACATAAAATCTTCAAAAAATAATATTGTCATCTCTACTACATTCTATTTGCTCTTTCTTTTCTAAAAGCCTTACAAAATAAGGCAATCAATATGTTTTAGGTACCCAAATGAACTTGGTTCCTTTATTATTAGATACCTTTTTTTCAGTCAAAACTTTTTAAGGGTTTGCTTTCCATTTTGTATCTAAAAAAAACTATCAATATGTCAATATTTGGCACAAAAATGATATACCATGTAGTGATGATGCATGGATGCATTTCTTTAACTATATTTGTCTATGCATAATGAGAAATCTTCCTTTGGGAATTAAAGGAGTTGAATGTTCTTCTAAGATAGTAAAATGTCCTATCAAGATTATATCTATGTTATTTACTATGAATGAAAGTTTAATGTGCCCTTCTTTGAGGTCTAAAAGGGTATAAGTTGATTTGTATGTTATTATAGAAGTTATGCTTATTATTACCTTGATTGTATTAACCCCTTGCCAAGATTGTGATTCATTTATGAAAGCAGAATGCTTGCTTATTATATGCACGAGGTCTATTATGAATGAAAACTTGATGTATGCCTCTTTGAGGTTAAAAGGATATGAGTGGATTTGTATGTTGTCATAGAAGTTATGCCTACTCTTTACTTGATAGTATTGAATCCTATACCTAGATTGTAATCCATATATGAAAGAATGATGCTTGATTTATAATTGTGATCCATATATAAAAGCATGATGCTTAGATGTGGATACTCTATACTCATTTTTCATATTAAGCATTGGTTATTTTCTATATAAATATTTTCCTTTTACAAAAAAAGGTCTTAAAATTGGCTTCACTTCCATGGTTATATCATATTCCATGCTTACCATTATAATTCTTTTGAGCTCCTAGCATATTTTCTAATTTTCACTCTCTTTTGTAATTTTTATAATGAATCCTTAAAACTATTAATCTCCTTTTTTAATGTCTCATTTTTATATTTTAATGTGTTAAATGCACGATAGTTATTAATGACCACATTTTTGGATGCTTTAATGTTATACAATTCACTTTTTATCTTTTCATTCTCATTCATGCTTGCATCTAACTAGTTTGGAAGATAATTTCTTACTTTTCTTACTCATGATCTCTAAACTTTTGACTAGTTCATAATATGTCAAATCACTATTAATATCACAAGTATTGGAGTTGGATGTTACCTCATCATTTTTTATAGTAGTAAAGAACATGTGTGCTATCTCTCTTTTTTGATTGCTTATTTTCGGATTCACTTCTGTATCCTAAGTTAAGGCTTAAGTGCTTTGTTCTTGTCCTTCTTCTCCTTATTATAGTTACTTTCATACTTCTCATTATCTTTAAGTAAAGGAAATTATAACTTTATATGGTCAGGTTTTCTACATTCAAAGTAGAAAATGTTAGATGATTTATGTTTTAAATTACCTTTACCTTCATTAAAATCCTTTCTCTTGGAGAATTTCTTTTTCAAGAAATTTTTGAATCTTCTAGTGATTAAGCCAATTTCTTCTTCATTGCTTTCATTAGATTATATCTCTTCCTCTTTGCTTGATTCTTCCTTTAAGTCTTTGACTGTTAATTCTTTTTCTTTGGAAATGTCATTTCTTCTTGCATCTTTTAGAGCCTTATTTTTATGTAAGAAGAGATCTAATAAGTTCTTCTAATGATAGTGATGTTATATCCTTGAATTCTTGTACAACCATTACTTTACCTTCCCACATCTTCAAAAGTGACTAAGCAACTTTCTTACCATTTCAACATGAATATAATTTTTCCCAGTACCTTTGTGAGCATTAATAATATTAATATAACTAGTGTACATCCTAAATATTCTTTCATCATGCTCTATTTGAAACAATTTTTATTGATTTAGTAATATGCTAACTTTGCTCTCCTTAATTGATTTGTTCCCTTATATGTTCAACAATTTTTGTTGGAATAAAGGGACCATTTGAAACCATTTCCCATAGGTCAACAATTTTTGCTATTAATAAAAACCTCATGCTAGTTTCCCAATATAGATAATTAATCCCATTAAAGAAAAGTGCTCTACTAATACTTTACCCTTGTTAGTTGAATGATGATGATGATGATCCAAGATATGATATTAAGATCTTTGCTATATGACTTTTTTTAGAAATGCTAGCGTAATAGACTCGCTTTGATACCATTTATTAGTCCCTAAAGAATTTTAAGAGAAGAAGTGAATTGGGTGTTTATAGAATTTAGTAGTTTTCTAACCAAAAATCAATTTAATGATAATCAATATATATGTACAAGAATAAAGGGAACTACTTAATATAAATCAATAAAACAATAAAATAATAATTTAAAGAGTATATAGAAGAAAGAATGTAAACTAATTTGTAGTAGTTCGAAAAATAACCCTTATATCCACTCTCAAGACTCATGTTAGAATTTTGCTATAATTCTTCTTTCAAGGCAAAGAAGAACCTTTGTACAATATTAGCAAAGAGGAAACCTTTTACAATCTTCTTTCAAAGTGAAGAGAAATCTAAATCTCACTTAGATCACCTCCAAGTATAATAGTATAATTCTTTAAAAAAACTTAAAACTCAAAATACCTTAATTAATCACTTGATAATGTTGAAGTTTTAATTAAAAAACTTTCTTAACTGTAAGTATACAGATCTTAATTTATAACATAAAAGGTATCATCCCACGAGGATTGTAGTAGTCACCTAACAATTCTTGTAAACTTTTTTTAGGTAAACAATAAGATGAATAACTAACAATTAAACTAAAAACAAAGAATGAATAATTAAACAATGAATTAGGCAACAGTGAATTTGACTGATTGATCAATGGTGAAAACTATGAATTACTTTTATCCTTATTTGTTTTCACTTTACCTTTTTGATTTAATCATACTTGATCCTATATATCCAATTATTATGATTATGCTCTCTTAAGATTTAATCACGTACCTTATTAAAATAGATAGAAATTGAATTGTGATCTCTTATTCTATCAAAACTCTTTCTAATTATGTGACTGGATTTGAAGCAATCATATGGATAACTATCAAACAATTAAGATCTCTCTTTAATTGCCAATTAATTTGATATTTATAAGTCTATTAAGGTACCAGCTCTCGCTGTACAACACAACACAAATAATTTAATCCAATCTCTCTATTTAATTTTTTTTGAAAATTAAAGAAAATTTCATTAACAATAGTGAAACTATTTACAACATTACAATGTGGTTCCTATTATGGAATTCCAAAAAAATATTTCTACAATGGCAAAGTCACAAAACTAGTTGCTATGAGCCCAAAAACCTAGATTATAGAAGCTACCTTGCTTTCATATTGTCAGATAACTTGTGAGCGACTTCTTTTGCTATCAGTAGGCCCACAAATCTCATTAATGATTAATTTAGTAAGTTGATAAGGGCTTGTTTGCTCTTGTCTATAAATGCTGTTGTTCCTCTCCCTCCAAATATTATAGATTGTGAGAGTAAATGTTGTTTTGAATATCAAGCTGTCCTTTCTTTGAGGGCTAGATGCGTTGATGATCCATTGGAGTGCATTAGTCTAGTCGTATATGTTGCCATACTGTGCAAGCTTATGAAGAAGTTGACTCCAAACTGTATTGAAGTAGATGTAACCGAAGAATAAGTGATTCCTATTCTCCTCTAGTGTCTTACATCATTAACATATCTTGCCACCTATCTTTGGTGCTTAATCTGTTCTTAATTGCTAACCAAGTGAACATAGAAGCTTTGGGGCAGATACATTGCAGTGAGAGAAGAGCGTACCAATGAATAGTTGGAGGAACATTTTGGAATATGTTGTAGCATGACTTATTAGTAAAAGAACCATTGGAGTGAAGTTTGCACACAATTGTATCTTTATTGCTTATATTCTAAAGGTTAGGAAATAGTAGACTAAGTGTGTGAAATCCTCTATATTGTCTATTCCATTACCCTTCAGATATGAGCGAAGCGACTCTGGCACTATGAGGGGATGCGTTGTTTAAAGTTCTCTAGATCATTTCTTCGTATTAATGGACTATAGTCACTCCAATTATCATACCAAACTCATATGGAATCACCATTTCCCAATTGATAATAAATATACAGATAGATAATATCTCTCATTTTCAACATGTGTTAAAGGATCCAAGATCCACTCTTAGTGATCGGTAACTGCCAAAAGCTTTGGGAAGAAAGGTATATTTCATGTACCCATTTAGTCCAAATTGAATTTTTATCTGTTAGTAATCTCCAGATTGTTTTGCAAAGAAGAACCTTTTGCATAGAAGTTGTAAAGAGTATGCCTAGGCCTCCTTTTTGTTTGGTAGCAGTTACCTCTCCCCACTTCACTTTTTCTTTCTTAGCATTATCTGTAGAACCAGACCAGAGGAAGGCTTTAATAATTCTGTCAAGTTCTTTGATCACTTTCTTAGGCAGTATTAAGTTTTTAATCCAGTGTATGTGTAAGCTAGTAAGAACTGAGATGATAAACGTGATCATTGCAGCTACAGAGAGAAACTGATTATGCTAAGCTAGAAATTTTGATTTATATCGTTCCAAGAGAGGAAGACATTCAAACTAGGTGAGTTTTACATAAGAGAGGGGAATGCCTAAGTCCTTAAAAGGTGGTGTGCTTAACTCCATTCCCAAAAAACTAGCAAGTTTAAGAGAGTTTTGCATGTTCGAGGAGCAATATAAGCTGCTTTTCTAGATATTTATATTCAGCCCATACCAGTTCGAGAAGCGAGATATGATGTATTTAAGAATATTTATAGACACTCTGTTAGCTCTAGAAATTAGCATGAGATCTTCGGTAAACATTAGGTTTGTGAGTTTAAGAGCTTCACATTTATGGTGATAGCAGAAATGACCATTGTGTGAAGTCAACTTTCCCATGGTTCAGGACAACCCGTCCACAACTAGAACAAAAAGATACGATGAGAGGGGATCACCTTGCCTTATCCCCCTCTCACATTTCAGTGGTTTAGTTGGATTACCATTAACAGTGATGCTTACTGATGAGGTTTGAAGACATAACATGATCCATTTCGTAAATTGGATTAGAAATTGCATGGCTTCAAGGCAAGCTTGTATAAATTTCTAGCTGATTGAGTCAAATTCCTTGTAGAAATCGATTTTCCAGATGCAACTCTTCAGTTTTTTCCTAGATTGATACTCCTTTAGTAGTTCTTGTATAAGCATTATATTGTCTCCAATGGAACGACCCTCTATGAAAGCACTTTGAGTGTAGGCGACTGCATCTTTTAAAACTTGTTTCAATCTTTGAGCTAAAAGCTTGGCAATGACCTTGTATATGGTATTGCAACATGATATAGGTCTATAATCTGAAAGTGAAGTGTTAACTTCTTTGGTATTAGGCATATAAAGGTGTGACCGATTTCTCGCAGCATCTTACTGATAGGTGTGCATGAGGATATGTTTTTATAGGTAATTGGCATGTGTTATCTAGCATAATTGTTGATTATCGTTCTAGTTTAGGATTCATTTTGTATGTTTTTGTTAAGTTTGATTTTTATTGTTGTTCTTGCTTGTTTGATGTTAATTGAGGGCAAGAATTGACTATTTTTATGTAGGAAGAAGGAAGGAGCAACTTGGAGGGTAAACTAAAAATCAAAGAGGAGAAGAAATGAGGAGTGCATCTGTGACAAATTCCCACGCTCATGGGAATCATACAAATCCCCACATCACGTGAGAATTATAGAAGAAAATGAGAGATACGTCCATGACAAATTTCCACGCTCGTGGGAATCATGCCAGTTCCAACGAGCATGGGAATTACAATATGAGGCAATCTGCGAGGCTTCATTAAACTTAGGGTTTTTGGACTATAAAAAGAGAATTAAGCCTCCATCTTAAGAGAGACGACACCCACCTGTAGAAACAACATCCTTGAGTGAAGAACACATGTTTGGAGTATTGAGGAAGGATTGAAGAGAAGGATCATCATCAAGATTGGGCAAAATAGCACATCAATACCAAAATTCTAGATTTTGACAAAGAAGAGAAGGGGTCCTTCTATTCAATTTTTTGTCATTTTAATCTCTTCTATTCTTTGTAAAACTGGATTATTTGAATGTTGATGATGTAATGGAGACCATGTTAAGCTGATTTTATTTTAGGGATTGCTTTTGGAACTATTATGTTGAACTCCTATTTTATTGAATTGAATGTAATTGTCTTTGTTGATTGTTGTTTTTAATTGTCATCTTGCAACAAATCGAGAGAGTGAGTGAGATAAAATTTATGTAGGATTGTACAAAAAGAGTTGGTGACCTATAGATTAGCAATCAACACGTTATTTGAATAGTTAGAAGAGAGATCTCGACTAGTTAATTGATCACCCATAGGATAGTTTGATAACTAATTAAATTGGTAGAGTCGTTGGGTAGGTTAAAAGATCATCCAATTGATTCCCGTTAATTCAATTAGGAATAAATAGTTACACCTTGAAAGAGGGTAATTAGTACATTTGGAAATTTAGGGTGAGACATAATTCAATCGATAAAATAGGTGGGAGACAAACTAGGGAAAAAAGTAATCTCTAGTATTCAGATTATTGAATTCAAAATTTCTGCAATTTTGGTATTGTCCATTGTTTACATTAGTCTTTTAATTTTAATTTAATTTTCCAGATTATTTGAGTGGTGTCTAGGCATCAATTCCTGTGGGATCGATATCCGCTCTTTTTGCTACAAGTCATGACCCGTTCATTTGTAATTTTTTAGCGTAAAACAAGTAGATAGGTTTTACCATCAACACACCTACAACTCTAATTTTTCTAGATTTGAAAACACCTTAATAACACCTATCTTTAGCATGAATTCCTCATCAATTATACTTGAAATCCCCAACTTAAATCATCCATACAATTGTCTATAAACTACTATTTTCATACAGGCAAAAACAAAATAGAAAAGTACCCATTCATTCTCCATTTTCCAGCACATCTTCAACAACAACATCATATACAATCTCAATTCAATCATCATAAGCTTTCTATTATAACATGCCATAAAGATTAGTACTTTACTTACTTGTTTAGCCCAAGTTCCACCTCAATTCATTAAGTTAATTTAGCCTTCCATGCTTGCAAGATCATCACAAATTTAAGGTTGAAGTAAAATGATTTCAGCAAAGGCAAAATGATGATAGCATAGATATATTTGACTAGATTTTTGTGTGGATCTTGAGGTGACTATGAACAAAGTTGAAGTAAAATTCAGAAGTTGTGAGAGTGTGTTAGTGTTTTAGTGGTGAAAGTAATGGAAAGGAGAAGAATGAACACATCAAAAACTACTCTTGCAGTAGCTTGACTCATCAAATGCTGGGTGTCTCCATGTTACAATGGCATATGTCACTAAGCATGTAAGCCACGTATCCCCTCCATAAGCTGCCAAATATCACCGAGTTACTAGTCTATTTGTCACTCATTCATTGCTGCCATTTGTCAATTAATTACCTATGCCAAATGTCATTCATTTATCTATCCTAAATGTCGCTCAGTTTATAGGTTTAATCGTCCTCATTTTTTATATATTAAAAACCAAAACAGAAACTTTCATTCACTATCATTCATGTAATCCTAGTTCTTTCCCACTTCAAGGACACTACACTAGCACCTTTTGTTAGCATTAATTAACCTTCATTGTACTTTAAAAGTCAATCTCATTCATCCACAAAACAACCTATAACCCACGGTTTTTGTATATCAAGAACAAGGCATAAAAGTATCCAATTCATGCATCATTTTTTCCAATTGTGACAATTAATTCCAAATTTAATACTTATAACCAATCAAACCAAAATTCAAGACATAAACAATACACAATTCACATCATGATCAATTTAAACCTTTCATACCCCAGAATATGTCAATTGAATGCATATACTATCTTTGTAATGTGTACGAAATCATAATTCATGTGTGTATGCTAATGAAATGCATGTGAATGAAATGCATTTAATGAATGCTAAAATGATGTGACTCATATGCAATAATATAAGGCTCTAACCCTTAGTATAGAAAACAAGCTATTACAATTCTCTCAAATGATTCCTCCAAAGGACTTTAACCAAAAGGATCACTCAGTTTCTCAATTGCTTAGTCTGATAACCAACTATCTTAATCATCTCCTTAATTCAAACTCAGAATTCAGATTTTGCTTCAACTTCTCAATAAGCTTCACTACTTTTAGATACTTTCTTTGAGATTTTTTGATCCTTTCATACAATACTAGTCGAAGCTTCAATGTAGCCAACAATGCTTCATTCTGCTCTAAATTCAGCTCAACATTTAATGCTCTCAGTTGTACTAGGTTTGGTAACCTCGATGCCTATATTTGTGCCACACTGCTAATAGGTTTCCTGTTTAATGCATCAGCCACAAAATTAGCTTTACCAGGATGATGTTCAATCGTACAATCATAATCCTTAAGCAATTCAATCCATCACCTTTGTCTCATATTCAATTCTTTTTGACTCAATAAACATTTCAATCTTCTATGATCTGTAAATATTTGAAATATTTCACCATACAAATAATGTCTCCAAATCTTCAAAGGAAACACCACTGTAACAAGTTCTAAATCATGAACTGGGTAGTTGAACTCATGATACCTTAACTGTCTTGATGCATATGTAATCACTCTACCATACTGCATCAAAACACGTCCTAACCCCTAATGTGAAGCATCACTATATACTACATATCCTCTAGATCCAAATGGAATAGCCAACATCGATGTTGTAGTAAATTGGTGTTTTAATTCCTTAAAACTCCTTTGGCATTCATTAGTCTATTTGAATGGTAAATTCTTCCTCAGAAGCTTTGTTAAAGGGGATGATATCAAAGAAAACCCATCGATAAACCTTTTGTAATAACCTGCTAATTTAAGAAAACTCTAGATCTCAGACACATTTCTTGTGGCTTCCCACTTCATCACTACCTTAACTTTCTTTGAGTCTACTTGATCAAGCTAAAATTCACACTTACTGAACTTGGCATACAATTGTTTTTCCCACATTATCTATAAGACTAACCTTAAATGCTTATAATGTTCCTCTCTACTCTTCGAATATACCAAAATATCATCTATGAATACAATCATAAAATGATCTAATTATGGTTGGAACATTTTATTCATCAACACCATAAAAGCTATTGGAGCATTTGTCAACGTAAAAGGCATCAACAAAAACTCAAAGTGCCCATACCTAGTCCTGAATGCATTCTTTGGTACATTAGCTTCTACTATCTTCAACTGATTGTACTTTGATCTCAAATTCAACTTACTAAATACCTGAGCTCACTACTGATCAAGTAAATCATCTATCCTTGGTAAAGGATACTTGTTCTTCACTATCAACTGATTCAATTGCCTAAAATCAATAGATAATTTCAAAGTCCCATCCTTCTTCTTCACAAACAAAACCAAAGCTCCCAAAGGTGATACACTAACTCTGATAAAACCCTTATCCAACAACTCCTACAACTGGGTCTTAAGTTCCTTAAGTTCCATGGGTGCCATCCTATATGGAGGAATAGATATAGGAGCAGTACCTATAACTAAGTCAATAGTGAACTCTGTCTCCATATCTGGGGACAAACCTAGTAATTCAGTATGGAACACATCTAGAAAATCCTTATCAATAGGAATATTCTGAATTGTCTGTTCATTCCAAGTATCAGTCATATAGGCTAAGTAAGCCTTATATCCACTTCTAATCAGTCTGAGAGAACTCATTGAGTAAATCAACCTAGCTGGCACTACTTGACTAACACCTTGAAATATCACTCTTAGTTGATTAGGAGATTTAAGGATGACTTTCTTAGTGTAATAATTCATAATAACTGTATGTGCAATAAGCCAGTCCATACCCAAATGAGATATGTCTCCTTTAACTGTAATACTATCAAATTAGCTTCCAACTCTACCTAATAAACTTTAATAATGCACCCTTTATAGACTTCCCCATTCACTGTAGAACTACGCACTAGAGTACTCACCTCTAGGCCAAATTTCAACATCTTTCTATTACAATGCAGTTTAGATGTCAAATATGGTGTGATAAATGAATATGTAGGTCCTGGATCTAATAATGCAAATGGCTCACATTGAAAGACATGTAACACACCTAAAACAATATCTGGGGAGTTCTGTGCCTCCTGTCTGGTGATAACAAAGATTTTGGCCTGAGATTGGGGCTGATTACTCTGTACCTCAGTCTTGACACTAAGACTTGCTGAACTTGTTCTACCTCTACCTCTGCCTCTCTGTCTTACTCTACTAGCTCTACTTTGCTAGGTAGTCGTCTCAGTCACTGATCCTCCTCTCACTCTAGGCTATGGTCCTAAAGTTATGGGACAATCTCTAATCTAATGTTTAAAAGAGCCATAACGAAAGCAAGCTCTCGATATCTTCCAACACTCCCCACCATGTTTCTTTACATAGTGCTCATAACTAGTCATCTGTTGTGTTTGTCCTCCTAATACTTGACCTCTACCACTACTAGTTTGTATAAAACTGCCTTTCAGTTTAACCCCAAATATCTTGATCTAGTCTGTGATCGGAATGATCTATTATGGCATTTACTGAATCTCCTACCAGAATCAACTTGAGACTCACCATGTCTCTTCATTCTAAACTCCTGCCGATACTCTCCTCATCCACCATTCTATAACTATTTGATTTGGAGTGAGACAACTTGCAGTTTAATAAAACTACTCAAATTAGTAATGGCCAACCTCGTTCTGATCTCTATATTCAGTCCATCATCAAATCACCAACAATTATCTTCCTCAGTTGGAATCAAAGCAATAGCATACCCCATTAAATCATTAAACCGTAGCTCATACTCAGTTACAGTAAGACTTCCATGTTTCAAATCTAAAAACTCCTTCATCTTCCTATCCAAGTAGATCTTTGGCATATAGTTCTCTTTAAAAACCCTCAGGAAGTCTTCCTATGTCAGTCTACAAGGTCGGTCAGAACTGCCAGGGACAATCTTCCACCATTGATATGTCGAACCTTGCAGTAGCGAGGATGCGTAGTTAAAACTCTTGTCAGACTCACAGTCCATCTGATCAAACACCCGCTTTGTTCTTTCCAACTAACCTTCTACCTCTGCAGGGTCTCTACTTCCATATAATTCTACAGCCCCCTACTTCCTATGTTTATCATACCTCCTCTCTCTCCTCTCAAGAATTCTCAAAGAAATTTGTTCAAACTGAGGTACTGGAGACTCTCTATTGGATCCTATGGACTCAAGGTCAGCTAACTCTACGACTCAATCTCCTATAGCAGATGACTTACAACAAATAATGAGGATGATCACTATACGAGTCTCTTACTATCTATTATGTATAAATATTTTTACATGTACCTAAGGATGCCAAACCATGCTCTGATACCAAAAATGTAACACACCACTATCATAGAGCATACGCCCGAGCATGCAAAGAACATTTAAGAACATACCCTATGAAAATGACATGTTAGAGTAATCCTATCAACTTATTATGGCATCTTACAGAAAATAATTATTTCTAAAGGTCAAAACTCCTCATTTCATTCACAAAACAAAACTTCCTTACATTCTTAATAGATTTCATAATCCATGTTTGTACATAACATAACATTTGGAAGTTTAAACTTTTATACAAAAAATTCAACATGAAAGGAGAAGCTAAAAAAACATATTCTATCTAGACTTCGCAGGTATCAACTGACTAAACCTTTGAGCCATTCTTGTTTTCAAAATTGACAGTACTAGACTTCTATTATATCACCCTAGAAGCTAGGTCTCTTTTGTACTTGGAAATCAATGTTTCAATTTTGATGAGTTTGTGAACTCAAAGAGTGAATCATTATCGATGTGCTCACTCAAGTCAGAACACAAATATCATAAGTATAAACTAAATTCACAAGTGTATTTCCCAATTTAGCAGATATATCACATCATTCAATATTGAATGCTAGATCACAATATACATCCTATCTCAACAATGCATCATGAACAATAAACATTTCATATAATCATTTCAGAATAATCCAATCATTTATTTCTATCATCAATATCATCAACATGTACACAAACATTGCATATCACTATATCAATACAATTAATGGGTCTAAGTTTAGGTTCAATAGTAATCACCAAGCTCATAGTTTATGGGGAATAATAATAGGCAATGACTCTAATGTAGTGGATGTTGAAAATTTTAAAGTGAAAATGCCAATGATGCACTTGAGATGGATCTTTCTTTAGGAAAAGGTTAGAATATATTCCTCTATGGTATATGGAGCTAATCATGCCTTTCAAAAAAAGGAACTATAAGATAGCTTGATAAAGTTCTATAGGAATGTATCATGATCATGGTTACTTTATGGGGATTTTAATTCTACACTTTATAGAACTAAATATATGGGCCATTTTAGTTCGAGAAACTTGTCTTTTAACATTAATGACTATATGGAGAAATTGGGTGTACTTGATTTAAAGTTTTAGGGGTACTTTCATACTTAGAGCAGTATGCAATTTGATAGATGGGAATTAAGAAAGAAGTTAGATCATGCTCTAGTTAACTTGGATTGGATACATCAGTTACTCGATAGTATGGATTCCTTTCTGGACCCTTTGTTTTCATATCATATAACAATCCAAGTGGAGAATCAGATTCAGAAATAGGTAAGAAGAGGTCCCTTTAGGTTTAATAACTTTTTGGTGAAAGTTGATGGGTTTCAAGAAGCTTTAAAGAAGGGTATGCAGAAGGCAGTAGTTGGTACTTGCCAATACATTTATGTCAAAAAGCTTAAGGCCATCAAATATAAGTTGAAAGCCTTTATAGATAGAAGAGGATGCTTTACCCAATAATCTATTAGTAACACAAAAAAGGAATTGAATGGTATTTAGGGGAAAATTGATATGGGCAATGGAATACCTCTCTCTTGAATACTGAGAAGATATTACTCAAAGATTATCAGATACTACTAAAAGATTATCTAACAACTACTAGTGATTATACTAGTCTTTTGGAGAAAAAAAGCTTAAGCAAGCTAAGTAAAGGAAGGAGAGAGGTATACTAAATTCTTTTTCAACATTATTTAAGCTAAAAGGAATATAAATAAAATATGCTCTCTAACGTTGCTAGATGGTAGGATAATTTGTTAACAAGAAGGCCTCTTAAATGAAGGTGAGAGATAATTCAGGTATTTTTATAATTGTTTATATATAATCTCTACTTCCACTCAAATCCTTAGCTCGTTTGTTAAGAATGGGATCTCTAAAAAGAAAACATATATGCTTATTAGGCATGGTGAAGAGAAAGAAATATAGGGTGTTATTTTCCAAATGAATACAAATAAATCTCCAAGACTACATAGACTTGATGGCTATTTATTTCACAAAGCTTGACTTAAAGATGGCCTAATGGTGAAGAAAGCTATCTTGAAATTCTTCTCTAAAACGGTTTAAAATAGATTAATAAGACTTGTATTTACTTGATTCCTTGGATTGTTATTCCTATAAATCTAAGGGAGTTCAAGTATATTACCTACTCTAACTTCCTATATAAGGTGATTTCTAAAATCCTGGTAAATAGGCTTAAGGTAGTGTTGGGTCTCTCGTACCTAGTAACTATAGTGCCTTTACGTAAGGTAGGTCAATTGTTAGGAGCTAATGAGGGCTTATCAACGAAAGAATTCATTGCCCAACTGTTATTAAAGTAGACTTTGAAAGGACTTTTGATTGTATGAAATGGGATTTCTTGATGAATTTATAAGATGGTTAGAAGAGTGTATAACTTCTCCCTCCTTCTCAGTTTTGGTAAATGGTACTCATATAGGACTATTTAAAAGTTCCAGAGGCCTTAGATAAGGGGATCCTAAAGTAGTAAAGAGTTTAAGTTTTGTAACAAATGTATGAGTAGTGCTTTCATTAATCTATATTTATGAATGACCTCCTACTCTTCTCTAAGGTTCGTTACTATTCTATTTAGCTTTTAATTTCGACATTGCATCTCTTTAAAATACTTTTCAAGGTTAGAAGTGAACTTTAGCAAGAGTCACTTTATGCTTGTTTCTAGTGTTAACTAAATGGAGGAAAGGTTATGCCAAACCACTGGTATGGTAAGAAAAAAATCCCCTCTATGCTATTTAGGACTCCTTATTACTAGAAAGTTACAATTCTCTAAATGTTATCCCCTAGTAGAGAAAATTTAGAAGAGGCTAGTTGTGTGGACAAATAATCCCTTATCCTTTGGTGGAAGCATACCATATATCAAATCATCCTTGAATTCATTGCACATCTTTTAGTCTTCAAACATGCTACTAGCTAAAGTGGTTATCAAATCTATTGAGAAGCTTTTTAGGAGCTTTTTATAGGGAAATGTAAATTCTAATGGGTGTTTTGCTAAGATAAAGTGGACACAATTTGTAAGAGTAAAGAGGAGACTAGATTAGGGTTAACCTTTATTAGCACCTTTAATGAAATAACGTTGATGAAGAAACTGTAGAATATTCTCTTGTAAAAGGAATCATTTAAGAATAAATGGTTTTACAAATATATTTTTGAAGGGAATAGCTTATGGTTCAGTCCTCTCAAAATAAACTATTTTTGATCCCTTTCCTAATTGCTAAAATTGAGGGCTTTCTTAGAGCCTACTACAACTTGTAAGATTAGGAACGGGGATAAGGCATTTCTGCGGTTCCATAATTAGACTAGGAGCTGACTAGTGCATCCTAATGCTAGTCAAAATAAAATAACTACACTACTACTGTAGCAGTGGTGAGTCTAGGTCAATCCCATAGGGAGTGTTCGGTTAGCTTATAAAGTGAAATTAATTGATTTTAGGTAATAGGGGGTTTTGGATTTAATAAGAAAATAAAATAAAATAAACCTAATGAAAACAAATTAAAGAAAACATGTGAAAAATGATACAATTGGAGAATTCGGTAAGGATTCAGTTCTTTGGTTCGATTTCAACCTATGCCCTAATTAAGCATAATTCATTCATTTGTTGTTGTTTTATCTCTCTTAGTAGTTATTGGTTGTAGATTAACAACAAGCTCTGTTAGCCTCAATTTTTCCTTAGATCCTGGCTAATCATGAAGTGCTCGTTAATTAACCTTAGCTATCGGAAAACCTAGAATAAGCTCTTTAAGTTTATCCAAACGACTACATTATGAATCATAAAAATAAACCAATCTAGGCAATAATCGCACAAGCTCAAATTATTTAACCTATGTTATGCTATCTTTAATGATTTAGAACCATTAGTCGTTACACATGAATCGGGAATACAATGATTACGTGTTCCATTTGATTCTAGCAATGAGTTTTCATGAAAAATGATTCAATAGAGCATTAAAATCATCATCATTTAATACCTAATCTAATAAACATAAGATAACATAATCAATTCCTAATGAGAGAAAGAAATAACAAAAACAATAAAAAATTGCTTAACCTGAGTTGTTGTCGTCAACGTCGATATCACCTTCAAATCGGCATCGAGAACTTAACCTTCCATAAGTCTCTCCAAAGAAAATGCTTCAGCCCTCATAAAAATACCCTACCAAAAACCACTTTTTTTCTCCTTTCACTGCCGCAACCTTCTCTACTTCACTATTCACCACACCATTTACTAATGGGACAATTTAAGATTAGTGTCCAAGCTACTATTCACTCTTCTCTTCTTCTCACTTTATTCTGCCGCCACTCTTCTTCTCTTCTCACGCTACTCTCCTCTCTCATTGTGGTTGATGTGACGAATTAACTTTGGTGTTTTTTAGGGTCCACAGCTACTGTACACTCCCCACCCCAAAAAAAAACCTTTGCTATTCCACTGTGCATTTTAAGCTAAAAAATGCTCTTAGAGCTGTGCATCGTCGTTTGCTCCTTCCCAGCTTAGTTGTGCGCTACCATTTTGGTTCATTTGATGTTATGTTTTGGCTGGCTCTGTCGTGATTCTACCTACACTGCATTTTCTCCTGGCCATTTGCGTTCGTGTAGTTTTGCTTTCATGACATGCCTAAAGTCTGTTGGTACATTGTTGTTTCTTGTGAAACTGTTGTGTCTCTGCACTGCCATTTTTTGCTTGTTGCTGCTGCAGTTTCATGCTTTAACTTTATATTTGTATTCCATCATTAAATCTACATGTAAAATTAATAGGAACACAAAATGAGCAA
>JAOTAY010000004.1:17473381-17487198 GCA_025629805.1 Erythroxylum baracoense
CACCCTCTCATTGGCTCTCTTCATTTTGTTCCCAAATCAATTCCAATTTCTCTCCAAAATTCCAATGGCTCAATTCAGTAATTCCTAATTTCATGTGTCTAAGTTTCCAGTGCCATTGGACAGTCATTTTCTCTACCGGTAAACCCCTATTCTGTCACTTGACAGTTTTCCTGGTCCGAAATTGACTCCGAAAAATTCCCAAAAAAATTTCTAAAATTCTCTACAAATCAGAAAACTCCAGTGACCCTCTCCAACATAATTTTTACACACACAAAGCCTATTTTTCAAAATTCACATTTATTCACTACTATACCGGGAAAATGTCATAAATGCATGTACAAATATTTTTCATGTGCAGAAATCACTGTTCACATGTATATGTATATTATATAATGCATGAGCATGAGATGTGTTTTTCAAATATCTCCGATTGATCTCACGTGTACCAATTTTTGTGGTTCGACCCTTTGTATGGAAACGGGATGTTACACTGATACTCTTTTTATGACGCCCACAGACCCCCTAAAAGGATATGTGGATATTATCTAAGACAGGATCTAAAACATAACAAAATAAATCAAAAAGTTGCCCGAACTCAAACAACCAATCATTATTTTTCCATATGAAAAATTTTGACATTTAACATAAAGGCTTAGCCAATGCAAAAATAGAAAGAGAGAGCATCGAGAGAGAGGAATTCTGGAGAGTTATAGAAAGAGAGAGCACCCCGAGAGAAGAGAGAAATTCTGGAGAGTTTTCATTCATTTCTCAATGTTTTTTTTATCTACTCTCTATTACATCGTTTCCTTTTATAATACAAATTTAACAAATTTTGTTTTTGATTTCAGCGAGAATATCGCAAATGTCCAGTTGGAGTTTGTCACCGCATAGGTTCTAGAAGAATTCACACAACTTGCACAACAGATTTTCTTGGAAAGTAATTCTGGTGTCGAAGAGTCTATAAAATAATGTTGGACCTTCATTTGAAATGTTCCTGTGGTTGCTTGTGTACGTCACCGTTGAGTAGACTTTTATCTGTAACACCATACATATTCGACTTAAACATAATTTAATCAGTACACTAAGTTCATTCGAATACATGTGTTAAGTCATCCTGAATTAAGGTTATTACATTACAAATCCTTAAACAAAACGGTACATATCTTAAGTTCAAATAGACTCTATATTACAATATTTTCAATCGTTTAACAAAATACTTCATATCTCATATTATACATACAACCCAAACATACATTACCAAAATAAAATACATTCTTCATTTTCCATTGCGGTTGTTATTGTCCCAGTCTTCAGACCCGCTTATTTGAACCTATATGGGGCAAAACCACCGTGTTAAGTATAAAGCTTAGTGGGGAATAACTAAATAATACATAAATTGGCAACTGTTTAACACTGACCTAACAAGCACATATACTGAATCAAATTATATCATAAGCAATCATTCAAGATTCATATTAAAGAACAATTCAAACATATCGGATTTTGGAACAAAATAAAGTCTATCACTAGAGAACATTTATCATATTAATGCCAATCATTTAAGTATCAGAACAAATTGTACAGATATCAGAACTGATTATCATAATAAGGTATAAACCCTTCAGATCAGAATAAGATTTGTATCAAAGCAGACTTTGTTTTGTATCAATTCAGAATTTATCTTATATCAAATTTAAATATCAAATCAAAATTTTGTTTATATCAGAACTGAACATGTATCAGAATACAAAACAAGTTAGACTGCTAATCCCTTATACAGAAATGGGTAGCGGGACTAATACAGGAGATACCATGATCGGTATCACAAAATAGGAGAGACTTGTGTCTCAATATCGGGAGACACTGAAGTGTCAATATCAGGAGAGAAGTATGTCTCAGATACCGAAGTATCATTATCTGGAGACACCGAAGTGTCGACACCTTAAATGTGTCTAGGAGCAGCTGCAAACCCTTATATGCATACCTATTTACCCACGACTATAACTTAATAGTTTTAAAACAGAACAGGTTCATTTCAGCAATTATGTATATTCACACACATAGAAAGCACTTCCAAACAATCCCAGTGATCAAACTCCTCGAACAACTGATGATCCAGAATTATCACAATATTATAGCAGAAATTCCCAATTCACAAACATCCATATCCAAATCATAATACATAAGTCTTTGGAATTCATTTATTTATGATCACACTAAGCAATTCAACATTGTAAACCATACATCCTTTACAATAACATCTCAATTAAGTTAAAATTCAACCATTGTTGAAAGTCCTATTCTTATATATGTCAACAATTACACAATCAAGTTTAACATCGTTTTCCAGATTTTCCTAGGATAGTTTCGGGTCAAATGTATATGGTCATTTTGACATAGAATCTGACCTTTTTAGTCAATAAGTTCTTCTAAAGAAATGTTTCTCTATGTCTTAAGTTTCAAAAGCAGCAAGAATCATTCAATTTGGTTCAGTATTCCATGAGTTATGCTCAAAATATTGAATACTGTGCAAAACAACGTGAGGTCTGGTGCATGTGAAAGTGCATGGGTGTGCACCACACATGCACGATCGTGACTAAAAGAATGCACAGCCGTGAGTTTTGTAAATTCACACCTGTGCACACAAGGAAGCACGATTGTGCTTGTGCACGATCGTTCAATCCCAAAAAAAATATGGGGTGATCACGATCGTGCACCCCTACTACACATACCAAATTAAAAGAGGTATATCTCTCAAACCTATTGTCCAAAAATTTCAAACTTTATACCGTTAGAATGCTAAAGAATAAGCTACAACTTTCATGAAGACACCTTTGTCTAATTCTGCCTATATCAGTATAGTTTAATTGTTGAAAAACAAGACACAAGTTTTCAATAATGCAGCCAAGGCCAGAACTCACTTTCGAGCTAAATTTCAAAACCCTTAGTGACGGAATTTAAATTTGACTTCTTCATGAAAGTTGTAGATAAATGAATCTACTTTAATCTTAATTAAAACTATCCCATTTTGATGTCTACAGGTCAAGATATGGCTGAAAAACTGATAGCAATTCAATGGAAACATACCTCCTAATGAGTACCTAACACTTATCAAGTTCCTAACCACAATTCTTCATAAATTCTGTACATATTATATCCACTTCAAAACATCAAACAAGACGTGTTCTATCATGATATCAAGTTTAGTACTCCCCGGCTCGTCTACATTTTTTTAATTAAAAAATACAAAATGGTGGTCGACAGTGGTCGGCCCGTGGCTAGCCCATGGCCCGCCAAACTTGGGCCAAAAATGGCTGGGCCAGGCCGAAATTGCCATCCTTATCCAAATTACTTCAAAGATCAAGCCAAACCAACCCTTCCAAGCAATCAGCACATATCAAAACTTCAAGTGAAGAAAATCCAGAGCCCAGCAAAAATTTCGGAAGTTAGAGAGAAAAGGGGAGTTTCGGTGAAGTAAAGGAAGAGAAACACAATAGAAACTTTGCTTAGCCAAATTGTTAGGTGTCTTCAAATTCCTTAAACATTTGTCACTTTGTATGTAATGCCATGTATCAATGGATTAGGCTGCCACTAATCCACACACATTAATTGCCATTTGACTTCTTATCTTGCTACCATTTGTCACACAATGAATGTTGCCAAATGTCACTAACTCAAAGGCTTAATCATTCTAATTTTTTTGGTACAACTTAACTTATTTCTTGACCATTTTTTCTAATCCAAATGTACTTTTAAATACCTCAATTCTCTAATGGTATCAATTAATTCCAATTTACTAACTATAGTTCACCAATACCGAATTTCAAGTCATATACCTTTCACTTTCAACTCATAGCACAATTTTAACTCCTATCTTACAAGTACTTTCATGAACATGTATCGCTTCAACTAGCGTATATTTTAGGGCCTTACAATGGAACTGAACCAAATTGGGAAGATGTTTATATTGCCCCTATTGCATTCCAAGCCTGGTTTCCATTTCTGTAAGAGCAGAGGTTACCCTCCCATATGCCAAGGGCCAGATTTGATGATTTCCTGTAAATATTGATCAGAGCTAAACTTAAATAAAATATTACTGTCCTCTATAAGCATATTCTTCTCTAGGAACTTTTTACCCCATCTTTCTTCAGCCCAAACTTTCACTATTGGGAAAGCTGGACGTTTGTTCCAGAAATATCCAACCAACGATGAAGACCAAATGACAGTTCCATCTTGCAACAAGTCATAGGGGGAGTAAGAACTCAGTTTTGCAACACATTTGAAAAGTATTTTAGCTTACCTTTATGTTAGGCATATAGTTTATTTCTCCGTGCATCTTTGATAGGAGAAGCTTGCTTAGAGGGCTTAGCTTCTACAACGTCTTTTGAAGCTAGTGTTATTGGATCCTTACTTTGAGCAGTTGCAACCAACGGTGGAAAGACTAGCATAGAGGGCTCAGCTTCTACAATTTCTGGTGAAACAGGTGTTGCTAGCGCCTTACTTTGAGCAGTTGTAGCTAGCAGCGGAAAGGCTGGTAAATCCATTAGGGGAGGCACCTCTCCATTCATCGCTAAAGACTAGGCCTGGGTAAACCTACCCTTGAGAAGAAGATCATAAGGAGGATGAAGGAAAACAGTAGTTTGGGTTGTTAGTGGGAACCAATTTTTTATTTAAATTTGGGAGGGAATGTGAGGTTAGAAATTTAGAGAGAGGTCAGAGCAAGTTGGGTTATTCTTCTTTAGATTTGAAATTTAATATAAGCAATAAACGTCACAAGTATATTTCATTAAACCAAGTATGTAAATTTCAACAAATAAATCAAGAGTAATTCCTAAAAACGGAATTTAGCAATCTATAGATGTTACTATATCCAAATTTAATCATCATTAATATCTAACAACAACAAGGAAATAAGAAAAGGGTAGAGAATTGAATTTGGATGTTTTCTCTTTTGTGCCTTAAGTTAGAAAATCTGCAACCTTGTTCTTCAGAATTTTGCTATTTTGATCTTCTGTTGTTATGTTTTCGTAGCCTTCAAGTGATATTTTTCTCTTCTTTATATACTTTTGAGTCTTCTAAGGTTTTTATCTAGGCTTGTCGACATGTTTATCTTCCAAAAATAGCCCAAAATTAAAAAAAAAACAAAATCTTATGACCTGGAAAAACATCATGCACAATCGTGCATAGCACTGCTCTAACCCTCTAGCACGATTGTGCTTCCCCATATATGTATGTTCATGCCAAAAATTATTGTCTAGCTTTTTCTTCATCTTTTCTTCACGTTTTCCTGTCTCCACTGATCACCAATCACATCAAACAACCCTTGAAATATATAATTTAGATCAAATTCTTGCTTTAAAATACAATAAATTAAACAAAACACACAAAAATACTAATAAGGACATAAATCTAAGTGCTAAATATATGATTATCATCTAAGAAAATACTAAAAATACATTATAACACCTAAAAAACACTCCATAATTTACATTTAGTAAATAAGTCCAAAGAGGCTTACTCACACAAAATAAGAGAAAGATGCTCAAATGATTGAACTTTTTTATGTTAAAACCAATGAGAAAACATGTATTTGTAGAGTTTTAGCATCCTTACTAATTGTTGTAGCCAAAAACCAGTCACTATATTGACTATTTACTGAGCACTGGTCGACCAATATAGAATATTGGTTTGTGTATTAAGTGTACAAATTCACCAGTAGTTAAGATACTAGTTGACCAGTAGGCACATTGGTCGACTAATGTATCAACTAATATTACAACAAACTTTTGATATATCAAATTTAATAACTTTAACATATATCGATCAACCTTTAACCTATATAGGTTGACCAATCCTCATAAAAAATGATTTTAACAACTTAATATGCTCAAACCAATTTTGATTGGTGCAATTATGATTTAAATATTTTCCCAAAATGTTCATTAAGGAGTGTTTAAAAAATGATGAGATTTTTAATTTAAACAAAAAGTTTTAATACCTCTTAATGAATGAAAAGATTAATGCAATAAATTGAAATAAAATGTTTAGACGTAGTGAGCCTTTGAGATTATCACATTAACAAGGTGAAATTTCAATTAATAATACAACATATAAAATGATCTTGATGAGCTTTGATCTTTTTTTGTTCTTGGTTTGATCTTAATTTCGACAGTTGCAAACTTTAGATTCTTTTTATCATCTTTATAAATTATCTTATTAAGTTTATATCTTTATTCTATTCTTATATTAATTTTTATTAAAACAATATACTCATTAGTAGTAATTATATTTTGTTATTATCAAAATATTAATTAAAACCTTCTTTAATTTAAAATTTAAAATTTTATTCTTTTTAACTTTCAATTTAGTTGTATCTTGACATCATTTTTTTACCTTTAATGTTGATGGATCAAAGATATATCCTAACGTTACTGTTCATCACATGTTTACTTCCTACAAGTCACGGGTTTATTTTGGGTTCTTGAACTTTTCCTTTACTTAATTGAAAATTGTATGCAACAGTTATTTGTTTTATTTTGGTTTGACTCTTTCAACTATAGTCTTGTTATATCCTAACATTATTTTGTTGCTTTTTATGTTTTTTTAGGAAGTTTTTAATTCAAATGTCCTTTAAACTTCTAAAAATTATCTAAAAGGAACGTTGTAACTTATGAAAAAAATGGCATTTGTACCAACATCAGTGTAACCTAAAGTCTAAAATTAAAAGAGAGACATTGAGAGAGAGACTCCATCTTCTCTCTTGAAGCAACTAAAGATATGTCTGGAATCTCACTCATTTCTCTTTGATTTCATACCATTTACACTACGATTCCTCCATTGCACTCCTTACTCCCCATCAGATTCTAAATATCAGCTTCTCCCTTCTTCTTCACACTTCCTTGCTTCTGTCTTAGACACCAGGGGCATCTTAGACCTTTCCACTAAACTCCACACTCCCGTCTATTTTGCTAACCATTTTTTCATAACCAACTTTTGACAGACTACATGTTGTAAAGCTGCATCTTTCCCTTTTGATGCTTAAACCATCACGATGCTCCATGCAACTTTACTCACCACCTCTGATTTTCCACCTTTTCCATCCCTTACCCCTACCTCCATTTCCACTCAAAATACTTCAAGACACATTCCCAACCTCGGTTACTCATGCCTAGAAAACTTGGAAATAATGGTAAAGGATCATATCCCCTTGAACTTATCTTATACACCACCCCTGGAAATGAACGACAAACTTATTATTTGCCCTGACCTCGAGGTATTGAAGGAAGAAGCATGTAGCTAGGAATCTTCTTCGACCAATGGCTAACTTTTCCAATAATATCAAGACGGGCCAACAAAATCTGAAAATATAAGGACTAATGGATGTTCTCCTCTCCGAAGACAATCTGATTCTATTTACCTTCTCTTCAATCTTTGAAGCTCAAAAAATCCTAGAAGAAGGACCACGGCATCCTGGTAACCAACCAATATTTCTACAAACTTGGAAACCGAGCTTAAGACTTGAAACCATTAAGATCTAAAGTATCCCACTTTGGATAAACTTCTATAATGTACCCCTTGAATATTGGACAACCCATGGGTTAAGCTCCTCAGCTAGCTACATTAGACGACCGTTGTGCATGGATGAACATACTGCCAAAAAGAAGGGAATAGGCTATGCAAGGATATGCATCAGTGTGGAACATTCTAAAGATCTCCCAGATGAAACTATGATTGTGAGACCATGGGAAGATGATAACTTATAGGCAGATAGCATAGCCATTTCTTACCAATGGAAGCCACCCTTTAAAACTCAAGGTAAGACCTAGAAACCAACAAGGAAAACATTTAAAATTGGAAGCTATTAAGAACTTATGGGGTAACAGAGGAGGTTCAACCTCTAGAGACCGTGGAAAAACACAATCCTATATTCCTATCTACATAAACTATAGCAATACAGGATGGTACTGTTACATTGTTAATCCTTGAGCCTTTTACCACCCTTTAAAAAATCGAGGATCAAAATAATGAGATGTAGAAGGAAGGAAATGATAAGCATAGTTCTGATTTCAACGATCAAACTTTGTTGCACAATACAAATAGGAAAAATATGGAGATATATGATGCAACACTTACAAACCAAAAGGAAGACAATAAACAATCACTTGCCACTACTGCTAGTTTAGAATGCCTGAATCACCCTATAGAAGAGTTGGCAAATGTTAATACCAGAGTACCTAGTACATCACATCTCCTTGTAACTCCTATTGGAATTAAAGGAACCAATGATGTTGAAGGCAGTGCCAAATTTCAAACTGTGGAGAGAAGGAGATCCAAAAGGGGTAAAGGAAAATGATTCACAAACCAAACCCTTTAATATGTTTATAGTTACATGGAATGTACAAAGAATAAATTATCCCACTAAGGTCTCAACTTTAAGGGACTTTGTATTGTTAGAGAAGCCTTTCATTATTGGCTTGCTTGAAACCAAAATTAGAGTAGAAAATCTTGCCAAGTTGGAAATTTATGGTTCCCATTGTAATATGGTTACAAACTATAATCACCATGCTTTTGGTAGAGTTATTATCAGCTATATGAAGGATGAGTTCAAAGCAGATTTATCAGACTTTATAGATCAAGCTATGCACCTGAACCTCTTCTTCATGCAGGAGCACATTAACTTGAATATATCATTTATATATATGCAAGCAATTTCAGATTTTAGAGAGAAACTTATGGAACAATCTTAAAACTATCAGCAATAGCATCTCTAAACCATGGATCATCTATGGAGATTCCAACTCGACCTTATACACTTCAGAAGCTTAGTGACACTACAACTTAAAGAACTACACAACTGATATTAAAGAATGTGTGGAGGACCTAGGAGTGTCTGATCTCAATTTTTTTGGACACACTTTCACTTAGACCAAGAAAAAAATATGATTAGTATATTAGGAAGAAATTGGATTGTGCCTTAGTCAATGACATTTGTCTCAACAAATTTCCTAACAGTATTACTAAATTCAAAGATCTTCTCTTTTCAGATCAAACACCAATTGTTGTTGACAACTTGTTCTAGAAAGTCATTAAGCATCATCCCTTTCGATTCAACAACTTTCTAGCGAATGTAGCAGTTCTCCAAAGCATGCAGATGAGGGGCAAAACAATATTGTCAAGGGACCAAACAATTTAGATGTGTTCAAAAAATGAAGATCCTTAAGTAGGAGCTAAAAGTGCTGAACTCTCTAGAAGGATCCACAGTTTCTGCTATTAACTCCTCCAAACTAGAACTCGAATACATCAAATCCATAATATTTTCAAATCCTACGAATAAAGTGATGTTGGACAGAGAAATTTGATCTTGTCTCAATTTATGCAGGCTATGCACAATCATAGGTCTCTTTTATAATAAAGAGCTAGAGTGAGTTAGATGAAAGTTAACTCAATTCTCGCAAGGAAAAATTGCAACAAATTATACTCCATTGTCTCCAAAGAAGGCTCAAGGCTTCAGATACATCAGGAAATCAAAGAGGAAGTAGTTAAGTATTTTGAAGCCCTGCTTGGTACCCTTAGTCCCTTAACTGTCTCTTTGGATGATCTTAGAAAAATCTCAATCAAACAAGTCTCACCTCTGGATTTGGATTCTTTTAATAAACGTGTGGATGAATTTGAAATTGAGAATACAGTATTTGGAATGAATAATTTGAAGGCCTCGGGCTTCGATGGTCTTAACAACTATTTCTTTTGAAAATCTTAAAGCATCACTGGAAACTTTGTTAAACAAGCAATCCATAAGTTCTTCTCTAAGTGAGTTCTTCTTAAGGAGATCAATAGAACTGTTGTTTCCTTGATTCCCAAATGCTCTAAACCCTCAAAATTTGGTGAATTCAAACCCATAGCTTGCATAAATTCCCTTTACAAAATTATCTCCAAAATTCTAGTCACTAGATTGAAGAAAGTACTAACCCCTTTGATCAGTGAGAATCAAGGTGCCTTTAGACAAATTGGGGATAATATTCTCATAGTACAAGAGCTCATAAAAGGTTACTTTAGATCCACCCACTCTCTAAATTGCACAATCAAGATAGACTTTCACAAAGCCTACGACAATGTGAGCTGGGACTTCCTATGGAAAATGCTGAAGGCCTACAGGTTTCTAGACATATTCATTCAACGGTTAAAGGAATGCATATCTTTTGATTCTTTTTTATTACTAATCAATGGCAATCCTACCAAATTCTTCAAAGCAGCTAGGGGTCGCAGACAAAGGCATCCCTATCCCTTGTCACTTAATTCTTTACATGGAGACTCTCAACTCGATCATCAAATAAGAAGTGCTCCTCAACTCCAATTTCATACATCATGCAAAGTGCAAGAAAACTGGCTTAACTAACCTTTGTTTTTTAGATGATCTCCTCTTATTTTGCACAGCAAAGATGGAATCCATTCAAACTTACGTGAAAGCTCTTGACATTTACAAGTGTTTTTTAGTCTGCAAATAAACCCAATTAAGAGTCATTTCCTCCTATCCAAAAGTGCTAATGCTTTGAAACCTCTCATCTCTCAAACAACTGGAATGAAATTCAAAAACCCACCTCTTATGTATCTGGGATTTCCTGTCTCAACTAAAAGGCTCAACGTCATGGAGTGCACACAACTTCTAGAAAAAATTTAGAAGAGGATCAGCTCGTAGGTAAATAAATTTCTCTCCTATGCTGGAAGGATGCAACTCATCAAATCGGTGCTTAATTCATAACATATGTATTAGAGCTCCCACATTTTTCTCTCTCAAGGCATAATTAAATCGATTGGAAGGCTACTCAAGAACTTTCTTTGAAGCCATCCAAATGGTGCTAAAGGATTTTCCAAAGTGAAGAGGGAAGATATATGTCTTCCCAAAGAAGAAGGTGGATTGAACATTACTCTAATCAAGACCACAAATCATGCTTTGATTCTTAAAAAACTCTGGTGGATACTAACAGATAAGACTTCACTTTGGATTAAATGGCTACACTTTTACTTCTTTAAAGTTAGAAGCATATGGGGAATTTAAGCAAAATGCCTCATACCCTCACTTTCTCAACCAACTTCTGAAGCTAAAAGATAAGGCGAAAAATCAAGTCTCATGCATAATCGAGAATGGTAGATTGATATCTCTTTGTTATGACAACTGGTCAGGCATGGGACAACTCATACAACATTTCAACAGCTTAAACTGTCCACAAATCTCATCTCTCAATAGAAGACTTAGCTTCAAGATTAATGATCTATCTCGGCATTTCCTTCACAGCCTGAGACACTTATAACCTACTTATCCACCCAACCCAAACTCTTCTAATACCTTTTACTGGCAAGACCAACCCATCCATAAACTTACCAATAAAAGCATCAAAAACCTATTAAGAAGAAGAAGCTCCATGGTAGTTTGGCATAAGAACATATAGATTAAGGCTTTAACTCTAAAAATATCCTTTATACTATGGTTAACAATCCAAAATAGACTTAATACATCCGATAGAATGACATATTTGCAAGTGGACAAAACTTTTCCAATGTCTTGGGTTCATATGGAAACAAGAAATCATCTCTTTTTTACATGTCCTTTCAACAGAACCATAAGGAATCATATCACAAATGTCTATGGCTTGATACAAGGAACTCCTTTACTAAGATTACACAAACATTGCTCAACCTGACAGCTCACTCTAATTCAAACAAGTTGATTAATATCCTATCCTTGGGGCTTTATGTATATGTATTGTGGAAAGAAAGAAATTTCAAAATATTTGCAAACAAAAATTGCTCCAGAAGTCCATAATTACATAGATCTTCAGGGAACTCAGGGAGTTGTTTCTACTTAAAAATCTCAACCAGACCTACAACACAAACATCTTATCCTCATTTAGGTATGGCAATTTGAATCAGGCTTAGCCTGAGTTGACCGGACCACAGGTCAAATTTCTTGGCCCCAGCCTAACTCGACGTAGCCTGTGACCAAACTGAGAGAGACAAAACAACTTCGTTTTTACAATTTAAAAAAAATTAAATCAAGTTGGCCCGACCCCTTTAGCCCTCGGCCCATTGGGCTATGGGCTTAGCAGTACTGATCCCGGCCCGGCCCAGCCCAGCCTGGCCCCACTCATTGTCATCCATATCCTCATTGAACATTTAGCTCATTGATATATTATAAGTTAGTTGATTATCTTAGTACAATCTTGTCTTTTGTTTAGTTCTTACCCCTTACGTACCCTTGTAAGGATGGTTACAGGCGCACTCCTTTTGCCACTTTGTTATCTGGGCATAATTGTACTACTTTCTCAATTCTATTAATTCAAATTGTTATTTTTTTCAAAAGTTTACCAAAAAAACAAAATGAACAACAAAGCTTAGGAATGTCAATGGCCCAGGTTAAGCCCGGGTCGTGGCCTTGATCATGGCCAATTCAACCTATCTTATATATATATTTTAAAAAAAGTCAAAATTGACAAACGATGTCGGTTTTGAAATTATAGTCAAGCCACGGCCTAACCTGATTTTGGCTGAGGTAGACCGAGCTAG
This sequence comes from Erythroxylum baracoense, assembly GCA_025629805.1. Lineage (NCBI taxonomy): Eukaryota > Viridiplantae > Streptophyta > Magnoliopsida > Malpighiales > Erythroxylaceae > Erythroxylum > Erythroxylum baracoense. Next base: position 17,485,940 of record JAOTAY010000004.1, read on the forward strand.
GAGCGGGCCGTTACATCCCTAGCAAAGCCCAGCTCATACACATCAAATTAATAGGTTCCAAAAGCGACAGCGTTTGACATCTAAGTTAAGAAGCACATTTCTGGTACCTGCTTCTCAAGCTCAAGCCGAAACATGGCAGCTCTAATGAACTCCTGCCAATTCGCAGCCATCCTTCGCACTCCACTTCCCCATCACCGCCACCGCCAACGCCACCCCATCGCCTCCTCGTCATCGTCCTCATTCACACCCTTCAAAACTACGGGAACACCTTTTTCGCTGAACATCGCTGTGAACCGACCCAGGGTTTCGGCTTCTGCTTCTGCTTCCGCAACACCCACTCTCTCACGTTCCACCAACTCACGACCACTCCTCATCGGCTCTACACGAACCGTGACCACCATCTCAACTTTAACGTTCTCTCTTTCGCGCATGTTCCTCAACTCCCTAGTCAATTTTGTTCAAGGAATCTCGATCGTCCCTGTTTCCAATCAATTGGCAGCCTTGGAATGTAATTTGACACAGTCAATGGGTCCCCTCTTCTTCGCGGCGCTTAAGGACCGACACAGAGGGTACTTGAACACTCCGTTAACGGTGGTGCCGGCGGGTTTAGCCAAGTGGCTAGACATTTACAGTGGGGTTTTGATGGTTAGGGTTTTACTTAGTTGGTTTCCTAATATACCCTGGGACAGACAACCCTTGTCGGCTATTACACAACGTTTGGTTCCTGTTCCCGTTAGCGGGGACAGGTGACAAAACAAACAAATCCCGTCCACAACCAGTGTTTGGTTCCTGTCCCCCACTGTTTTGTCTTCAATCCCCGGTTGACAGAGACAGTAATATTTGTCTCTCCGAAAACCGTAAGACAAGGGACATGTCGTCTCTGTCTACGGTGCGTTAGGTCACGCGTATACCAAATTTGCCCATCCTCTGTGTCGCCGACCGTCTGTTGTGCGGGTCGTCTCTTCCCGCTGAACCGTCGCACCACTCGTCCTCCATTGTCGACCCACAACCCCAGCAGTCGTCTTTCATACGACCCACAACCGGCGAACGTGGTCCCTTGCACACTGCCCGTTTTCTCCGACACCTTCGTCTCGAGGTTTGTCTGGTTGCAAAATGGAATGAGTTTGTTTCCTTCTTCTCTGTTTCGTGTCTGGGGTCGGTAATGCATTATGTTTGTGAGAGGAATGGAAACCTTGGGTGTGTTTGGAATACGTACTTCTAACCTTTGTCTTTTTTTCTGTTTAAGGTTTGCTGGGTTG
>JAOTAY010000004.1:17494997-17509640 GCA_025629805.1 Erythroxylum baracoense
ATGCACTTAGTTGTACATATTTCATGCACTTCAGTACCCTTTGACTTGTGCTTCTTGGAGCATTTGGGACCTTGAAATCATACAAAGGTCAAATATGTACAATTATATGAAAATATATCTAAAAATAATTAAAATAAGATAATTTAATATTAAAATCGAACAAAATGCTTAAGAAAAGTTGTACATATTTCATGCACTTAGTTGTACATATTTCATGCACTTCAGTACCCTTTGACTTGTGCTTCTTGGAGCATTTGGGACCTTGAAAACAATGAATTGCAATGGAGCTAAAGGAGTGGTTTTAAACGTTAATGTCATTAAAAGAGTCACGTAAGCTTGGTTGTCGCAGTTAAGGGTGACAATTCTGGCCCGGCCCGGCCCATTTTTGGCCCTGGTTTGGCGGGCCACGAGCAGACCATTGTCGGCCCGCGTGGGCCATGGGTCGGCCTGGCCCAGCCTGCGACCTGACAAAACGGCGTTATTTTGTATTTTTTAATTAAAAAAATAGACTGTCTCATTCGGCCTGTCGGCAGGCTGAGCCACCGGCAGGCCCATCCCAGCCCGTGCGGGCCACGACCTGGCCCGAGGTCCGTTGTGTTTGAGGCCGGATTGGGCCGGGCCGAGGGTGACCCGGGCCAGGGCTCGGCCTAGCCCGGCCCGACCTATTGACATTCTTAGCCACAACAAATATCTGCAACTGCCTCCAAAAGTGGAATTGGGTTGATGAAGATACTGAAGTTTTCTCTAACCTTCTTAACAATCCTCATGGTCATACGCCTATCTGAAGACATTTTCAAATGCTGGACATAGAAACCTTTTGAAATGAAGGAAAGAGAAGATAGGTGAAAGTGTCCCATTGAGCATGCTAAAAATTTGTAGACACAAATTTCGTGTTTGACCAAACTAAGAAATAAGGTTGTTAAACAATCAATTAATAATAATTACAACAAAGTGGCCTCGCTCATGATGAATTTTAGTGTTGTGCGAGCGTTATTTGAGTTGATTTCGTACACTTTATGAGAGCCACTTATTGCTATATGAATGTTGACAAATCTTTTTGTAATTTCAATCTCTTTATAAACTTGACGAAACATCAAAGTATTTTCTTTAACTTTAGAAACACTTAAAAATTAAGTTCTTCCCAACTTCAAAGCTTCTCTCAAAATAGGTTAAATCTCTTACAAAGCTTCTCTCAAATTAAGTTAAAAGGATTGAGACTACTTCATGAAATAAATTTAAAGGTCACATAATACTTTATCGGATTCCTTTCTTTAAAGTCTTTAATTTGTAAAACAAACTGCAAATCACGCTACATGACTCATTTCAATTGGTTGGAGGTAAAATAGAATTAAATAAAAAAAATTTTCTACGGAGAGATGTAGAAGGTGTACATGTTGCACTTGATGAATGTGGTACTTGAGATAATACAGGAGCCTTATATTTCTGTGTTTTTTCTTGTTCACTAAACCCTCGACTAAGTGAAACCATGAACTAGGAAACAATAGCTCCAACAAGGGAGGAAAACGGTTGCTGCACCAGAAAAAAAAAAAAAAAGAGAAAAACGCAAACTGAAATCAGCAGCAATTGAAAACAAAGCTGCAAATAAGTTGTAGAGGGGGTCATCAACACTGACACAACACTGGCAAAGGAGAACGAGATTACGCTTCCGCTGCTCGAGGGTCACCAAAGTCTGGGCTGTATATAAGGGTTCTACCCTATTATGCTAGCCTTAATCATTCAAAAGTCAAAACTACATCATAGTACTAAATCCGAGATATAGCATATACACAAATGCTCATATACGCATTATAAAATGCACCGGATGCGCACAATTTATTTTCTGCCAAAGTATGAAAAAAGGTTCCGCTGTTGATCATCACCGCTCTTAAGGTTGGCCTTCTTCGCACGAACAGAATGCAATTGTTTGTTTTCATCTGTAATCGCACCTGAACCAGCTAAGAGCTCCTCGCGGTCCCGCTTTGCTTTGTTCTTTGGTTCCTCATCAAGAGATGGCTTATATATACGAGATTTGAAATCAAGATCATCCAAAGTGACAAATGGTGAAACTACTATCTTGTCCTGAGTTTCAGGCAACTGTTTCACTCTTTCTAGTGGATCTTCCTTGCCCACTGTGTCACATGTACTTCTCTCTAGTCTTGATGCAGGTTCTTCTTTGATTTCCTTTTTCATGAAGAACTTTGAGATGGAGCTCCTGTCGTCCTCCTTTAGTTTTATCTGCAAAATTTAGTCCATCATATAGTGGAGGGTCAAAAACTAGAAATAGCTAATATTTACTTTCATAACCAATGGCATATTGCTTTCATGTTGAGTCAAAGTGATGAAAGGCCAAACTGGGCAAACCTCTTTAATGCACTCTGGTCCATTGAAAGATGTCTTACCCAATGCTGGTGTCACCGGGTACCATACCTAGATATCAAAAGCTATGTCAAAAAGACATCTCAGCATCCCATTTCCTATGAATTAGAAGCTGCTATGGCATACCAACTCTGAATTTTCGTAAGGTTTAAGCACAGTATCAATCTTGGAAGAGGATGAATCATTTAACCATGTATCAACTGCTCCCTTGTCACCTAAGATAACAGGCATCCTATCTGGATTAACAGATGAATTAAATATCAGCATTAAGCTTCTTAGATAGAGGAAGGATAAAAACTGTTAAAGACACCAATTTACAAGGTATACAAAGAGAATATTTCCATTCTCTTGTGTTAGTATAAAGGATTGAGATCTTGGACTAAGCAAAGCAAACTGCTGTCTAAGAAAGATAATATATCTATATTTTAAATCAGCTTTAAGGGTACTACGCATTCACTATCTGGTTCTGCCTTTCCAAATATATATTTAATAGCAAATGACATGTATTTCCGTCCTTGTAAATGATCCAATGTTCATTATCAGTTTTGTGAACAGTACAAAGGAAATATCTTATGCCACAGAATCAAGGGAAAACCTCTCACCATGCAGCCACTGTAAGGCCGATGATGCTGAAGTTGTAAGTATGGTAAATGTGTAAAGGATCTCCCCTGCAGCAAGGCAAAAATAAGTTATTGATCAATGTGTATGTAAGACCATTGGTAAGTATGTATGGACTACTAGTGAGTGTACTAGTGGAGATGAATAGCCCAGGGGCAATATTTTCTTCTGCTCACTTATCCTTGGACATGGATCTCTCAGGGGGTAGGTAAGCATGTACATGGCATCGCACATTATTAAAAACCACACAAGTAACAGAAGGTATGAACAGAATTAAAAAAAAAAAATAGAAGAGCAGACTCAAGTGTGAATACTAGGCAAAACTCATTGTATATTAAATACACAAAGCATTCAAAACTACCTTCAGAGTTCTTCCATGAGTCGTACAGTGCAGCAAATACGAGAGGCCTATCATCCTTGAAATGGATATAGTAAGGCTGCTTCTTGGTCCCATCTTTTTTCCACTCATAGAATCTAGAGAGTTAAGGTTATGCAAAGATATTTCAGCTGAACTCAATTACCAGAATTAATAGTAGAATAACAATATGACATAAAGGAAACCAAGTGTCCAAAACAAACAAACTTCTGACTTCTTAAAAAATTTGATTCCTGAATTTACTATATTTATAAGAATCAGAATTTAAAATGGCCACTATCCTGCTTTCCAAACACTAGCAATATTCAAATACTTATAATTCCAGTCTATAAGTCTCTGGCTGTGCAACATTAAGAAAAATTAAATAATATAGTGTTTCAAAAGAGCTTAAAGTTTATAGAAGAAATAAAAGAGAAAAAATTAGTCAACCACAAGTCTTAATTTGGTGGAATGAGAATTGGGAATTAAGTTGATAACAAAAGATAACTTCTGAAATTTAGATTGTGTTAATATTCCTTATTAGATAGGAAGTAGGAGTATTATGCTATTCTACTTTAGATATGTTATCCTAGTTGTATAGGACTTACAGAATTTTTATTATAACAGGATTTAAATTAGAAACCCTTTTCCTGCTTCTATATATACGCGTGTATTCAACTCTTCATCAATAACAAGCAGTCTGGAAACTTTTTACAAACTTGAGTTTTCACTTAGACGATGTGATGCTTTCTTCTAAGAGTGATTTTTAAACCCTATGAGTGATTCCTAGTTTCCTATTATCCATTTTTTTTGTTCTTCACTAATTCCAGCAAACCTAACCTACATTCTAGTTATCTCAAACCTATATTCCAGCACATTAAACCTTAAAATCCTAAGTCTAAATTCCAGCTCTACAAAATCTGAAACTTTAACATTCCTAGCTAAAATTTAACCCTGAACCTTTGTATTCCAATAGCCTAATATAAGTCATATTTTCTTATTTCGTGATTTTAGCTACTAGTTGATACTTCTTCTATTTGTCCTACATCAATTTGGTATCAAAGCTTTAGTTCATGGTGACGACACGTAGCGGAAGGGCATATAAAGGAATATTCAGCAACTAGGAGCGAGATGAGATTCTTTTAAGAGTTATAGAAAGATTGGACCACAAGGTGCTTCAAGAATTAATCCAGAATACAATATCAGATAACAAACTACACTTGATGGTGAGGGTGGAGAAAGTGAAATCCAATACAAAGAGGCTAACACTAATCAACAGCGAATGGGGTTAGGACATCAACGCCTATCGAGAGATCTAAGATAAAAAAATCAACTAGTAGCACATGGAAAGTGCATGCAAGTCTTTAGAAGCCACAATAGAGCTGAAACACAAAACAAATTCGATGACATTACTAAGAAAATTCGCATTGAAGCCTCTGATTTTGCAGAAAAGATGGATCCACACCTGTTCCTAGACTGAACAGTAGTAATGGAAGATTTCTTTGATTGGTACCACATGTCAGAAGATCGAAAACTTCGATTCGCCAAGATGAAGCTAGTTGGAGATCAATGAAGCATTGACTTCAAAAAAAGGCCAGCCACAAATTGTTGATAGGGAAGAGATGACGCTGAAATTATTTAGAAAAATACATACCATTTCATTATCAAGAAAATCTCCAAGATCAACTCAACTCTTAGACAAGGGATTATGTCCATAATTGAGTACATGAAAATATTTGATGAACTTTCTATTCAATGTGAAGGGATGGAGTCAGAACGACAACTTATATCTGACTACAAAAATGGCTTAAGGGTAGAGATCGACAAGGAGCTGATTATGCAAAGGATTTACAGCCTTGAAGGTGCATATCACTTGACTTTAAGAGCGAAACAATACTTAAGACACCAACTAACTAAAAGGTTTCAAAGTCAAGCCAAGGAGTTTGGCATAAAGAGAACTACGATGGTGCAAAACTTTAGACCACCCAATGCATCAAAATCTACATCATAAAATAACTATAAAACTTCTCAAGGACCTGAATTTAAAGGCAAAGCCACAACTGAGACTAGGATGAAAGGAGGCAGCAATGACAAGAAGTGCTTCCGATGCAATAGGAGGGGCCACTTTGCTTATGAATGTCCTAATAAAGCTTTGCATATGATGGGATAAAAAAGGAGGAAGAATTTGATGAGTACATGTGTGAGAATGAAGCTGGAGAGAAATTGAAAGGAGACTCTAGAGATGAACTAACTAGTCCTACAAATCTTAATGTAGTGAGACGCATACTGACAACCCCTAAAGCGAAAGAACAAGAAGAATGGCTTCACACTGTTATTTTCTTTACTCAAGTTAGATGCAGAAAGAAAGTATACAAGCTTATCATTGATTAGTATGAATGGTGTATCAGAGAAGATGCTAAAGTGATTGAATTTACTCAAGAAGAAACATCCAAATCCCTACAAAGTTGCTTGGGTAGATGATAGTACTATACCAGTTGCTCGAAGGTGCTTGGTGTCTTTCAAATTAGGAACATATGAGGACTCTATTTAGTGCGATGTCATTCCTATGAAAGTATCTCACATTTTAATTGGGCGACCGTGGATTTATAATCTAGATGTTCGGCACTTTGAAAAATTTAACACCTATCGTTTTATATTTCATGAAAAGAAGATAATTTTGAAGCCTATGAAGGTACACAAGGTAGAAAATAAAGAGGAAGTAGTAAGACAGTCATAAATGTCAAGCAAAAGCCTTTTAATATCTTTAAGGAGAGAGAATTTGAAGCTATTACAAGGAAAAAGGGATTGTGTTTGCTATGGTCATACGGGAAGTAACAGAAACAATGCCTGAAACACCCATAACTTTAACAAAAGTGGGAGAACTGTTAGTTGATTTTTCAGACCTTACACCGGATGATTTACCAGGTGAATTACCTCCTTTAGATGTATTCAACATACTATTAACTTGGTACGTGTGTCTACTCTACCAAATCTTCTAGCCTATCGCCTGACCCCTATTAGAATGAAGGGTTGAAGAGACAAAGTTGAGGAGTTATTGAAAAAAGGATTTATTCAACAAAGTCTGCAGTTCCAACACTTTTAACCCCTAAAAAGGATGGATGTTGGAGAATGTGTATTGATTGTCGGACAATAAATAAGATCACAAGAAGGTATAGATTTCCAATTCCTCGCTTTGATGACATGTTAGATATGTTGACTGGAGCGACTATTTTTACCAAGATAGACTTACGAAGTGGTACCATCATATTAGAATCAATCTTGGAGATGAATGAAAAACAACTTTCAAGGCTAAAGAGTATGAAAGTGATGAATCAGGTACTTCGACCATTTATGGGCAAATTTTTGGTGGTATATTTTGATGATATGTTAATATATAGCAAGACTAAAGAAGACCACCCATTACATCTACAACGAGTCTTGAGAGTTTTGAGGCAAGTGTTGTATTTTTGGGTTTTATTATATCCTATCATAGAGTGGAGATTAATCCCAAGAAGATTAGGGTCATTCTTGATTGGCCTATTCCAAAAGACGTGCATGAGACAAGGAGTTTCCATGGCCTAGCAACATTCTATAGGCAATTTATTCGTAACTTCAGCACCATAATGGTACCCATTACTAATTGTATAAAGAAAAGACAATTTACTTGGTCAAAGGTAGTAACTAAAGCATTTGAAGAAATCAAGAAAAAGATGTCTCCTGTTTTACAACTTCCAAAATTTTCTAAGGTATTTGAAGTTGCTTGTGACGCATCTCATATGGGAATTGGAGATATACTCAACCAAGAGGGACACCCAATTGCTTACTTCAGTAAGAAGCTAAGGGAGGTGAAGCAACGATATTCAACCTATGACAAGGAATTTTAAGCACTAGTATGTTCTCTTTACAATTGGTGTCATTATCTCTCCTGCAAGGAGTTTATTCTATATTAGAATAATCATCAATCTCTTAAACACTTCAAGTCCCAGAAGAATTTGAACAGAGGCACACCTTATGGAGCAATTTAAATTTGTTATTAAATATCGGACAGGAGTTGAGAATAAGGCAACAGATGCATTGAGTAGGAAGAGTTATTTGCTTAACACTTTAGCAGTACAAGTTGTAGGGTCGACAAAATAAAAAGAAAATATGCTTTAGATCGAGATTTTGGAATAATCTATTCAAAAATTAGAGCTGGACAAAGAGACCAACACTTTCCTTTTATGATCCACGATGACTATCTTTTCAAAGTAAATCGAATTTGCCTACCTAATACTTCTATAAGGGAGTATGTGATTTGGGAATTATATGGAGGAGGAGCAGCAAGAAACTTTGGAAGAGATAAAATCATCACAATGATTAAAGATTGCTTTCATTGGCCCTCTTTAAAGAGGGACTTGTTTAAGGTTATACAGCAATGTCGAATATGTCAACTAGCTAAAGGAAGAAAGCAAAGTTTTGGATTATACACACCGCTGCCTGTGCCTCATGAACCATGGCATGACATAAGCATGGAATTTGTCTTGGGAATTCCTAGAACTATAAGAGGTTATGATTTTATTTTTGTGGTGATGGATAGGTTTTCCAACATGAGTCAACTTATTCCATATTCCAGGACTTAATGAAACTGGTCATATAGTTAAACTCTTCTTCAAAGAGGTTGTACATCTCCATGGATAACCTTTAACCATCATCTTTGATCGTGATATAAAATCTATTGAGTTATTTTTGAACTATATGAAAAACAATGAACACTAAGCTTCAATTTTCAAGTTCTTTTCATCCTCAAACTGATGGATAAACAGAGGTGGTAAATAAAAGTTTGGGGGACTTGTTAATATGTTTGGCTGGAGACAATGTGAAAAATTAGGAACTAATTCTTCCTGTTTGGCTGGAGACAATGTGAAAAATTAAGACCTAATTCTTCCTATGAAAAAAATTGCATACAATAGTTCTATAAATAGGTCTATTGGTAAAAACCATTTTGAGATAGTTTCAGGAGTTCAACCAAGGAAACCTATTAATTTAGTTCCTCCACCCCAAACAACACGAGTTAGTGTTGAAGCTGAAAGTTTTGCACAATGAGGGACATCTTTGATGAAATATGATGAAAGAGAACAACCAGCATTTTGTCTTATAAAAAATGTTAATCCACATCGTCGATTGGTAGAATTCAATGAAGGAGATATTGTGATGGTTAGGATTCGTTCAGAGCATTTTCAAAAAGGGAAATATAAGAAATTTCATTCATGGAATGCTGGATCTCATAAGATCATCAAGAAGATAGGTGCTAATGCTTATGTTTTGGAATTACCAAGTGATATGGGAATAAGTCATATCTTTAATATTGCGGACTTAATTATTTATCATGGAAAAGATGATGAGCAATCCTCTACTGCAGCTGTAAGAATTCAAACCATTCCCCATCTTAAAGAGGAGATAGAACATGTTCTAGATGAACAAATTGTAGCGACAAGAAATGGAGAATATCGACAATTTCTTATCAAGTGAAAAAGAAGACAAATTTCTAACAGTACTTGGATTCTAGAATCAAAATTTCAAAAGTTGAATCCAGACTCATATGATATGTATTACTAAATTGAGGACGACTTCAGACAAGTCGGGGAGAATTGATGCAAAAGAGCTTGAAGTACATAGAAGAAATAAAAGAAGGAAAATTAGACAACCACAAGTCTTAATTTGGTGGGATGAAGATTGGGAATTGAGTTGATAACAAAAGATAAGAGTTGAAATTTAGATTGTGTTAGAATACCTTATCAAATAGGAAGTAGTACTTTTATGTTATTCTATTTTAGATATATTCTCCTAGTTGTATAGGACTTATAAAATTTCTATTATAATAAGATTTCAATTAGAAACCCTTTTCCTACTAGAATAAGGGTTCTAAAACTCTATATATATATTTGCGTTCAACCATTCATCAATAATAAGCAATCTGGAATTTTTCTACAAACTTAAGTTTTCAATTAGAATGTGTGATGCTATATTCTAAGAGTGATTCCTAGTTTCCTATTATACATTCTTTGTGTTCTTCACAAATTCCAGCAAACCTAACTTACATTCTAATCAGCCCAAACCTATATTCTAGCCATATTAAACCCTAAAAATCTTAAGTTTAAAATTTCAGCAATCAAACCTTAACATTCCAGCTAATCTGAAATTTCAGCATTCCTAACTAAAATTTAAAGCTGAAACTTGGTATTCAGCAGCCTAATATTAGTTATATTCCTTATTTTGTGATTTTAGCTACTAGTTGATACTTCTTCTATCTGTCCTACATCCTAGTGCTTTTTGAACATTAATCTAAGACAATTCCACAAGAAAACTGATCGAGAGAACTACATCCAATGCAAAAAGAGGACAGGAACTTTCACAAGCATACCCTTCTACCGCCACTAGACACCGACTTTTAGGAAGTAGACGACGAAAAGAAGCCTTTTCACCAACTGACTCAGATCGTGCATTGAACTGCAATATGCAACAAGTTTGATCAACTTACGACTTGATAGTGCGAACTGATCCAATAGAAATTAAAGAAAGTTTATCTGAACTCCATCTATCTTTTTTCGGCCTATAATTCCACACTAACAAAATTAAAGGAGTAGGAAGCAAAGATATACCATCCTGTAAAAATCGGGTTTTTCATTTTTGTTAGTGAAACTTGGAATTAAACCCCATCTCATGCAGTGAATAGCATAACTCTCGCCGTCGCCTCCATCCTCTCTGCGAACCACCGGTAAATAAGCTCCCGGAGAAACGTTGTAGGACGGTCGGTACCTGTAAGTCAAAATCGTCAATATACTCTAGGAAGCTTATAGTGAACGGCAGGATGAAGATGAAGAGTACCGTTCCATGTCGAAGGTGCGAGCTGCAGCACCAGTCCGGTGACAGGCCCTCGGGATGTCGTCTGCTCCTAGACTACAACGAGCTCTTCCACACATCGCGATTCCCTACTATCGTTGACACGAAATTGGGCGGGAACAAAGTGCCAGTAAATGTCATGTAGCCCATTAAAATGTGTAGGAACCCATTTATGACCGTTGGATTACCATACTTCCTCGGGATATAGAGTTAGTATATTCTCGAAGTCACTTTATCACTAAAGTATGGCATTAAAGGGAGTGGGGATGACACTACTGATAAGTCTTTATGATTGTATCCAAACTTGGTTTAAATTTTGATTTCCAATTCTAGATTATTTAAAAATATATTTAATTAAGTTTAATTTGTGTTAAGTAAAGAATATATGTGTTAAGTAAAGAATATATTTATTTTAAAAATAAAAATAATATCCAATGTGACTCAATTGAAATTTCAAAATTTAAAATCAACTTAAAAAATAGTCAATTTAAAATAGATTCATTTAAGCTAAAGGTTTGATGGTATTAATTAATTCTTTAGAGGTTCATATGCTTTGGCTTCCTTCCTTATATTCTACGTTTAGCCCTTATGTTTTTTATTAAAACTTCTTTGTCACTTGATTTATTATACAAAAATAGGCCTAGGCCTACTTTACTTTTGAGCCAATATTTAATTTCATATTATAACCATCGAGTTGATATTTCGTCTCTATAAACTTATGAGGCCTATAACGCATAGCTTTCCTCCCTTTTATATCCGTTTTGTTCTTTTATCTTACCAAAAATAGGCAATTTAATCGACTTGCTAAAATAGTCGACATGACTTTAATTAAAATCTATAGAGTCTCGCTATATCTATCCTTATTAAATTTAAAAGAATTTAATTTAACTAAATTTGATAGGATTACATAGTTTATCTCTCTTTCCTTATTGAATTTTTTAAAAAATAAAATTTAAGCCCATATACTCTTAACTCTCTTACCTACTCAAATTTAAATTAAATGAACTTGAAAGTCTAGCTCCATTACCTTATACTAATTTTGAAAGAAATAAACATGACAGGCTTGTAGGGTTTATCTACCTACGTTTAAGTTATGGAGCTAAAGAGACCTCTCTTAGAATTAATGCTTTTCGGTCTGTAAGTTACACTTTAAGCTAGGGAGCTAGGGAGACTTCTTTTGAAATTGAACATGTAGGCTTTTATTTTAATCTTAAATTTAGGGCTTTTCAACCTATAATTTTTATTTTGAGCCAAGGACCAGACCTCATTCTTTTCAACCTCCAACTTTTGTTTTGATCTAGGGAGCAAAGAAGACTACTTTTACAAGTTTTATTTTAAGTTAGGGAGCTAAGGAGATGTCTCCTACACTTTGAGATTTTTCAACTTGCAGGATTTTATTTTTTACTTAATTCATTTTGAATCAAATATACCTCATCTTCGTAAGTTATGTTTGAAAACCAACATCAAACTAGCATTAACATTGGCACTATGCTTGTTTTGGAACTTTCACCTATAATGAAGTCACATGTTATTGGCTCCTAACGCCAATTTTTAGCTGATGTTGATTTTATTTTGGAACTCCCTACATAAAGAAATGATGAGTTTGACAACTGTCTACGATTGATTGGCACCCGTCTTGTTCTACTTTTTAGCCTCTCTATTGCAAAAGAAAGGAAATGGTCTTTATTTGGAGTCTTGCGCTACAATGGAATAATGGCCCCGTTTGATTGTTGACTGATCAGCCAAAAACATAGCTGATTGACTTTATAAAAAAAAAGTTGTTTAAGTTGTTTGGTTATGAACTGGTTGGGTTGGCTGACCAGCTGATTTCGAAGAAGCTCCTCTGCATGAGCATTTTGTATTATCAGTTAAATTTTTTTGGCTGATGATTGTGCGCTCAGTTAATTCTTCAAACATCTACATTTCAAGTATCATCTCTATCATTGACCTCCTGAAGTCCTCGTAAGGGTCGTCAGATTTCTTCACCACTGCAATGCTTTCCCTCACTTTTCCCTCCACCGCACACGGTATCAGCCACTGATCACTCTTTCTTACTTTGTTCCTCGTTACCCTTTTCTTTGAAAAGCTTCGTCTTTCCTTTTTAACCTTTTTCCTTCAATTTCTAATTGCAGCCCCACTAAAGGGAGTTTCGCGAATGGTTTCTAGATGTTGGCTATTGAACTCCGATGAGGAATCTGTTGAAAAGCACTTGGAAGATGAAACTAACGTCTTTATTTCTTCATTATTCATGTCAGTTTCTTTGTAGACTTTAGCTATCACATGCCATTTATCTTCTCTTTCCCAATGGAACTTCAGTGTAGGAGGAGGCGGCGGCGATTTGGAGTGGTCAGCATTCGACACGTTACCATTGTAGGTGGACTTTGATCTTAGACCGCAACCATTGGACGTGAATGTCGATCAGATGTGGCATTTGATGATGGAGTGGTAAGGTGTTTTGGACAGTGGGCGGAAGTCGAGCACCGAGGCGAGTCTGAGAAATGAAGGAACAGGATTTGATGGCAGAGAAGATGGGTCCTTGGAGCGACAAAATTGGAAGGATGGGATCACTCGGGATAGCCTGAGCTTGAAACATTTCACCATTTTTAACGTTTTCTGTTCTTGAGGTTTAATTTTGCCAAACTGGTGATCATCAACAGTTTGACCGTCTTGAGACAGTGGTGGGTCTTTTGTGTATATATATTTGTTTCGGGAGTTACTTAGGCATGTTATTCTTTTCCTTTAACCGTTCTCATATTTATCATCCAACAATTAATAATAATAAATAATTTATAAAATTTGTTTTCTATGTCTTTATTAATTTAAACATTTTAACTTTTTTTATTTATTTTTATAATTCAAAAATTATAAATCATAAACAAGAATATATTAAATTTTAATTAGATTAAAAATTTTATTTAACTCTAATTTATTAATTCATTAAATAATTTATTATTTTTTACGAAGAATATTCAATGAAATATTAAGATATATAATATTTATACCTTCATAATTTTTTTAAAAGTTATATCCTCGTAAGTCATTTTACACATAAACAACTAATACTAAACAACTAATTTTACCAAACATCTCTGACAAACTGCTAATACAATCCGCTGATCAAATCAACTGATATAATCAGCTGATTGCCAAACAGGGCCAATATAGGTATGAATATTTCCTAAAAAACTAATTACACAATACTTTTTATACCTTATTCTCATCATCTACTTTTGAAAGTAAACATATAATAAGTATGAAAATAATCTAATCTCCACTGCTAAAATATATGTACATAAGAAAAAAATCAAAGTACTTAAATAAGGTTCTATTGAGGCCAAAGGGCTAGGTAAGCTAATTAAGGAAAGGGAATAGGGGAAACAAAAATTTTCACAATTAGTAGAACAATAATAAACAAAATTAAAAGAAAAAAAATCAAGTATCACTCCCCTCACTCCTTATATTCTTAAAACTCACCTTTTCCTTTATACTTTCTCAATTATAAGAATCCTTGCCTATTGATTTTTATACTTCCTTTTCATTTCTTTTTTTAAATGACATGAGATTCCCTTTTTTGCATTCCATCATTCATACCTTTTACGATTTTCCCCACACTTATTTCCTTTTATTCTATTCCCAAAAACATTAAAATACAAGTAAAAGCTCTACTAATAACGTATCAATAAAAACTCTACTAAATACAAGGTTTTTAAAGAAATTTTATTAAGAAAAGCTTACGATTAATATAAGACAAATGGGCTCAATAATGGATTAATATATAAAAGGTAAGCAATTTGGCTCAAACTCAATCCTAAGTGCCTTTATTATGTAAATGCTCATGCACATCTTAAATTTAATCTAAAAAAGATGAAGTTTAAGCTCCAGAAATTCAAAATCAAAGAATGTATCTATATAATAAACCAAACGAAATCTGGCACGAAGGCTCAAAGTCCTCAAGGGATCACTCAAGTCAAATTGGAGCATAATCATTTAACAAATTCAATTTCATAGCATTTATGAAGTCGAGATTTGCATCATATTCACTTATAGATCTTCAAAGGCAAGTGCACCAATCAAACTATAACATAGTGTGTTAAGTCAAAAAGGACTTTATAATGATTAATTTTGAAGACAATCAAATAATAATAATGTTAGAAACAAATGGACGTCTTTGACAAGAGTGTTAAGTGTGCAGACGCAAAGACTATATAGACGCAGACGCAGATGCAGATGCAGACGCAAAGACTATATAGACGCAGACGCAGACGCAGACGCAGACGCAAGGACTATATAAACATAGACGCAGAGGCAACACAGACACAAAGAAGACATAGACGAAACCACGAAGATACACTAGCACATCAGACAGTTATTTAGTCAGAGTTAGTTACAGAACTCAACTAAATGACGGTTACCTA
>JAOTAY010000004.1:17514608-17531972 GCA_025629805.1 Erythroxylum baracoense
TGATTGCATATTGCTCACTTGTTAATACTTTTATGTTTAATTTCTGATTTGATTGGTTGAACTCAATTCTCATAATTAATTTCTGTTGCTTCTTTTATTTTCAGTTTTATAGTTTTTCTGGTCTTAGATTTTAGGATTAGATTACTCTTCATCATTATGGGATCAACACCTTTAATACTATGTTACGAACCGTGTGCTTGCAAAATATTAAGTGATTATAAGATTAAAACTTACCCTAATCATCTGTATAGTTTTTACTGTTGTATTTGTAAATCCAAAGTTTTTTACACGAGAGAGTTTGAATTCAATTTAGATTTTACAAGATAAATTATATCTAAACAAAGGTATGATATCTAAAGCTATCTAAAACTAGTTATATATATATATATAACTATAAATAGAAAAAATTATGCTTGTTGTTAAGATGGATTACACAAAGAAGATTTTAGATAAGATTGTTGTTGAGAAGATTACGCGTGCTGTTGAGTCTCTTTATCAACCTGGAGATTAAAATAGACTAACTTGTAAAGTCAATAATAGGGAGAGCAAAGGGGAGTTTACCGAGCATGACTGAAACAAATCCTAGGGAGAGAATAATGGCAATCACCCAGACTATTGATAAGAAGTTCTAAGAAGAAGAGAAGGAAGTGACAATTAAGAGTCACTCAAAAGCTGATTGTCGCTTTTACCTGAAGAAGGTCAAGGAGTATCAACGTACGATTCCATATCCTATTAGAGAAAAGAGAAATGCATTGGAGGTACAGTTGGATAAAGTCCTTGATCTCTTTGAACAACTAAAGAAGGAATTTTCCCTTGTTGAACCTCTTTTGTATAAACCAAAGAGTCTAGAAATATTAGAAGAGACATTATTAAACAAGGAGGACTTAAAAAGTGGGAGACTGAAGTGTTAAGCAAGGAAAGTTCCAACAAGAAGACCAAATTGTTGGAGAAATAAGCTGACCCAGGGAATTTCTATATCCTTTGTAATATTGGTAGTTTAAAAGTGGATAAAGCTTTCATCAACTTAGGGACTGATATAAATATGATGCCTTATACCTTATTTAAGAAAATGGGAATAGGGGAACTTGAACCGACTAGGATATGTGTTCAAATGGCTGATAGAACTCTAAAACGTACTAGGGGAACAGTAGAGAATGTATATATTAAGATTGATAAGTTCACATTCCCAACTATGACTTTATCATTCTAGACCTAGATGAAGATTTGGAAGTACCTTTAGTCCTCGAGTGACCATTAGATGTTGATAGAGGCAAGTTAATGTTTAGAGTAGAGGATGAAGAGGTTACCTTTAAAATCTCTGATGTCAAAAGTAATTCTCTCAAATTTCTAGATGTTACTGAGGTTGAAGAATTGTGTTAAGATGTTTTATAAGGCTCTACGTGTAAGGATCCACTGAACTGTTACAAATTAAAGACAATAAACCAAAGGATAAATGTGGAAAAAAACGTCAAAGGGTAGCCCACCTATAGGTCATGGAACCAATATTAAGGCTACAACAACACAACTTATATAAGCCACCTTGATCGGAAAAGGGTACGTCAAGCTGACGACAGTAAAGAAAGCATTGCATAGGAGGTGACCCACGAGTTAGTTTTAATTTGATTTCAATTTCTTTATTTTTTTTTGCTTTCATGTTAGTATAGGTTTTAATTAATTAATTTTTGTTTGCTGTTTATAAGTTATAATATTAATGTGCAAAGATTTTTATATTTGAACATCTAATTTTAAAGTTATAAAGAGAGTTATACGATCTCTGGACACTCTGGTGTCATATATCCAAACGTGCAAACTCGTGAAAAGCTGTAATTAAGGATGCACATGGTTTGATACACGGTCGTGCATCAGATCGTGCACGCTCACGAGAAACCTTAAAAAGCACTAAATACTTAGATTTTTCATTCTTTCCAACTGTCGCTGCCATCATTGCCTTTGCTTTCTCCAACCCCATTTTTTTCATTTTTCTCGCAATTTATTGGCACCTAAGTACTCTTATATATTTCAATTGTTTATACATGTTTGATTAGGTGTTTTATATTTAGCTTACTTATGCATGAAATTGCTCGAATGGAGAGTTTAGAGATTTACGCGATTTTGTGTGCTTTTATGTTTAATTATTTGATAATAGTTGGATTTAATCTTTACCCAGTTGATTTTATCATTTAATTTGATTAATTGCAAGTGAATTGGGTTCAAATTCAACTTTAATTGTGGAATTTTCAATTTTTCTGACTATTTGTTTATTTGTGATAATTTTTATTTAAGTAGGTTAATTAGTTGTTTCCAACATTAATTAAGACTTAGTTTATGTTTAATTGCATATATTTAGTGTTTAATTGTGGCAATGTTATGTAATCATGACTTTAGAGTTTTTAATTTCAATTTTAGGGTTAGAATTGTAATTTAACAATTTAGTTAGTTTAATTTGTTAATTTCACAATTTCTAATTTTAACTTTGAGATTAATTAGTTTGTTAATTGATTTTCTAATTAAACGTGTTTGTTTTTTATTTATTTAAATGCGTTACTCTATTAAATATTTCTAATTGTTTAATTTTTTATGTTTACTTGTTTCCGCACTTATTAAATTAGTGAACATGATCGAATTTAAGTGTAGAAAATGCATACCTTCGTAAATTTTGTCAATTTTCTCACACTTGTTTAAATTTGTAGGAAAAAATGACAAGATCGTGGTATGAAATAGAGACTTTAAGAAAGAGGCAACAAAGAGAATCCTTTACCATATTCTAGCCCCTACAGAGGCCATATATGCTACTGTTCAATGTAAGGGTCCAAGAGGAACAGTATCAACAACTGAAGGACAAGAAGTTCAGTGGAAACTAATATATCGACTGAGGGGCATTGAAGTAGGCTAGCTTAGCCCAACAAGTCAAAGAGCTTATAGATAATGGAGCATAATCCCGATTCTTTGAAATCGTGGAACCTTTGTATTAAGAACTCACTTTAGAGGTCCTCTCTGCATTCTCCGTGGACAAAGGATACTATAACAGGGATCACCTCAATGTAGTCTAGTTTTAAAAGATGAGGGAGATGCATCAAGTGAACTACACTGAGTTTCCATCACTATAGGTCTGTACGACCGACAATATGTTAGGACACTAGAGTACCTAGCATTATGAACTAATCTTCTATATAAGTTGTCTCTATGACATTTCTTGAGTCAGATCAACACTAAGGATGATTATGATCTACAATGTAGTCTAGCACTCAAATACATCCATAATATTTTGAACCACTGATAAGTGCAAATTACATTATGTTTTAGGGCATAGTTTGATATGTGTTTAGCCGTTAATTAGATCATTTAGTATGTGTTTAGGTTAGAATTATGTTAATTTGTTAACTATTTGTGTTTTAAGTGTTTTAAAGGTTAGTACAAGCTTTTAAGCTTAAATATTATGTTTTTGAGGTACCTGTATGTGTTTGCTAGTGTTTCAGGGTCAATATCAAAAAATGAAGCAATTTCAAAAGACATTCAGGTCGAAACAACGGCCCACGATCAGGCCACAATCGTGACAGAAGCTTCAGGAATGGCCTATGATTGTGGCCTGCATGCCACAATTGTGCCAGAAGGCCCAGATGTGAGCCACCATCATGGTCTACAGGGCCACAATCGTGGCTTGCATCGGGAAAACGCACAGACACTTATGAACTTCACATTTTGAGGGACTTTTTGGACCTTTCGGACCTTAAAAAAGTCCTAAAGTTACCCAAAACATAAGAGACTATTTAAAGAACAACAAGAGAAGAAAGAAGAGAGTTTTTTATGTTGTCGCTTTTGGAAACCTTATGAAAGAAAGATGAAGAGAAAGAGAGGAGGAAGAGGAAGAATGAGGAAGAAGAAGCAATCTCAACGTGCTTCCCAGATCAAGAGATTTCTCGATACTGCTTCCTTTCTAGATCGTCCATTCTAAGTTTCTATTTCCTTTTCGTTTCAATTTTATTCAAATATAAAGTTGGGATGGATTGTATGATGATAGATCGTAGAATGTTAATGATGTTCTAACTCCTCTTCGGGATGTTATTTTGATTTAATGATAATTTAAGTAAATGGGTTTATTAAACAAATGTCATGATTTTATTACGTCCTCTCATAATTCAGTAACAAATTAAGAAGGTAAATTGAATGAAAAATGATTAAATCGGATTAATGAGAGTTAGGCGATTCAATAGAAACCTTGACAAATCATATTGGTAATTATGCGGAAAGAGATCCCGTATGATATTCCGATAGATTATTAGAGTGCTTCAGATCTAATTAGGGTTTGAATAATTTGTGAATTGAGAGATTACAAATTTCCTAATCCAATTAGGGTTAATTGTAATAACTTGAGAGAGAGTAATCAGCCCTAGGATCGTCTAGAACCGACACCTATTAACACATAATTAGCTAGGTTAGCATTAATGATAAGTAAAATCCCCTTTCTTATAACTTGGTAAATTCTTGGTTGATTTCCATTGTATGTGCTTGTTGCTCAATTATTAATTCTTTTGTGTTAAATTTCTAAATTAATTAATTAAATTCAATTCGCGTATTTACTTCCCGTTGCTTTATTTATTTTTAGTTTCACATCTTTTCAGCCTTAGATTTTTAGGATTAGACTAATCTCCCTCCTCATGGGATCAACACCTCTTATAATACGGTCACGACCCATACACTTGCAGTATTAGAGGGCTTGTAAATTTTAAAGCTCAAAGCACACGATCAAGTTTCTGACATCATTGCTGGGGAAGGTGTAGAATTAGCTTAATTCTTATAGTCTAAGGCGTTTCACTATCTTTTGTGATTGTGGTACCCAATCATAAGAATAAGAATAAGAAAAAGTATCTGAAGTTTGGGCGAAAAGTCGAAAACACATGAATTTGGACATCAAAAGGAAACGATGAAGAATCCAAAAAAGTAAATATCAGGAAGAGATAAAAAAAGATCATGGAGAATTTATATATCAGGAAGAGATAAAAAAAGATCATGGAGAATATATATTATAGGGAGTAAAGGATTCTTGCAGATTTTAATGAGCCCCAATTTATTTGGGCAAATCATCATCCTTATATGAACACGTACACTTTGGGGTGGCAAAACCAAGATTTCTATTAGTCTAATAATGTAAGGACTCATATAGGACATCAAGACCTATTAGGATATTAGCAAGATGAGCCCAATTCATAGGATTCCAAATTAGACAAAATCATGAATAAGCTAACAGATATGGAAGAAACCCAGAAGAGACTGGAAGAGCAATTTAATCAAGTAACGTAAAATCATGCATCTTTAATTCACAACTTGGAGATTCAAGTGAGACAACTTTCTTGTGAATTTTGTAAGAGAAGTGTGGAAGATTCTCTGAGCAATATGGAATTACATCAATAAGAGCAATATGAGCTTATCATACTTAAAAATAGGGAAGAGCAAGAAAAACCAGTGGGAAATCAGGCTGAACCTCATCTTGTAGAAGACTAAGAGATGAAGAAAACGGATAAAGAAAAGAATGAAAACCCTCCCTATTATTCCCTAGATCTTGGTATACCATGCTTAAACATAAAAAAAAACTGGGGTAGATGTCCATAAAGAGAACCTTATCATTCGGATTCGTGATGACCATATTACATTCAACATGAATGAGGTATTAAAGAATCCGGAGGAGGGCGACTCATTCCAAAAATTGATGTGCTCGAATCTTTAAAGGAACGAGAGGACGAAGAACAGTTGACAACGAACATCAAGTTTGAAGAATTTATGGAAGTCTCTATTTAAGAAGCTAAAGAAGATAAGGAGATGAGGGTGAATTAGGAAGAACTAAGAAGAGAACAACTCATCCTCTTACCGGGCAAACTACTAGATTCTATGAAAGATTCAGGGAGTTTGTTATTCCCTGTTTTGTTAACAGTTCACTCAAAAAAAGGACATTAATGAGCTTAGTTAGTTTTCATCAATTTATCAATATTTTCCTTCAAATCATTTTGCAATTTGTAGCTTACTCACATGCTATAAAATTGATGTTGAATGAGAAGGGTGAAAACAAGCCACTCATAATTGATCTAGGTTGAGCTTCCAAAAATGCAAGGTCAAGCTAATGCCATTAAATTAGCATGTTTAGTAGTTAGATTTAAATTGTTGTGTAGTTATGTTTGTTTTAAATTCTAAAATAAGCTTGTAATGATATGGAATGGCTGGATTGCTAACTCTGTTGTTCTACTTGAATCAATTATAAGAAAGGGAACCCTGATGTGTTTGTATACCCTTCTCACATTAAGGACAATGTGTTGTTCAAGTGTGGGAAGGGTTGTGTGTTTTGCTTTGAGTGTGAATTTTGCATATTGTTATGTTAATATGTTTAGGTTGCATATTGTGAATTATGTGAATATATCGATGGCTTAGATGGAACAAAATCAATTTAATTTTGAACGTAATCTATTAGGTTGCGAAGAGTCATTACCTTGCGAAATTAGTGATCTGGGTTCTCTAGTTAAAATATGCAAGTTAATTAGGATTCAGTGTTAGTTTATCATCCTATAAGTTGTCACACTCATTCATAATTTTAGGTCTTTTGACTAAGTAGCTTTGCTAGCATTTTTTTCACAAAAATGAGTAGCTAAAGCAAAAACAAGGTAGGAACTAATTGAAAAAATGAAGAAGAAAAAGTGTTTGTAAACTTTAAATAAATAACTATTATGCTAGCCTTCGGGTTATGAATAGAGCTAGTAGCTAGTTGAGAACGTGATGTGGCCGAGTAATTGGATTGAACCGCATCACATATGTGTGCCTTCTCGTCAAAAGGCTATAATGATGTTTCGACTAAGCAACCTACTAAAAATATGACTTAGTCGACTAACTAAATCGATATTCATCACCAATGTTTACCTCTGTGTAAAAAGACTAGGTTCATGTCCAAAAAAGTGTTAAATAATGTTTTCTAATAAAACCTACCAAACTTGTAAATAGTTTAACTTTTCATGAAAACATACTTAGGAGTAGTTACAGAATTGATTAACCAAATAATTATTAATGTGTTTTTACAATTGAAAGCGTTGAATAAACTTGACATTTAAGTTTTGATTAATATTTACATTTAGTCCAGAGTTCCTAGACGCATATTTTGCATGTTAATAATTTAGAACAACTTGAATGATAGTGTTTAGAGTTACATTTGTTTCGTGAAGTTGAAGCCATTGCCTCATTATTACATTGTGTGCTTTCTGTTTTTGTGTTGTTTGTTGTTTAGTTTACTTGAGGACAAGTAAACTTTTAAGTGTCGGGATGTTGATAAGTGTAAATTGAATCGTATTTTAGGGCATAGTTTGATATGTGTTTAGCCATTAATTCGATCATTTAGAATGTGTTTAGGTTAGAATTGTGTTAATTTGTTAATTATTTGTGTTTTAAGTGATTTAAGGATTAGTACAAACTTTTAAGCTTAAATATTATGTTTTTGAAGTACCTTGATGTGTTTGCTAGTGTTTTAGTGTCAATATCGAAGAACAGAGGAGTTTCAGAAGACAATAGGGCCGAAATAATGGCCCAGGCCATCGTGATAGAAGCTCTAGGAATGGCCCACAATCATGGCCCTACATTGGGTAGGCTCGCAGACACTTATGAACTTCACATTTCTAGGGACTTTTTGGACCTTTCAGTCCCCAAACAAGCCCTAGGGTTATCCAAAACATAAGAGACTATTTAAAGAAGAACAAGAGAAGTAAGAAGAGAGCTTTCGAGTAACCACTTTTGGAAACCATAAGAGAGAAAAAGGAAGAGAAAGAGAGGAGGAAGAGGAAGAAATAGGAAGAAGAAGCAATCTCGACGTGCTTCCTAGATCAGGAGGTTTCTCGACACTGCTGCCTTCCCAGATCGCCCATTCTGAGTTTCTGTTTCCTTTCGTTTCAATTTTATTCATATATAAAGTTCGGATGGATTGTATGATGATAGATGGTAGAATGTTGATGATGTTTTAACTCTTTTTCAGGATTTTATTTTGATTTAATGATAATTTAATTGGTTGTGATTATTGGACGAATATCATGATTTGATTGCATACTTGCATAATTCGATAACAAGCTGAGAGGGTGAACTGAATGAAAAATGATTAAATCAGATTAATGAGAATTAAGCGATTTAATACAAATCGTTATAAATCATATTGGTAATTGTGTAGAGAGATCTCGTTTGATATTCCGATAGTTTATTAAAGTGCTTAAGATCTAATTAGGGTTTTGGATAATTTGTAAATTGAGAGATTACAAATTTCATAATCCAATTAAGTTTTATAAATTAGTGTTAATGGTTATAACTCAAAATAGAGTAATTGGCCCTAGTATCGTCTAGAACTGACACCCATTAACATATAATCAACTAGGTTAGCATTGATGATAGGTAAAATCCCCTTTCTCATAATTTGGTAAATTTTTGGTTGATTTCCATTATGCGTGCTTGTTACTCAATTGTTAATTCTTTCGTGTTTAATTTTTGAATTAATTAGTTGAATTCAATTCTCATATTTACTTCCCACTGCTTCATTTCTTTTTAGTTTCATATCTTTTCAACCTTAGATTTTTAGGATTAGACTAATCCCCCTTCTCATGGGATCGACACCTTTTATACTACAGTTGTCACCCATACGCTTGTGGTATTAAAGGGCTTGTAAATTTTAAAGCTCGAATGACAAGATTAACCATACTTTAATGGATTGAGGAGATAGCTAGAGAGTTTTTAGGAATTTGGACTTTTATTACCTTTGAAGCATTAGTAAGCAAATGCCTATTCACCTAGGACATGTACTTGTCTAATTTATCCGATGTTAGAGTAAAGAAAAGAAGGTTGTCACAATATGTGTTGGACCTTACTTGACTTGGTTGGCACAAAGAATGGATGGATTCGATCGGCTAGCACCAATGTTTAAAATGAGGACCATGATAACACTCAACCTAGTAGCGATGCAATATATATGCATGATATGTTGATATGAAGGTCCCATCGCAAATGTCTATAGACTTATTAAGGAACCCGACGAGACAACAACAAAGGGTGAAGACAGAGCAAAGCAGTCAACAGTAGAACATCCTGTAGTAGAGCAAGCACTGTGACCATAACCACAATCATCGCTCCAGAGATGGACGAGGTTATGTCAGACATAGAGGTTGTGAGAGATCCTTGATCTAGGTTGCATAAACTAGCTCAGCTGAAGATAGCTTTACAAGAGAAATGGGTAGGCCAACTTGTAGGAACTCAGCAAACCAAACTTTTGGAGCTAGTAGGATGGTTGGAGACATTGTTTATATGATTAGGCTAGCTGTAATCTACAATAGGATGGATGGGAGAGCTGATGGTATTGATAGCCAGCCATCTTCGGTTGATTTCCGACCTCCACCATCTAGAGAGGGCACTTCCTCTGTAGCTTCTCCACATGGTCAGGATCACCAACATGGGAACCCTTCTTCATCGGATTAACCAAGATCATGCGATGTAGGAGATGTTTAGTTTTGTATATTCTTTCTTTTTTTCTTTTTTATTTCTTATTTTCTTCTTGTTAACTATTTTGTTAACATTACAGTCAATGATATTTTTATTTCTTAATTATTTTTTATTTGTTATTTTATTTATTTTATTTTTTTAATCCCTTTTTCTTATATTTTGCAAGGATGTAATCTAAAACTAGATAGATGAGAATCCAAAATTTTTTGTCATATTTAGGAAAGCACCACCAAACCTTCTCACTTATTATAAACTTATATTGTGTATATTAGGGCCAATGTATAACTTTAAGTGTGGGGGAGAGGTTAACAAATTTTTAACAATTTTCTTTAAGCTCGTTATAATCTTGATTAGTAAATTTTGTTAATTAATATTCTGAATTGGTTGAAATTTGTTTGTTAATATTGTAATTCATTGTTGAATATTGATTTGAATTAGTATGCAGAAGAATGAGAGCTAGAATAAAATTACTTTTATAAATCATATTTTTAATAATCATTAGAATATTCAAGTTGAATGAAATTACATATTATTTACACATATATACCCATCTTTTTATGAAGTTTTGAGCCTAAGAGCAAATTTTCAAAAAAATTTAATTTCTTTTATTTATTTTATATGTGTTATCAAGTATAATAGCATAAGTCTATAAATTCCTTTCATTATGAATATTGAGTCCATATTTGTTAAAGTAGAAGCATTAAAACAATAAAGACAGTTAGATTCATGAACTTATTTTAGCGTATTTCTTTAATATTTACCATACTCATAATTTTTTTCCTTTAGGAATAACCAAGTTGAGCCTCAGCCTTTTTCATTAATAAATCCACATATTAACCTTTATCTTATTTTTCTTGAAGGCCTTTTTATTATTTTGAATCTTGAAGGTTATTTACATTATTTACTTATTTGAGACTTAAAATTCTTGAAAGGTCCGTTATTTCTTTAATTGCAATACTAAATGATCGAATTATTAAAAAAATTATACGAGCATAATAAAAGAAAAAAATTGTTAATAAGTATATGGTGCCAATAAAGTTGCACAAAAAGGACCTGTGTGTTTTGTAAACAAGTCTTGTAATTTTCTCTTGAGTAAATTTCCTTCAATTTAACCCTTTTTAATATCCCAATCTTACCATACCAAAGCCCTATTACAATCTTATAAAGACCTTTTGATTTTTGTGTCTAGTTTATACATAAGTGATGGAGATGTGATAATATTGCAAAAATATGGTAAGAGTTTTACTATGCATTGATTGAGAGTTTTGATACTCTTCACCCTAAACACTTGAGTGCATTGAGTGAAATCTTAGTAAGGGTGTAAACATTTATGCTTTTGATTTCAATGTGATTATAGATGCGATTATTGTTAATATAGAATTAGAAAGTTAATTTTAGGATAATTTGATCCTAATTGTATGTTAATTTGATTCAATATGACATGAAGATTTATATTATGAATGGACAGATAGAGAGTAATGACGAATTGTTGTTGTAAGATTGACAATTTTAATTATAGTCTATTTGAGGATAAGTAAAAGTTTAAGTATGGGGGTGTTTGATAGATGTATAATTGATCAAATTTATACCCCATATTTGATGTAATTTTGCTTAATATTTTGTACTTTTATTGTATATTTTATGTTTAATTTGCTCCAAGTATGTTTATAGGTTATTAATTTGCTCCAAGTATGTTTTTAGGTTATAATTGCCTTCATATACTTAAAGGAGAAGAATTCGGATGAAAATATGGCATAAAATGAATATTTGAAACACAAAATGGATACACAGTTGTGCATCAACTACTTCACTCATACACAGTTGTGCATTAACTACTTTACTCAGGCCATCCAGATTCATGAATTTTGGAAATTGTGGGCTATACACAATTTGATACATGGTAGTTTATCATCCTGTGCATCTCTCATAACCCTAAAATTTACTATAAAAGGACATGTTCGGAGGCAAAATGGAGGAGGATACATATAGAGACACTCAAGGACTTTGAGAGGTAACTCAAGGGACAGTTTTGATATAGAGAAGTGGAAATCATGAAGAAATAATTGAAAGATTCGTCAGAATACAAGATCAAACATCTACTTTGCAAGAATATTCGATAGAAGATAAAAAAGGAGATTTAGAATTATGAACCTTTTATTTTCTATTCGTTTTACTTTCTGCTATTGCTTGATTTTGTCTCCAATCATGTGTAACTAAATTTGTTAGTTTCTAGGCAAGATGAACCCTGTGTTTATGTCATAACATGTTTTGATTTATTTATTTAATGCAATTGTTTTAATTGATCTATTGTAATTCAATTACGTGTTTAATATATGTTTTAATAGATCTAGAATATTAGATCATAACCTGATTTCATAATATAGAGATTGAGAAATATTTGTACGAATAGATCTATCATAATTGAAAGAGGTTGATTGCAACCTTAGAGATAGGATGACATAAATCCTCCAAACTAAGGTCAAATCTAATAGCAAAATTCATAAATCGAGCAATCCTATAAACTTTAGCCTGAGTAATTCAGTTGATAACCTTAAGATTAGTTGTTATTAGATCGAGAGAGTTATTAGCATACCATAGGAGTTTCCATGGTCCAATAGTCAATAAAACAATTGTATAATAAACAATCAACTAGTTAAAGGTTTTTAGGGGGATTCGTAACCTAAACACTAATTTTTTATATCGACAATTTTCTAAGTGATTTTTTATTTCTCTATTCAATCTTGCTGCCTATTTTATTTTACTTGCTTAATTTTTATCTTCCTTAATTAAAAATAAAAAATCCAATTCATATATTAGATAATAGAACAACAGTAACTACTAGTATCATTATCTTTGTGGGATCGACACGTACTTGCTGATACTAGCTACAGATATGCCATGCACTTGCAGTTATTTCATAATTGACTAACTAAGTTTTAAGTCAATCAGAATACAACTCTAAAATTGTAATGGTTTTAAGAGGCCTAGTTCTTAGGATTGCATACCTTTCTAAGTGAGCTTCATTGTTGAATGTTCACCTTTAGATGGTTGTTGTGGTTGACTAAGTGACGCTCCCTTTCTCTTAGATATGCACTTACCCTTACTTGAGGATGGTCTCTTACTTATTTCTTGACAAATTCGAGACCTAAAACTAAACCACTCTTAAATGTAAAAGTCTTTAATTTTTTTCAAAAGGAATCTTAACTTAGTGAAATTTGCAAATTTTAGAGAAAGGGAAGTAATATTATTTTTAATTAAAAGTATGTATCAAAGATCATGTTTCTTACAAAAATCATATATGAACACAAATTGTGACATAGTTCTATTATATATCTTATTTCTCTTAAGAACTAATTAACCCAGTTTAAAATAAGAACATAATCTATGAAACAGGTGTGTCATAAGCTATGCTCCTTCCATTACTAATTTATCCAATTTAATATGATAATAAGGTTTGGAACAAAATTATGTCTCATGTTGTGTTCCTTTTATAAACTTGATTACAAAAACAAAACATAAGTAGAGTGATTGTTTTTTTTTTTTTTTTTATAGAATGGTGGTATTTTTTATAGGATTATAGTATTTGTAATACAAACTAGTGGTGTTTACATTATTAACCATATATATCTTTTGTATAAAAGGGGTGATATTTTTGTAAAGAGTGCTAATATTTTAGTATAGGATTATGATATTTTAATATGGACTTATGGTACTTATAGTATTGAGTTCTTTTAGTGTCATAGTTTATAATAGTTATAGCTTTGAACTTCTTATTGCTTTATGATAAGTGACAATTACATAAAATATTTAGCATGATTTTAAAAGTATTTTGCTTCAGTTTAGATGATTTTTATAAGATTTAGTACTTAATTTAGTTTACATTTTATTTTTAGACCTTATTATAGACCTTTAGTGAAGAAGGGATTCAAGTAAGTTAGAGCCAATTTGAAGAAATTTTAGAATAATTTTGGAGGAATAAGACATCAATAGGCAAGTGTTCAGCAATACGATAACAACATGGTACCATGTCTAACCTATATTCCACCTTAGACCATTCAACTTCTTTACAGAGTTTGCCACATGACTAAACATGACTAAAATATGGAAATGTGTTCTTCAACGTAAGTTGTACATGAACCTATGTTTCTGCATTCAAGACCCATGTTCCTACAATGAGCCCTTGGATACACGATAGAGAAGTTACTAACTTAACAAAATTTAAACATAGTATCACGTTATAGACTTATGGTAAGGGTCATTTTTTATAAAAATATTCCAAAGAGAGGTGTTAAATAACATAGTGCAGTATGATTTGGTATAAAGAAAAAGGGAATCATATTAGAGTTTCTTAGGACATAAATGGAGAACCTTGAAGAAAAATTCAAGATTCCATCAACATTTAACAAATAACATTAAGATTTCAAGATCTATAATGATGAGTTCTTATGTTTTATTTTCTTTCTTGTTTATTATTGGTTTCTTTACTTCTAATTTAAACTAAATCCTTTTTTAGGGTTAGGGACATATTTATACTAGTATTTTCAATTATTAATGTATGAATAGTTATTACTTAGGATGAATTTATTTTTTCCATCTTATTTCTTGAATTTATACCTAGTCATCATATATTTAGTCTTAGGGATTATATGAAGGACTATAAGAAGAAGTCTAAGCTATGCAATAGGAGAATATATCTAGAGAAAGAGGTACCTTAGACTATTGTGATAAATAATAGATTAACTATTCTTAATAAATTTAATTATTTTAATTATGCAGCGGGAGATGGTAATTGCTTAACTAGATACACCTATGTACCTTGAGTGAGGATATAGATAACTTAAATTAACTATTACTCAAACTTGATAAATAATCTTACTTAATAATTAAAATTGCCCATATATGAACCCTAAAATCTTAGTGTTTTTATTATATTGCTTTCTTTTTAATAGTTAATCATCTTCCTTTGGTTAGTAATTTAATTACCTTTAATAAAACCAACCTTAATTTAATTTTATTACTTTGCTAAGATTAATAAACTTAGTGATTAATTCATGTTTATAGTAACAATAACTTGAGATACTATATATTTAAACTTAATATTTTCAGTTCTGTATACTTACCCATTTGTGCGCTCAAGTTTTTAATGTCATTATTGGGGATTGTTTTAGTTACTATTTGGTAAATTTTAGGTTAATTTTACTTTTATCTTTCTTTATTTGTTTTCATATATTTGATATAAGATAGGAAATCCAAATGTGTGAACTTGGACGATTTGCTTCCAATTGATTTTAAAAATTACTAAATGTGCAAATAAAACAAAGCTAGAAGGAGAAGAGATGGATGCAAGTCAGATTAATGCTGGAAATATTGACAACAATGGTGGTAACAATATTGATATTAGTGTTAAGGAACAATGGCCACCTAAAATTCATATGGGGAGAAGGGAAGTCCTAAAAGGCGCTCTAAAATTAGATGGTGGAATTTGAAAGGGGATATGGTGAAACAATTTAAAGATGGAGTCATTTATGAAGAAGATTCGAGTTTGGCTAGAGATGCTAACTAGATATGGGAGAGTGCTCCAACTCGTTTAAGGAACACAAATGTAGAGACCTTGGGCACTTCTAAAGGCTCAAGGGTGGCTCGAGGGGTAGTAAAAGGGAGTCTTCATGGTAGAATGAGGATGTTCAAGAAAAATTTAAGGTCAAGAAGGTTGCCTACAAAGCTATATGGGAAGGCTCCACATAGGTGGAGAGAGTTAAAACTAGAGAAAGGTACAAACTGGCAAAGAAAGAGGCAAAGTGGATAATCTCAGTAACTAAAAGTAGAGCTTACGAGAACCTTTATCAATGACTGAATACTAAGATGGGGAAAAGGATGTTTTTAAACTGGCAAGAGCTAAGGAACGCAAAGCACAAGATTTAGATCAAGTCCGTTGCATAAAAGATGAAGCAGGATAAGTGCTTGAAGCTAAAAATGACCTCAAAAGTAAAATGCAGAGGTACTTTTATAGTCTTTATGATGAAGGCATAGAGGATAACATCTGTTTAAGTGACCTTAGCTCGTCTAAGAGATTTTGTAACTTTATTTATTACCAACAGATTACAAGGGATGATATTAAGAATACGTTGAGGGAGATGAAGGTGGTAGGGCAGTAGGACATGACGAGATACCTATAGAGGTATGGAAGAGCCTAGGTGAAAAGGGTATTACTTGGCTAGTCAAGCTTTTTAATGTGTTCCGTAAGTCTACCAGAACGTCAGACGAGTGGAGATATAGTATGATAATTCCTTTATTCAAGAACAAAGGGGACATCCAAAGCTACAACAACTATAGAGGCATTAAGTTACATAGTCACACCATGACGCTATAGGAGAAAGTGATTGACAAGAGAGTAAGAATGGATGCTCATATATCTAAAAACCAATTTGGCTTCATGCCAGAAAGATCTACAATATAAGCTGTACACCTCCTTAGAAGGTTAATGGAATACTACAGGGAAAGACAGTGTAACCTTCACATGGTTTTTATTGATTTAGAGAATGTGTATGATAGGGTTCTAAGGGAAATCATGTGGAAGTGTTTAGAAGTTAAGGGGGTTCCGATGACTTACACACATATTATCAGGGATATGTCTGACGGTGTAAAAACTAAAGGATGATAAGAGGAGATACTGAGCCTTTATTTTTTATAGATATTGGGCTACACCAAGGTTTTACTTTGAGTCCCTTTCTATTTGCAGTAGTAATTAATGAGCTCACTAAGAATATGCAACGGGATGTGCCTTGGTGTATGTTATTTGCTAATGACATTGTTTTAGTGGATGAGATAAAAGACGGGGTCAATGACAAGCTTTAACTTTGTAGGGATACGTTAAAATCAAAGGGTTTTAGATTGAGTATATGAATTGTAACTTTTCGGGACATAGGGTGGCTACAGATGTGCTGGTAAAGATTGATTCAGAAGCTATACTGCAAAAGAAGTGTTTTAAATATTTAGGATCTATCATCTAGAGCAATGGAGAAATTGATGAAAACATAGTTCACTGGATCAAATCAAGGTGGCTGAAATGGAGACGTGCTTCAGGAGTTTTATGTGACAAGAAGATACCACTCAAGCTTAAAAGGCAACTTCTATAGTTTAGTGATTAGGCCAGTCATGCTCTATGGGGCGGAGTGTTAGCCCATCAAACAAGTTCATTGTCATAAGCTAATGGTAATGGAGATGATGATGCTCTGTTGGATGTGCAATCTTACTAAAAGGGATAAGGTAAGGAATGTAATGTTATGGGAAAAACTAAAGGTAGCAAATATTATGGTCAAATTAAGAGAGACAAGGCTTAGGTGATTTGGACATGTTAAGAGGAGACACTCAGACGCTCCAGTGAGGAGATCTGAGATGATGGTGTTAGAAATTGTAAGAAAAAAGTAGGTAGGCCTAAGAAGAATTAGGGGGTGATAAAAAAGGATATGACTATGTTGAAACTTATCAAGGATATGACCCACAATAGAAAACTTCAGCATACTAGGATTCAGGTTAAGGATTTCTCGTAAAGAGATCCTAATAGTTCTCCTATATCTTTTAACTTTTGCCTATTGTAGTTAGCCTATGTTGTAAGTAAGTAAGTAAGTAAGTAAGTAAGTAAGTAAGTAAGTAAGTATGTATGTATGTATGTATGTATGTATGTATGTATGTATGTATGTATGTATGTATGTATTATTATTATTATTATTATTATTATTATTATTATTACTACTACTACTACTACTACTACTATTACTATTACTATTACTATTATTATTATTATTATTATTATTATTATTATTATTATTATTATTATTATTATTATTATTATTATTATTA
>JAOTAY010000004.1:17536694-17544194 GCA_025629805.1 Erythroxylum baracoense
AGTTGAAATTAGGGATACTTGAGGAAGTAATTGATTTGAGATGATGAATTTTTGAACAGGAATTGTGGTTACATATATTATATATGTGTTATGGAAAAAGAAAGATAGGAAATTGTGAAGGATGATAACTAGTTGTAGTAGTGAATAAATTGAGGAGAGATTTGAAATTTTGACGAAATAACACTGGTAGTTGAATTGTCATGAAATGATGTTACCTTAGAGGGAGTGAATTCGGGAGAATTTAGAGTGATAGTAAGGATTGGATATATGTAGAGACCTAAGGAAGGCTTTTGAGTGAACCCTTCCCGAAAGGTCTTATTTGGCTCACTGTGCATCTTCGCCGTGGCGAAGTCAAACTTCTCGCCGCGACGTAATTATCCCGAGAGACGCTTGGGTCTAATATGGGAACTTCACCGTGGCGAAGTCAAGAGTTCGCTGCGGCGAACTTTTCCTGAAGGGTTTTCACAGAAGTGCTCGTCCGCTCACTGCGGGAACTTCTAGGCCAGGACCCAACATTTAGGGTTTCATGACTCAAGAGTTGGACTCCGGAAATGAGGCCTACATGTTATGGTATCAAAGCATGAAGATGAATCAATGATGGTTAAGGGGTTTTATTGGATTAAGCTCACGTTTTATGATATTCTGGATAGTTGGGCTCCGAAAACGGGGTCCAACATGTTGTGGTATCAAAGCGCTAGAATTAAGATCTTACATGGGCATTTTTCGAGGTATATGCCAAGTTACATGCATTCCAGGTTGATTGTTAATAGTTTGAGTTGATATAATTAGTGAGAAAATGATGATACTCTTTTATGATATGAGGAAATGAAAGTTGAGGATAATTAGAAAGGAGAAATAGTATATGGGTAAATATGACAGATAATGATTCAATGCAATTGTATTGGAGAATGTATTATTGAATATGACACCAATATTGTACTGTGGTGATATTTTTCGAAAGTGATATAGATCTGAATGTATTGTCATGGATTGTTTGAGGAATATAGGGATATAAGTATAAATGATGAGATTAGAGTGTATGAGCATAATGCAAAGAAAAGATACCTTTGTTATGATCTTAAGAAGAGGAAATTGGAACCGAAGTGGTTGTTTGACTAATGCGACAAGAGTTATAATCCACAATAAGAAGATATTAGTGGAATTGAGATTAGTATTTCATAATGATTATGCATCAATAATTTTGAATCGATTAAGGATATACATATAGAAGATGAAAAAGTGACAATAGGAAAATGAGACAGAAATGAGGAAAGAGTAAAGAGAGAAATATTGTCTAGGATCAATGGAGATCAAAGTATCATTTGTGTAAGACATAAATTGGTGATTTTCAATAATAAATATGTGAACAGAATGGTATGATTTTGATGATGCATACCTAAGCATATGCGACAGTAATCATGTTTATTACTTCATTGAGTTTTGGTAAATAAAACATTATGACCTTGTAAAGACGATAGAGATTTGGTCTTCTTGAGGTACTAAGAATGGCTGATAATGTGATGATGATAATGGTTGATTGATAAAGATTGCACGAACAATATAGATGATAGTAGCAAGAAATCCTCTTTCGAAGAAGAATTTCATTGAATTAGGTTAAGTAGATCTGATAGTTTATATTAAGAATGATCAGTGAAAGAATAAGTCAGAAATGAATATGACATGCTTTGAATGTGAGTATTGGAGTCCTATCCCTAGCGGAGACTCAAGCATAAAATGTAGAATATGCCACTGAAAAAGTATGTATTTTGTTTGATGTAAAGTATCCAACTATATGAGTAGATTCCTGAATTTTAGGGGACTTAAATTGCTAATATAAGGAGTATATAGGTCCATGATATATTATGTGTAAATATGTTCGAGAGATACAAATTTGACCGGATGAATGTGTTACACACATAGGAAGTTAAGATTGAGAATAAATTGAAATGTGTGGAGAAACTAGTATGAATAAGCAAACATTAGAATAAGTCAATGTGAAATATGAGGAAATTTAAAGAATGGGGAAATCATTCAAAAAGGATAAATGAATTAGGCGGATCCACGTCAAAGACATGGAATACAGTGAGATAGACATAAGAGTTAAATGTACTGATGTTAAAAAGAAGTGAACTATGAAGCAAAAGATTAAATGTTTCTGAGAGTATCATCTTCCCAAGGTGTGCTTACATTGAGCACAAGGGGTGCTCAGGTTAGGATAAAGAATCAACTAAGCCTGAATTATATTGGTCCATATGAAGTTACTAAGAACCGAACCATTGACTTATGAGTTAGTATTATCAACAAAGATGTGTTATTGTGACTATGTTAAGAAGTATTGATATGATATGATATTGGTGTTATCGACACAGGAAGTGGAAAAAAATTTGGTGAGTGATCTAAAGCATAATGAGGAACTAAACTAGTTAAGAAAGTGAATGACCAAATAAGGGATTGAACGACCGAGTGAGTCTATTGACTATAGTCATTTGAAAGAAATTATTTGAGGGATGAAGTTAAATGGAAAACAGAGGAACATTCTGCCTTCTTGATCAGTCGGATAAGAATTTTGAGGACGAAATTCTTTTAAGAGGGGAAGAAATGTTGGCCCCTAAATTTTTTATTTATTAAGCATGATTGAAATTAATTATGAGGTGTTGATAGATTAATTTTTGGAGTTAATTTGTTATGACAAGGTTAGTAGGATTTTATGACATGGATAAATTGATGGAATTAAAGTATTAATGTTGTAAGATTGTATAAGGGCAAAATTGGCAAGACACTTAAGGTTAAAAGGCTATAAGGCTTAAATGAAGGGCAAAGTGGACCTTTCACCTTCACTAAGAGTATAAATTAGAAGAAGAAGAATTATAAAATGAAGGGAGAAAGAAGAGAGCATCATAGAAGGAGAGGAAGAGAAGAGAAAAGCTAAGGTTTATGAAGATTTTGAAGATTTCGAAGCTTCAATAAGTAAGTATGAGCATTAACCCTTCTTGATTATTAGATGAAGCATTTTTAGGGTTGTTTAGAAGTGAAAATAAAGTGAATATGTGTAGGAAGTTGTTGATGAATCATTATGTAAATGTTGTGTTTGGTTAATGATCAAAAACTAGATTATGAATTGTTGTGAATGATATTGGATTGGAATTGTGTTGAAAATGAAGTAAAAGAGATGGGTTAGTGATAAGATGGGTTATATGTGAAAGGTGGGAAGTAAGAAGATGGAAAATATCCCAAAACACGTTCTTGGAATAGGTTTTTGGACATTTTCGCCAAGGCGAACTTTTGGGTTTCTCCGCGGCAACACAAAACATGTTCTAAGAGTTGGTTTCTGGACAATTTCGATGCGGCGAACTTGATTTTGCCATGGTGAACTCAGACAATTTCGTTGTGGCAAACTTTCCAGTACAAAACATGCTTTGGTATTTTGGGCATAACTTTTGATGTAGTGATCCAAATGGAGTGACTTTTAATTTTTTGTAAACTAGAGACATGGAGCTACAAATTGTATGATGAAATGGAGTTCTAATTCAGTTTATAAAGATTTGAAATTTTGAATAGAAATTGAACTAAAAATGTGGTTTTAGTATAAGAATAGCCAGAAAATGTTTAGGGTATAACTTTTAAAGTACTGAACCAAATTGAATAATTTTGTTGTCATTAGAAACTTAAGACAATAAGGAACATGTTTCTAGGGGAAGCGTTTTTAAATTTCTTCATTTACTTGATCAGAATGATAGTGGAAAATTGACCCAAAAGGTTAAATTTTTTTTAACTGGTTTTGGGTTCAAAAAACTTAGGAAATACATGGGTTTTAGTGAATATGTTTCTTTAGGTTCTAAATTGGAATTTCTATTGAATGGAGTTTTTGATTATTGTTAAAGGAAGTCAAGGAAGGCAAGAGGAGCAGGAGAAAAGACATCCTTAAGCCAATTTCTTAAGCAAGGAATTCAAGGTGGGTACATGTTTATAATAGAGTAAATAAGCCATTCATTGTTTTCTTTGAATCAAGGAAGCTAAATGGTTTCAACTGCATCATAAATGTTGCATTTTTTTGTTTCTTGGTTGGATTATGAGATTGTTATATGTTTGCTACATAAATTGTATTGATGATTTGTAAAATTTCATGAAAATGATTCTTTTTGAAAAGATGCAAGTTTATGAAATCAGGTTTTCAGAAATGTTTCTTTTTGAAATATCTCATGTACATGAAAAACAAGTTTCCAACAAGGTGCCATTTGGGCAAACTGTTTTCAATTCATGAATTACATGTTATGTAGGTTTGGTGTAATCTATTCAAGAATGCCATGTGCACGTTGACCTAGAAAAGGCTTCTCCTGCCTGCTCGCTAATGGCACGAAGCTCCTTCATGGACTCCCTCATGTTTACGTCTACGTAAGACCACCATGTGGAATTGCAATAGTAAGTCAAGTTTTACGACTACACGGGACCATTAAGTGGAAATGTGTAGTTCGTCATGTTCATGGATTCACCCAAACCATTCTGATGTGCTTATGTGCTCATGATATGTTTGACAAGATGGATGCATACATGATTTGTACTATTGAGAATTGTTTGACAAATTGAGAATTTCATGAAATAAGTGTTTTTTTAATGATTTTTAAATGCAGAATTACTATGGTTATGAAAAGGTTCAATGAAAATGAGTTTTAGAAAAGGGTTTTTTCTTGTTTCTAGATTATAAACTTGTTACCCACGAGCTTTAAGCTCACCCCCTTTATCCGTCCCATCTTCAGGTAAAGAACATCAGATCGAGTGAAAGAGGGTGAAAGCATCGCTTTAAGTTGCATATTTTTGTATTTTAAGCTAGATTTTGTAACAATGAGGCTTTTAGTTACATTGCAAGTATTATTAGTTCAAGTGTCTTATGTATTTTGGGATTATGAGATATGGATGTACTGTGGTTTGAAATGCCATTACGGCTTTGTAAAAGCTCTTATCTTTTGATGTTAATGAATTACGAATTATGTATGGATGCCATTGAGTGGAAATGTGAATTTGCGTATGGATAAGGTTAAGTTGAAATTAGGGATACTTGAGAAAGTAATTAATTTAGGATGATGAATTTTTGAACAGGAATTTTTGTTACATATAAGTAAGATGTGGTATGCTACAAAAGCATGAAGATGAATCAATAATGGTTAAGGTGTTTTTCATTGGATTACGCCCACGTTATATGACTCCGGATAGTTGGCTAATAAGGGTTCTTTGAAATAACCCTACAGGGTAATAAGCTCATGTTTTATGACATTCTGTGAAGTGTTGGGCTCCTGAAACGGGGTCCAACACATTGAGATACAGTCTATATAAAATCTTATATGTGATAATTTTAATCTTATAAATTACATCAAAGATCGAAAAATAAGTAGAATCTAATATGACAACATTTCTTGTCTTCCAGACTGTATATATGGTGCATAGAAGTACCAGTCATGCTGCTTTGCTTCTTATCCAAGCTCCAGTGTAGTCTTTCCGGATCCATAAAATGGCACCAGATAATAAGGGCATGGTCTGGGTCAAACCTATCTAACTCCGAATGCCTCTCCAAATTGCACCTGTAAAAGATCATTTAAAGAAAAGATGGTGAACAGTTTTAGCTTCAGCATTGCAGAACTAAGAGCTCTTTCTGTTGTTTTTTTGATACAATGTACTATATATTGATCAAAAAGTATGTACAATGTCTTTAAGGCATACCCCGACTAGAAGCAGTAAAAAATCTTCCTATCTACAAGCTAAATAAGAAGATCGAACATCTAGTACATTTAACAACAAATACATAAAAAAGGTCAAGTACGGTCATTTTTGCAAATGACCATCCTTGGTCATTTTAGCGTGAGTCGAACCTACAAGAAGTCACAAATTCCTATTATGTTAGGACTAGCTATAATAAAAAAGATTAAATAGTAATAACCAATCCATGGACCCTTCAGTAAACATGACTAGCAATCAATAATATGGTCTGATTCCATACGTCAACCAGCAACCAAACACCAGCCATCTGTGTCAAGTGTGCTAGTAGCAATAATAGTAGAAGCAGATAATGGTTACCTTATTCAATCAGCAGGCCAATCATGACAGCAACATCAAGACACTCCAACTATGGCAGTAAAGTTCAAATACTCCAACTAGCATCAGTCTCCCTCCCTCGGCGGCAATAATATAGTCTCCCCCCAGCTTATCACAGCAATGAAGCCAATTGAGAGGTACACCAACCTCCACCCTCGGCATCAATATTACAGTCTCCTCCCAACAGTCGCAGCCACCATCCAGCACCAAATGGCAACCTCCAGGCTAGTTATGGGCTATCCAAAATAAAAAGTGGAGGCAATCCCTGTAATCCACGAAAGATAGAGGATAAGCCAGTATAGTAGCCTCAATTATATATACGCAAGCTATCCCAGCCACCCCCTAACTAGTACCGAATGACCATCTCCTCTGGGAACAGTAAAACCGTCCCTGCAATCCACCAATTAGCACCGAATGACCATCTCCTCTGTGAACAGTAACACTAGTCGTAGTTCTCATCCCCCAGCAACAGGGGTCTGCCATTCCTATCTTCAAGAAGTAATGGCCAGTAATTCCACCTATAAGAGAATGATGCATAGTCCAAAAGCAAATCATTCATGTTAGTGTAGATTACAAGGTCCTTAGGGGCATACCCCAACTAACAAAAGAACATGTACAAGGTATATTGGGGCATACCCCGACCAAAATGAGATCATTTAAAACACTATAAGTATATAAGTAAATCTTGCAAATAGAAGCAACAACAAAGCTGAAAGCGCAAAAGGTTATCATGTTAGTAGGATACAAATGATATAAAATTTTGTAAACAACTAACCAAATTTTTACAACTACATCATTGGTTGTCAAGGAAACTGGATCTAATTAGGTGGCATTCTGAATTTGGCATATAGTGTAGATGGTACACATCAAAGCAAGTTTTGCTGCTTTGCTTCGTGGGGGCGCCTCGGAATAAGTTTGTTTGATCCATTTCACGGCACTAGTCTATGTGATCATTAGATGGGTCATGCCCAGCCACTCACGAATGGCCTGCTAAATTGCACCTGTAAAGGAGCATTGGGAAAAAATATGGGCAACAGTTTCCAGATGAGTGTTGCATAAGCAACATGTGCGGTCAATCTCCATAAAGAGCAGATTGTCCTTTGTTGGAAGCCTATTACGTAGGCCAAGCCATGCAATGAATTAGTATTTAGGAAGGATATACTGCTTCCATATAAAAGAAATCCATGACTGTTTAGGAAAGTAGACCCTCAACAGTTCTTACACCTTTTTTAAAGAAAAGGTGCCATTAATTCTATGGGTGGTGGTGCACAACCATTCTTAGTTGGTGGAGCAATTTGTCTGGTTAATTTTGTTAATGAACGAGACCTTAGCCTACTAACTAGCTATGCAGAGGTGACCCCTCTGTGGCTAGCTTCTTAAAGGGACTATGGCATTCCAAGTCAAGAAAGTTTAAGG
>JAOTAY010000004.1:17549194-17553340 GCA_025629805.1 Erythroxylum baracoense
TTGCTAGGCATCTTCAAAGCGCAAAACAACCTGTTATCACGATCGCTAGGC
Source organism: Erythroxylum baracoense (assembly GCA_025629805.1). Taxonomy (NCBI): domain Eukaryota; kingdom Viridiplantae; phylum Streptophyta; class Magnoliopsida; order Malpighiales; family Erythroxylaceae; genus Erythroxylum; species Erythroxylum baracoense. The sequence goes on from JAOTAY010000004.1 coordinate 17,549,246, forward strand.
ACCTTCGGTGGAAAAAGCAGCCCGTTGGGCAACTTTGGTGGAAAAAATAGCGCATTGGGCACCTTCGGTGGAAAAAAAGCCTTTTGGTAGACCTTCGGTGGGCAAAATAGCCCGTTGGCACGTTCACTAGGTAACTTTAGTGAGAAAATCAGTCCGTTGGCACACCTTCGGTGAGCAAAGCATCTCATTAGCGAGTTCATTGGGCAACTTCGGTGGGCAAAACAACCCGTTGGCACAATCGCTAGGCACCTTCGACGGGAAAAACAACCTGTTGGCACACCTTTGGTGTAGAAAATAGCCCGTTGGCACCGTCACTGGGCACCTTTTGTGGGAAAAACAACTCGTTGTCACCTTCGATGGGAAAAACAGCCCGTTGGTAGAGCTTTGGTGGGAAAACCACCCATTGGTACAGTCACTAGGAAACTTTGGTGGGAAAAAAAACCTGTTGGCACACTTTTCGTGGGAAAAATAGCCTGTTGACACATTCGCTAGGCAACTTTGGTGGGCAAAAAAGTTCGTTGACACAATCGTTAGGAACCTTTGGTGGGAAAATTAGTCTTTTGGTGCAGCTTTGGTGTGTAAAATAGCCCATTAGCATGGTCGCTAGGCACCTTTGATGGGTAAAACAACCCGTTGGCATGATTACTAGGCACATTCGGTGGAAAAATCAGCCCCTTGGGCACCTTTGGTGGGTAAAACAGCTCATTGGCATGGTCGCTAGGCACCTCTGGTGGGAAAAATAGCTCATTGGGCACCTTCGATGGGAAAAACAGCTCATTGGCATGGTCTTTAGGCAACATTGGTGGGCAAAACAGCTCGTTGGCACAGTCGCTAGGTACCTTTGGTAGGCAAAACAGCTCGTTGGCACAGTCGCTAGGCACTTTAGATTGGCAAAACAGCCCATTGGCATGGTCCCAAGGAACCTTCAGTGGAAAAACCACCCATTAGGCACGTTCGGTGGGTAAAACAACCTACTAGTACAGTCGCTACGCACCTTTAGTGGGCAAAACAACCTGTTGACACAGTCGCTAGGCACCTTCGGTGGAAAAAACAGATCATTGAGCACATTCAGTGGGTAAAACAACCTCTTGGCATGGTCACTAGGCACCTTCAGTGGGCAAAAAAACTCATTGGCACGATCAGTAGACACCTTTGGTAGAAAAAACAACCTATTGGGCACATTCGATGGGTAAAACAGCCTGTTGGGATAGTTGCTAGGCACCTTCGGTGGAAAAAATAGCCTGTTGGAACCGTCATTAAGCACCTTTGGTGGAAAACAACAGCCTCGGTGGCTACAACAGCTTAGTGGCACGATTGGTAGGCACCTTTGGTGGGAAAAATAGCTCGTTGGGCACCTTCGGTAGGCAAAACAGGTTGTTGGCATAGTCCTTAGGCACCTTTGGTGGGCAAAACAGCCAGTTGGGCAACTTCAGTGGGCAAAACAACTTGTTGGCACGGTTGCTAGACACCTTCAGTGGGAAATACCGCCCATTGGCTCACTTTCGGTGGCCAAGACAACCTATTACCACGGTCGCTAGGAGCCTTCAGTGGGCAAAACAACCTATTGGCATGGTCACTAGGCAACTTCGGTGGGAAAAGCAACATGTTGGCACACCTTCGATGGGCGAAACAACCCGTTCGTACATTCGCTAGGCAGCTTCGGTGGGAAAAACAGCCCGTTTGTAGACCTTTGGTAGGTAAAACATCCCATTGGCACGCTTGTTGGGCAACTTTGGTGGGAAAAATAGCTCGTTGGGCAACTTCGGTGGGCAAAACAGCTCATTGGCACGATCGTTAGCCACCTTTGGTAGGCAAAATAGCCTGTTGTCACACCTTCGGTGGGTAAAACAACCCGTTTGAACGTTCACTAGGAACCTTCGGTGGGAAAAACAGCCCGTTGGCTCACCTTTGGTGGGCAAAATAACCCATTGGTACAGTCACTAGGCACCTTCAGTTGGAAAAACAATACGTTAGGCACCTTCGGTGGAAAAAATAGCTCGTTGGCAGACCTTTGGTTGTCAAAACAGCTTGTTCACACAGTCACTAGTCAACTTTGGTGGGAAAAACAACCCATTGGCACACCTTTGGTAGGCAAAACAACCAGTTGGCATATTTGCTAGGCAGCTTTGATGGGAAAAGTAGCCCGTTGGGCAATTTCGGTGGTCAGTTGGAGTGGTCACTAGTCAGCTTCGGTGGGAAAAATAGTCTGTTGGTGCACCTTCGATGGCCAAAATAGCCTATTGGCACAGTTGCTAGGCACCTTCAAAGGGCAAAACAACCTGTTGGCACGATTGCTAGGCACCTTCGGTGGAAAAAGCAGCCCGTTGGGCAGCTTTGGTGGAAAAAACAACCTATTGGGCACCTTCGGTGGGAAAAAACAGTCTGTTGGTAGACCTTCGGTGGGCAAAATAGCCCGTTGGCACATTCACTAGGTAACTTTGGTGGGAAAAACAGTCCGTTGGCACACCTTCGGTGAGCAAAACATCCCATTGGCGCATTCATTGGGCAACTTCGGTAGGCAAAACAACCAGTTGGCACAATCGCTAGGCACCTTTGGCTGGAAAAATAGCCTGTTGGTATGGTCACTAGACACCTTCTGTGGGAAAAACAACCCGTTGTCACTTTCAATGGGAAAAACAGCCCGTTCGTAGACCTTCGATGGGAAAACCACCCATTGGTATAGTCACTAGGAAAATTTGGTGGGAGAAAAACCTGTTGGCACACTTTTGGTGGGAAAAATAGCCCGTCGACACATTTGCTAGGCAACTTCGGTGGGCAAAACAGTCCTTTGACACAATCGTTAGGTACCTTCGGTAGGAAAAATAGCCCGTTGGTGCACCTTTGATGCATAAAGCAGCCTATTGGCATGGTCGCTAGGCACCTTTAATTGGCAAAACAACCCGTTAGCATGATCGCTAGGCACATTCGGTGGAAAAAACAGCCCGTTGGGCACCTTTGGTGGGAAAAACAACTCATTGGGCACAATCGCTAGGCAAAATAGCCCGTAGGCACAATCGCTAGGCACCTTTGGTGGGCAAAACAGCCCATTGGCGCAGTCACTAGGCACCTTCGATGGGCAAAACAGCCCATTGGCATGGTCCCTAGGAACCTTCTGTGGAAAAAATAGCCCGTTGGGCACCTTTGGTGGGTAAAACAGCTTATTGGCATGGTCGCTACGCACCTTTAGTGGGCAAAAAAACCTATTAGCACGGTCACTAGGCACCTTCGATGGAAAAAATGGCCCATTGAGCACATTCGGTGGGTAAGACAACCTCTTGGGATGGTCACTAGGTGTCTTCAGTAGGCAAAACAACCTGTTGGCACAATCGGTGGAAAAAACAACCTATTGGGCATATTCAGTGGGTAAAACAGCCCGTTGGGATAGTTGCTAGGAACCTTAGGTGGGAAAAATAGCCTGTTGGCACAGTCGTTAGGCACCTTTGGTGGAAAAAACGACCCGTTGGGCACCTTCAGTGGCAAAAATAGCCCGTTGGCACGATTGCTAGGCACCTTTGGTGGGAAAAATAGCTCTTTGGGCACCTTCGGTGGGCAAAACAGGTCATTGGCACAGTCTTTAGGCACTTTTGGTAGGCAAAACAGCCAATTGGGTAACTTCAGTAGGCAAAACAACCTATTGGCACGGTCGCTAGACACCTTTAGTGGGAAATACTGCCTATTGGCGCACTTTCGGTGGCCAAAACAACCTATTACCATGGTCGCTAGGAACTTTCAGTGGGCAAAACAACCTATTGGTATGGTCACTAGGCACCTTCAGTGGAAAAAACAGCCCATTGGGCATCTTTGGTGGGCAAAACAGCCTTTTGGCCTGTCGCTATACACCTTCAGTGGGCAAAACAATTAGCTGCCCTGGTCGCTAGGCACCTTAGGGAAAAACTGTCCATTGCGCACATTCGATGGGTAAAATAGACCGTTGGTACAGTTGCTAGGCACCTTCAATGGGAAAAATAGCCTGTTGGCACGGTCGCTAGGCACCTTCGGTGGAAAAATAACCTGTTGTCGCACCTTCGGAGGGCAAAACAGCCTATTGGCACTGTCACTAGGCACCTTCGGTGGGAAAATAGCCCGTTGGGCATG
>JAOTAY010000004.1:17553440-17571053 GCA_025629805.1 Erythroxylum baracoense
AAGTAGCCTAATCCGAGTTCAAGCATGCATTCAATCTAATTCCAACTACATGACAAAATCTTATGGCAATATTTATCTGAATGACTCAAGTGTAGTTCATTACTAACATAAAACACATACAAAATGCCTAAACATGCATCCTATTCAACACAATAAAAAATAAAAAATGCAAATAAGACTTTTGATGTCACCTCTCCATACTTAAAGAGCACATTATCCTCAATGTGACAAGTCAACATCCAAATAAAGGGGAATGACATAAAACCATACAAAAATGAAAACAAACCAAACAAAATAAATTAAAACAGACGAATGATATTAGAGCAAACAGAAGATACTGAAGTCAAACCAAAATTAAAGAAAATAGAACTAAACAAAAGACATAACACATAAACAAATATTATGAAACCAAATACACATAAAAAGAAATGCAATCACACACAAGACATAAAAAAATTTAAGGGATAAGAAAGCTTACTCTGAAGATGACGAGTAGGAGTTTCAAAATTGTTCTTCCAACAGAAGTTGAGGAACCTTCTCTTCAAACTACATTGTTCCTTATGAACCTGCCACATTTGCGTGTCGAGTTCATCGAGCTAAGAGGTCATCTAATTTTGATTTACTACTACTTCGTTAAGAATCGATTAATATCGATTAGCTGCTGCTGGTTCCCTCGGTTCCTCTATTACCGCTTCCTCCTTTAATTTTATAGCTGCTTTAGATATGGAGGGTTGGTCTATGGCTACCCTGGTGCCCCTCCTGCTCCTCATTACAATACGTGTCTAAGGATTGCGAAGTTATATTGATTGGACTTCCACAATCTCAGCACGTCTCAAATAAACTATATCAAACATATCGTGGGGAGCAATATACAGATTCTCCATATTAACATTATAAAATGTACCCAAAGCAGAATCAATATGGGTCATCCCAAAAATGTATTCTTTTTAGTAATCATGCTTACTAATGATCGAAAAATCCTATAAGGAGTGTTGATTTTAATCTTTTTGTCTATGCACCATAAAAAGAAAAGCTCTTTAGCTAAGCATTTATTGATTTCTGTTTTGTTAAACACAGTTAAGCAATAAATTTATGTAACAATAAATGTTCAGCACTCCTAATCAAAGAGTTCAGTACATTACGTCAATCAACGTGGGTTTCACCCATAAGAGTGTTCTAATAAGTATCTACATTAAAATCAGGATGATCATCTAAAACATTTGTATTCGACGAGTTAAACAGTTCATGTATGACAGAGTAATCAAGTTTAAAAACATTGGCACCTAGCCTAAACCAAAACAAATCCATCTTAGAGTTATACATAACTGTTGTAAAAAACTTTAAAGATATAGTGGCAAAATTAGGCAGGTCGCACCGAACAAATCTATTGCACCTTATGTTCACAGCTAATTGTTCAAGACGACGTCTCACTCCTATGTTTTCTAGCATGTCAAAATCAAAATACCTAGGAGTAACTATTAATCTACTCCTAAAGTCACGAAAACGTGAAACTTTTTCGTTCGAATAAATACAAGCGGCCTCTAAATTAGGTTTCCCTTCGTCAGAAACTTGAAGGTGGAGCTCGTCTACCAGTTGCCTAACCCTTATTTTTCTTGGCAGAGCCATTGTTCGAAGAAAATCTGCAAAAATGAAATAGAGAGAGTGAAATGCGTACTTTAGAGAGAGAAAGTAAAATCCCACCTAAATCCTTATGTTTTTGAATGATTGATGCATGAAAAGAGTGAAGGAATGTAAGATTAATGGAAAGGAAATGAAGAAAATACCAAGAATCTAAAGGGAGATTGAAGAATTTTAGAGAGTGAGAGGAGAGAATTTCGTGGGTAGGAGAGAGAGAGTATGAAAATTTTGAAGATAAGGTGAGAGAAAAAATGGGAGGGAAACTTAAGTTTCGCTCCGGTTTGGGATTCCCACACTCGTCGAAATTCCTACAATTCCCAGGAGGGTGGATTCCTCTTCAGAAACAGTCTGGAGAGGATTCCCACATTCGTGGGAATCACCATAATTTCCAAGAGCGTAGGATTCCTCTCTAGAAACTTTCTGTAGAGGATTCACCACAATTCCCACGAATGTGGGTTTTCTCTCCATAAACTTTCTGGAGAGATTTCACACGCTTGTGGGAATCACTGCAATGTGGGAATTAGTGATCCTTATAATTCCAAACCTTCTTCTAAGCTTAAATAATTCCAAAACCTACAAACATTTCAAGGTAATATCATCAACAAGAATTTTGGAAAGAAAACAAATTAAAATCCAAACAAGATCAACATAAACATAAATTAATCTTAATTTGAAAATAACCAAACCAAAGACTCAAACAACAACTAGACAAAATCAACACAAGAGATTAAACATGCTAAGTTAAGGTCATTAGCTTAACCATTAAACATATACTTATGAATAAGTGGAAGATAGGAGAGAGATAACTTGCCTCGCTTGTGGATATGTCCCTTCATAATATGGTTTATAGCAGTGCCCATTGACCTTGAATGTTTCCCCATTATCATTTTCCAGCTCCACAGCTCTATAAGGAAACACTTGAAGAATTTTGAAAGGCCTACTCCATCTTGACTTGATTTTTCTGGAAAATAGTTGAAGTCTTGAGTTAAACAAAAGTACTAAATCCCCACTCTTAAATTCTTTGTTCTTGATATGGACATCATGCCACTTCTTAGCCCTTTCTTTATATAGCTTGGCATTTTCATAAGCATCATACCTTAACTCTTCCAACTTATCGATGTGTAACAACAGCTTTTCTCCTGCCAGCTTCCACTCCATGTTAAATTTCTTGATTGCCCAATATGCTCTATGCTCCAATTCCAATGGTAAATGACATGCTTTGCCATACACAAGCTGATATGGTGTTGTGCCTATAGGGGTCTTAAAAGTTGTTCTGTAAGCCCACAATTGATCGTCTAGTTTCATTGACCAATCTTTCCTTGAAATGTTCATTGTCTTTCCCAAAATCTTTTTTAGCTCTCTATTCACCAACTCCACTTAACCACTAGTTTGGCGATGGTATGGGGAAGCCATTCTATGATAAACGTTGTATCTTCTTAGAAGGTTCTCAAACAGTTTGTTGTTAAAGTGACTTCCCCCATCACTTATGATTGCTTTAGGCACCCCAAATCTAGTGAAAATCTTCTTGATGAACTTCTAAACCACCTTGTTATCGTTGGTTGGAGTAGCGATCGCTTCGACCCATCTAGAAATATAATGAACTCCAACCAAGATATAGGTATTGCCTTTAGAGGATGGGAATGGCCCCACGAAGTCCAGACCCCATACATCAAATATCTCCACCTCCATTATATTCGAAAGTAGCATTTCATCTCGTTTTGATATGTTGCTAACTCTTTGACATCTATCGCACCCGAGCACAAAATCTCGAGCATCTCTAAACAGAGTTGACCAATAGAATCTACACTCCAAAATCTGTGCCCTGCATATGGTGAGCTATGACATTGAGTTAAGATCTCAGGCATTTCATCTTCAAGAACACACCTGCAAATTAAACTGTCAGCACAGATCTTACAGAGTACAAGTTCATCCCAAATATAATGAGCCCACTGAAATAAGAAATGTTGCCTTTATTGATATGATAAATCGGTTGGAAGAATACCACCTGAGAGGTAATTTGTAATATCCGCAAACCATAGACGGAAAGGGTCATCTACCATAATTAGTCTCATCAGGAAAGCTTTCCTTAATTTCCTCTTCCTCTTTATGATATCCAACTTCAAACCTCTATAAATGATCCGCTACGACATTTTCTGCTATTTTCTTGTCTTTGATTTCAATATTAAACTCTTAGAGCAGGAGTACCCATCAAATAAACCTAGCCTTGGCATCCTTCTTGGTGAAAAGGTAGTACAATGCTGCATGATCTGTAAACACAATAACTTGTGAACTTAACAAATAAGAACAAAATTTTTCACAATAAAATACTACCGCAAGTAGTTCTTTTTCAGTAATTGTATAATTCAATTATGCTCCTGTCAACATCTTGCTTGCGTAATAGATAGCATGCAACCTCTTCTCCTTCCGCTGACCTAGCATACACCTAACTGCATGGTCACTTGTGTCACATATGATCTTAAATGGAAGAGACCAATCCGACGATGTCAAAATTGGTGTTGTTATGAGTGTCTTCTTTAACCTGTTAAAAGCATTCAAACAGTCATCAACAAAAACAAAAGGCATATCTTTTACCAATAAATGAGTCAGAGGTTTTGCAATGAGGGAAAATCTCTAATGAACTATCGGTAGAACCTTGTATGACCAAGAAAAGCTCAGACACCCTTTATGTTAAAGGGAGGTGGTAACTTTTCAATTACTTATGTCTTAGCTCGATCCACTTCAACCCTTTATATGAAATCTTATGGCCTAATACAATTCCCTCTTAGACCATGAAATGACATTTTTCCCAATTTACAACTAAATGTGACTCCTCACATTTTTGGAACACTTTATCTAAGTTCAGTAGGCAATGATCAAAAGACTCTCCAAAAATAGAAAAATCATCCATAAATACCTCCATAAATTTTTAATATGGCCATCATGCACCTTTGAAATGTAGCAGGTGCATTACATAAACCAAAAGGCATCCTTTGATATCCAAAAGTTCTATATAGATATGTAAAAGTGGTCTTCTCTTAATCTTCCAGATATATAAATATTTAATTATACCCTGAATATCCATCCAGAAAGCAATAAAAATAATGACCAGCCACTCTCTCAATCATTTAGTCCATAAAAGGTAAAGGGAAATGATTCTTCTTTACAACCTCTTGCATATTCAGATTTAACCTTCTCTATCATTCTGTCATAGTTCTATAACCTTCTTCTAGATTAATTCTATTCATCACCACATTGGGGCTAATCCCCCGAATATTAGAAATTTGCCACCCTATAGCTCTGATCCTTTCCTAATAGTCTCCACCACTTTCTCTTCTTGCTCACAATTTAATTCATTGGAGATAATGATAGGTAAAGTGTAGTTCTTTCCTAAAAAGGTATATCTCAAATAGGAACATAAAGGTTTAAGCTCTAAAGTAAGAGGTTTAATGGTATAAGGTGGTGTAGGTGCTCCATCTCTCTCTAATTGTTTTAGCTCCACTTCCTCACAAACATCCTCTTCCTTGGCACTTTCATCTTTATGTACTCCATTCACCTTATCAACTCCTTCTTTAATTTCCTTCACACACTCATCTATTACATCAATTTTTATACACACATATCCATCCATCGGTTTCTTCAAAGATTTTGTCATATTAAACTTAACCTGCTCACCGCTAATTATCAATAGAAATTTTCATTCATGAACATCAACTAATGCCCTACCAGTATTTATAAAGGCCCTACCTAAAATTAATGGACAAAATTTATCAACTTTAAAATCCATCACAACAAAACCAACTGGAATTATAAATTTATCCACTTTTACCAATATGTCTTCCACAACTCCAAATGGTCTTTTTATTGATTGATCTATAAGTTGAATCAACATAGAAGTCAGCTTGACATCTCCTAATCCCAATTTCCTAAAAATAGACAAAGGCATAAAATTGATACTTGCACCTAAATCACATAAACATTTGGAAAATTCAAAATCGCTAACAACATATGGAATAGTAAAACTCCCTGGATCTTACAATTTTAAAGGAATTTGACTTGAAATAATAGAACTACAATTCTTCGTCAATGTAACTGTCTGATCGTCTTTCCAAGTACATTTGTGCGTGAGTATATCCTTCAAAAACTTCACATACTTGGGTATGCACTCCAAAGCGTCCACCAATGAAATTTTAATTTGTAGCTTCTTCACTTTCTCTAAAAATTTGGAAAACCGGGTATCCACCTGATGTTGCTTCACTCTTTGTGGATATAGGAGTTTGGGCTTGTACAGCGGTGGTGGTACATATGGCCTGCTCTCTCCCCTTTCTTCTTCTATCTCCGTACTATTCTCTTTTTCTTGGTCGTTCTTTTTTGCACTTGGTTCTTCCATTTATTTGCCGCTCTGAAGTGTAATTGCTTTAAGTTGCTCCCTCGGAATAACCTCATTATTGCTCTGTAAGCAACCTGTATTTTGAGAAAATAAAGCATTAGTAAGTTGACGTATCTGGACTTCCAAATTATGGATTAATGAGGCATGGTTCTTCACTATCTGATCAAATTTTGCCTCCATCATCTGTTGATTTTCCTCCTGGCTTTCAAACGTCTTTTTCTGACTCTCTGCTTAAACTGCCAGTTTGGAATTAAACATCTTCATAAATTTGTCCAACTTATTTTCCAATGTTCTGATTCAATCTTGCTGGAATCTTAGCGGTCCTTGTGGTCTTTGTTGGTCACCTACATTATTGTTACTCCAAGAAAAGATCGAGTGATTTTTTCAACGAGGATTATATGTATTTGAATATGGGTTATTACCTTGCTGCGGCTGGCTTAAATAGCTTACCCATTCTATCCCACTAGCTCCTAATAGGAAACATTTTGCTGAGCTGTGATTGTTCTCCCCATACAACTCACATTGTGCTTGCATTATCTTTACTACTAAGGTGGACGTTCCTTGCATGTTGTTTAGGTGCTTTGTCAATATCGTGGTTTGAGCCTGCAAGGCAGTAACTAAGTCAATAGGTATCATACCTTTTTATTCCTTCTGTCCTTGTCTACTCCTCTCGCTCGACCACATGTAGCTGTTACTTACCAACTCCTCCAATAAATCATAAGATGCTTCCACCATCTTCCTCATCAGTGAGCTTCTAGCTGCTGCATCAATTGTGCCCCTTGTGCTCAGGTTCACTCCATTATAGAATGTTTGAAATAGAAATTCCCTCGGGAGGTTATGTTGTGGACAGCTCCTCTAAAGATCCTTAAATCTCTCCCAAGCTTCGTAGAGAGATTCTCCGTTGCTCTGTTGGAAATGGTTATCTCCTTGATAATCCTCATCGTCTTTTTCAATGGAAAATATTTGGGGAGGAATGCTTGGGCGAGCTACTCCTAAGTTGTGATCTGGCCTAGATTCAAAGAAATGTACCATACTTTAGCCCCATCCTTCAATGTGAATGAAAATAGTCACAACTTCATCGCATTGTCAAACATTCTGTTGAATCTGAACGTGTCACAGATCTCCAAGAAATTTGGGATGTGGGCATTCGGATCCTCGTTGGATAGCCCGTAGAATTACACACTGTTTTGAAGAATGTTAAGTAGCGTCGGCTTTATCTCAAAATTATTCTCTTGAACTACTGCCCTCGCCACTCCCTGAGGACTAAACCTTAGCCTCATGAAACCCATAAGTGTCCTTTCCGGTCCTCCTTGCTCTTCTTCTTCAGCCATATCTTGATTTAAGAAATTTATACACTTTGCCCTTCTTATTTCTCTTTCGTTCTTTTTAATGTCAGGAAATTCATCCTCTATAGCTTTTTTCATCCTTCATATACTTCTTGTGTTCATGCATTTGCAAATACACAAGGAAAAGTATCAAAAACCCTTAAATCAAAATAATCTAAATCAAACACGATGCTCAACAATCAATCCCTGGCAACGGTGCCAAAAACTTGTTGATGATAAAACCTATCTACTTGTTTTACGCTCAAAAACTACAAGTGCACGAGTCATGACCTGTAGTAGAAAAGAGCGGATATCAATCCCATAGGGATTGATGCCTAGACACCGCTTAATTTAGACACAACTTTATTTAAGAAACTAAATTATGAAATGCAAATAATCTAAAAAATTAAATTAAAATCAAAAGACTAATTTAAACAATGGGCAATGACGCAATTGCAGAAAATCTAAATTCAAGAATCTAAATGATAGGGATTACTTTTTTCTTATTTTGTCTCCCTCCTATTTTATTGATTGAATTATGTCTCACCCTAGATTTTTGAATGTACTAATTACCCTCTCTTAAGATGTAACTATTTGTCCCTAATAGAATTAACGAGAATTGATTAAACTATCTCTCAACCTACCTAATGACTTTACCGATTTAACTAGTTATTAAACTATCCTATGGGTGATCAATTGACTAATCGAGATATCTCGATTTTTTGCAAGATGACAATTAAGAACAACAATTAATAAAGACAATTGTATTCAATTTAATAAAATAGGAGTTTTGAAAAAATAACTCAAAAGCAATCCCTAAAATGAAATCAGCCTATCATGGTCTTCATAACATCACCAACAATCAAATAAACCATTTTTACAAAGAATAGAAGAGATTAAAATGAAAGAAAATTGAATAGAAAAACTCCTTCTCTTTTTTGCTAAAATATAGAATTTTAGTGTTGATGTGCTATTTTGCATAATCTTGATGATGATCCTTGTCTTTAATCCTTCCTCAACGCTCCAAACATGTGTTATTCACTTAAGGATGGTGTTTCTATAGGTGGGTGTCGTCCCTCCCTAAGATGGAGGCTTAATGATGTTTTTATAGTCCAAAAACCCTAGGTTTAATGAAGCCTCACAAATTGCCTCGAATTACAATTCCCACGTCCATAGGAATTTGCATGATTCTCATGAGTGTGGGAATTAAACACAGATGCACTCCTCATTTCTTCTACGATTCCCATGTCTACGAGAATTTGCATAATTCCCACGAACGTGGGAATTCGTCACAGATGCACTCTTCTTATCTTCTCTTTTGTGATCCTTTATTCAACCTCCAAGTTGCTCCCTCTTCTTTCCTACCAAAAAAAGTCAATTCTTACCCTCAATTAGGATCAAAAACACAAGAACAGCAATGAAAATCAAACTTACTGAAAACATAAAAAATGAATCATAAACTGGAACAATAAACAACAATTATGCTAGAAAACACATGCCAATTACCTATAAAAATATATCCTAATGCACACCTATCAATAATACATCAATTCTCCTCCACAATGATTGCATGCATAAATAGATCAAAAGGACTTGCTTAGGGTTGTAATGTGGTGATGTTAAGGTAGGTAAAAAGGGTAAAAGGTTTAACACAAGCATTCGTTGAGTAAAACATGGATAAAAGGGATAACAACACATAGTTCTGAGATACACAAGTGTAAATATACTATTACTCTACACTTATTGACGCTACTCAAGTGTTCTTCCTTTTTCTTTTCTTTTCTTTTACTCTTTCTTTCATCATTTTTAAATTTTTTTTCTTTTCAATACATGGAATAAACAATGAATAAAATAGAAACTAAATACAATATGATTCAAGGCCAGGAGTATCACTCAACTCATCTCAGAAAAAAGATTGTAGCAAAAATCCCAACTAATGCATTACTTAATACTATACTAAGCTTGTGAATGGGTAGGTTAATGGAGTTTCGGGTTTTAAAATTTGAAGCATTTTCAAGAAACAAAATGGCTAAGGCTCAACGGGAGTAGCAAGGGATAATAAAGGGTAAGTCATTTAAGCTAAGGGTTAACACAAAAGGGCCTTAATCATCTCTATTAAGCATGCATCTAGTAGACTCGATTCAAAGCAAGTTGTGAAGGTAATAACCTAAGGAAGCATCACACAACAAAGAAATAAAATGACTATAGAAAGAGTCATATAGGTTTATTCCTTAATTAGCTCAATTGAAAATTCATTGTGCATATTTACACTAACTCATTGCTCAAATGTCAAATTGTGAGTAAGCTTATGCAACCAACTACTTTTCATCACTCAACATGGTTCACTTTCTACTCAAGTAACCTAATTCGAGTTCAAGCATGCATTCAATCTTATTCCAAATAGTATGATAGAATCTCATGATGACAAAACAAATCAAAATGATTCAAGTGTGGTTCCATTGCTTAACACAAAACAGCATAATATGCCTAAAACATGCATCTTATTTAACAAAATATAAACAGTGACTAAAACAATGCAATTGAAAAAGTAAGTGTCACCTCCCCACACTTAAAGAACACATTGTCCCCAATATAACAAGGCAACCACAAAATAAGGTAAAATGACAATAAAAAAGACATCCAACCAAACAATAAACATCAAACCAAACAAATGACATCAAACTAAATAAAAGACGAAACAATTAATAAAGTAAATAAAACAATGTAAAAAGGTCAGGGTAAGAGAGCTCATAGAGATTGTGGTGGCGATAACGTTGGCGAAAGGACTTCAATATTATTCCTCTGAATGAACTTGAGGAATTTCTCCTTCTTGTACTGCTGCTCCTTGGGCACTTGTTGTTGGAGTTATGTAAATATAGTTCCTTAGAAAGCAAGTGAATTTACATATAACTTAATTTTCTTCCAATTACTTTTGTAATAAAAATATTTATTATTAATAAAACAAAAGATTTTGGTTTTATTTGCATGAGCATTATATATCTAGTTATAAGGTAACAAGATTCTTTTGTAAGTAATATCAAGTGCTGTTTTTTTTTGTTTTCAAATTGACAAATTTTGATTTTATGAAAATTTCATTACACATTTTTACCGAATGGGCCGAGTCATACGGATGAAGAGTTTGAAGAGAAATATCCAAGTCTAAGAAGTTTTTTTGGGGCCTAAAAGCCTTGTAATTTTATTTATGTTCTAAGATGGACATTCAAATGTGGCCTATTAGTTCATGAAATGAATGGATAAATGGATAAATGGATGCAAATAGTATGGGATATTATGTGATTGTATGCCATTTAGAAAATTGCCAAGCCTATGCTTTGCCATGCATTCATTATGTATGAGATATATAATGAAATAATATAGGATGGATAATTTATTACATCTAGACAAGATGGTATTGATTAAAAACTTAAAGACTGAAAAAGATTGAGTAGGAGAGGATGCTCATGTAAGAACCCACGGTCTCTATACAATGGCCTATTTGCATGTGGTGAAGTGTTACTTCCTACCAGAGGACATAAATCCTAGATCTTGCATGGTTTGGGTCTCTTAAAGGATAAATCTACTCATTGGTAGCAAATGTGACCTCCCACCGAGGCATGGTTTGCAAGTACCTTTAATAGATGAATCAAATGGTTACACACTCAACATATTTTATCAATAACCTACCCACTATAGCTCTGTTAGTACAAGTATAGGCCAAATCATGACGCTTCTCAAAAAGTTAGACATGAAGATGCTTGGAAGTTTTTTAAGTGGGAGGGTCCTAGTTTTTCTTTTAATGGATAAGATGGCCTACCGTCACTTCGTCTGTTATAGATAAGAAAAATAACCATCGTATAAAGTTTTAATTTTTTTAAGTTTTATTAATTCTATCGTTATGCATACACGCATCATGATTTTATACACAGTTCCACTATTGTTGACTAGTATGTTCATTTTTTAATAATTTATATTTTCAGACAAAATTAACCACAACATGAATCCACTCACTTTGCTTTTGACTAATAAAAAATTAAAAAATGGAGAGAATTTTAATGAATGAAGACGTAACCTTGACAATGTTCTTCAATATGAACGAATTTCATGGGTATTAACAGATAATGAGCTTGCACCTCTGGGTGGTAATTCAACTTCTGAGTAAGTCCAACAATATGAGCAATGGTAAAATGCTGATAAGACTTATAAGTGTTATATTCTAGCTTCTATCTGTGGAATGTTGCAAAAGCAAATTGCTTGCTTGAAAACTACTAGTGCAATGGTCCATCTTGGTGTGAGGACTAGGTTTGCAAGAGTGAAAGTTATCCAAACTTTTCATAAATCTCAGACAAAAACCTGGTGAACTGGTGCGAGATTACATACTGAAGGTATTCTCTGCTGTTATTGAGGCTGAGATGCTTGGGGCAGATATGAATGCGAACACATAGATGATTATGATCATCAATAGCTTAAACTCATCTTTTCAGCAGTTTAAGTTAGACTATGAGCTCAATAGCAAGGATTACAATATAAGTGAGTTAATGAATATCCTCTAGAGTATGGAAGAGATATTGAATATCAAGGCTCATGGACCAGAAGCTAATGTAGCATCTTCTTCTAAGCCTAAGGCTAAGGGTAAGCAAAAGAAGAAGGGTCCAATGAAAAAGAAGGCCTAAACAGGGGTCAAGGTCCAACCCATACAAAAGCAGGCTAAAGCAGACACTAAGGGAAAGTGTTTCTAATGTGGTGAGTAGGGTCACTGGAAAAGAAACTATGTGGTCTACCTTGAGTCCCTCAAAAGCAAATAAGATATGGGTTTCCTAAGTTTGTTAGGAACTAGAAATATGGCAGATTCTAATTCTTGGATTTTAGATTCAAGAGCCACTAACCTTGTTTTCAATTCTTTACAGGGGTTCCAGCAAAGGAAAAGACAACAAAAAGGCCAGTTTCAAGTCAAGATAGCAGATGGATCCTATGTTTCAGCAGGATCAGTGGGAGTAATTATCTTGGACTTTCCTAGTGGTCATAGGTTGTATTTGGAGGATGTCTATTACATCCCAACGATTGTAAGGAACATGATTTCTGTTTTTTGTCTAATAAAATCTGGTTATTCCTTATATTTTGAAAGTGTTGTTTCAATATATAAGAATAAGAATTTTATTTGTAATATGATAATTACACAGGGATTGTTCTTTATAGAACCTATGGCAGGCTCACTAAACACCCCAGTATTAATAAAACCAAGACAATCCAATGACTCTAACATTAATTCAAAATATCTGTGGCATTTAAGAAAAAGTCATATCAATCATAAAACACTTGGCAGGTTAG
Organism: Erythroxylum baracoense; assembly: GCA_025629805.1. Taxonomy (NCBI): domain Eukaryota; kingdom Viridiplantae; phylum Streptophyta; class Magnoliopsida; order Malpighiales; family Erythroxylaceae; genus Erythroxylum; species Erythroxylum baracoense. The sequence goes on from JAOTAY010000004.1 coordinate 17,566,116, forward strand.
TGAAGGATGGGACCCTTATGGGCTTGTATAATGATCTATTACCCACCTGTGAATCTTGTATTGAAGGAATAATGACCAAAGGCTCATTTCCTTCCAAATGAAACAGTCCTGAATCGATATTGGACCTGGTACACACTGATGTGCGTGGGTCTATGTACGTACAAGTTAAAGGAGGTTATGAACAATTTATAACCTTTATAAATGATTACTCTAGACATGGCTATTTGTATTTGATGCATAAAAAGAGTGAGTCCTTTGAAAGGTTCAAAGAATTCAAAGTTGAAGCTGACAAGCAGCTAGGTAAGCCATTAAAATAACTTCGATCAGATCGAGGTAGTGAGTACTTATCTAGAGAGTTCCAATAATTCCTAATTGACAATGGAATTATTTCCAACTTGTCAGCTCCTAGAACACCTCAACAGAATAGTGTAGTTGAGAGGAGGAATAAACTCTATTGGAAATGGTAAGATCAATAATGTCCTACACTAGGCTCCCAAAATCATTCTGGATATGCCATAAAAACGACAACTTATCTTCTTAACTTTGCTCCATCAAAATCAGTGCCTAAAACGCCTAGGGAGTTTTGGATTAGACGAGTGCCTTCATTGAGGCACTTGAGGACTTGGGGCTACCCAGCTCATATTTTGAGACCTGAATCTATAAAGATGGAGCTAAGGTCAGAAGTATGTTTATTTGTAGGATATCCTAAGGGTACATGAGGGTATTATTTTTACAGTCCTCAGGATAGGAAGGTGTTTGTCTTAACAATTGCCACCTTTTTAAAAGAAGAATTTGTGAGAAATCACAAAGGAAGAAGTGAAGTAGTACTAAAGGAGTTAGCTATTTCATCTAAACCAAGAGTTGATTTCGATATAGTAGAACAAGATGTCAAAATAGATTCAAGAGTTTAATCAGAAGAGCAGCCTAAACATCAAGTCGTGCCTAGACGTAGTGGGAGGGTTGTGAGACAACCAGACAGGTATCTAGGTCTAAAAGAAAGGCATAATTGCTATCTCGGACCAAGAAGAAACGGATCTCATTACTTATACACAGGCTATTAATGATTTTGAGGCAGAAAAATGGCTCAAGGTGATGGAATCGAAAATAGATTCCATATACACCACTGAAGTCTGGATTCTTATAGATCTACCACCAGATGTAAAAGCCATAGGGTATAAATGGATCTACAAAAGGAAGAGAGGATCTGATGGAAAGGTAGATACTTTTAAAGCTAGATTGGTAGCTAAGGGCCATACTTAAAAAGAGGGTATATAGACTATGAGGAGATTTTTTCTCTAGTTGCCATGCTTAAGTCCATAGGAATTCTTTTGGCCATAACAGCCTATTTCGATTATGAAACATGGCAAATGGACGTCAGGACCGTATTTCTTAATGGAGATCTTGAGGAGATCAGTTATATAGCCCAACTAAAAGGATTCATTGAGCCAGGTAATGAGCATAAGGTATGCAAATTGCAGGGGTCCATTTATGGACTTAAGCAAGCATCTAGGTCTTGGAACATTAGGTTTGATAAGTCTATCAAAACCTATAGATTTTATACAAAACCTAGATGAGCCTTGTGTCTATAAAAGGATACAAGAAGGCAAGGTTACTTTCCTAATCCTATATGTCGATGATATTCTGCTCATTGGGAATGATGTAGAAATGCTATCTATGGTTAAGGAATGGCTAAATGAACAGTTCTTAATGAAGGATTTAGGAGAGGCTAGCTATATTTAGGGATCAAACTTATAAGGGATCGTAAGAACAAACTGATAGCCTTATCTTAAATAACCTATATTGAGAACATGCTCAATGCATTTTCCATGCAAGATTCCAAGGGGGTTGCACACCTACTAGATATGGAATCAAACTCTCAAATGAGCAATCACCTAAAACCCAAGAGGAGGTCAAACGTATGCATAATATTCCATATGCTTCGGCAGTTAGAAGTTTAATGAATGCTATGCTCTGTACTAGACCAGATATTTGTTACACAGTGGGACTGGTAAATAGATTCTGGCCCAGTCCAGGAATGGAGCATTAGACTGTGATTAAGTGCATACTAAAGTATCTTCGTAGGACAAAGAACTTAATGCTTGTTTACTATAGAAGTAACCTTATGTCAACAAGATATACAGATTCTGATTTCCAATCATATATTGATTCAAGGAAATCAACTTTTGGTTCTATATTTGTTTTAGGAGGTAGAGCCATATTCTGCAAGAGTATCAAGCAATCTTGTGTTGCTGATTCGACTATAGAGGCTGAGTATGTTACCACTTGTGAAGCAATAAAAGAAGCAGTTTGGCTCTGCAAGTTCTTGAATGATTTAGAGGTAGTTCCTGAGGCAGAAAAGGCCATTACACTTTATTGTGATAATAGTGGGGCAGTGGCTAATTTTAAAGAACCTCAGAACAATGAAACTACCAAACACATTGAGAGAAAGTATCATCTCATAAGGGAGTTAATACAACGTGGTGATGAAAAGACTTGACAGGTTAGTGAAGGATGGGATCCTTACAGGCTTGGACAATGGCTCATTACCCACCTGTGAGTTTTGTATTAAAGGAAAGATGACCAAGGCCTCATGTCCTTCCAAAGGAAACAGATCGAAATCTACGTTGGACCTGGTGCACACTAATGTGTGTGGGCCCATGAACGTACAAGCTAAAGGACATTATGAATACTTCATAATCTTTATAGATGATTACTCTAGACATGGCTATCTATATTTGATGAACAAAAAGAGTGAATCCTTTAAAAGGTTTAAAGAATTAAAGCTGAAGCTAAGAAGCAGCTTGGCAAGCCATTAAAAAAACTTCGATCGGATTGAGGTGGTGAGTACATATCTGGAGAGTTCCAACAATTCTTAATTGATAATGGAATTGTTTCCAGCTTCTTAGCTCCTAAAAGACCTCAACAGAATGGTGTAGTTGAGAGAAGGAATAGGACTCTATTGGAAATGGTAAGATCAATGATGTCCTATGCTAGCATTGCTCAATCGTTCTGGGGATATGGTAATAAATGGAAACTTTTCTTCTTAACTTTGCTCCTTCCAAATCGGTGCCTAAAACACCTAAGGAGTTGTCGACTGGACGAGTGCCTTCATTGCCACACTTGAGGACTTGTGGTTGCCCAACCTATGTTCTAAAGCCTGAATCCACAAAGATGGAACCAAGGTCAAAAGTATGTTTGTTTGTAGGATATCCTACGGGTACTCGAGGGTAAAATTTTTACAGTCCTCAGAACAGGAAAGTATTTATGTCGACAAATGCGAACTTCTTGGAGGAAGAATTTTTGAGAAATCACAAAGGAATAAGTGAAGTAGTACTAAAGGAGTTAGCTATTTCATCCAAACCAAGAGTTAATTCAAATATAGCGGAACAAGATGTTGAAATGGATTCAAGAGTTAAATCGGAAGAGCAACCTGAATGTCAAGTAGTGCTTAGACGTAGTGAGAGGTTTGTCAGACAACTAGACAGGTATCTAGGTCTAGGAGAAGGCATAATTGCCATCTTAGACCAAGAAGTAATGGATCCTATTACTTATACACAGGCTATTAACGAAGTTGATGCGAAAAAGTTGGTCAAGGCAATGGAATTGGAAATAGATTCCATATACACCAATGAAGTTTAGATCCTTGTAGATCTACCACTAGGTGTAAAAGCCATAGGGTGTAAATGGATTATCAAAAGGAAGAGAGGCTCTGATGGAAAGGTAGAGACCTTTAAACCTCGATTGGTAGCTAAGGGCTATACTCAAAAGGAGGGTGTAGACTATGAAGAGACTTTTTCTCCGGTTGCCATGCCTAAGTCCATCATAATTCTTTTGGCCATAGCAGCCTATTTCGATTATGAAATATGACAAATGGAAGTCAAGATCGCATTTCGTAATGGGGATCTTGAGCAAACCATTTGTATAACCTAACTAGAAGGATTTGCTAAGCCAGGTAATGAGCATAAGGTATGCAAGTTTCAAAGGTCCATTTATGGACTTAAACAAGCATCTAAGTCTTGGAACATTAGGTTTGATAAGGTTATTAAAACCTATAGGTTCATACAAAACCTAAATGAGCCTTGTGTCTATAAAAGGACACAGGAAGGCAAGGTTACTTTCCTAATTCTGTATATCGATGACATTCTGCTTATTGGGAATGATGTAAGAATGTTATCTATGGTCAAGGGATGTGTTAAGTCAGGAGGATTTTACGATGATTAATTTTGATGGCAATCAAATAATAATAATGTTAGAAATAAATGAACTAGTTTGATGATTGTGTTAAGTGTGCAGTAGAAGTGCAAAAATACAGAAGAAGCAGAAAGCACAGAAGAAGAAGTAAAGATATAGAAGAAGCGCAAAGCACAGAAGAAAGAAAACATAGATGAAGTAGAGATACAGAAGAAACAAAATTCAGAAGAAACAAAACACAGACGAAGTGGAGATACAGAAGAAAAAAAATACAGAAGAAACAAAACACAGACGAAGTGGAGATACAGAAGAAACAAAACGTAGAAGAAATAAAACACAGAAAAAGCAAAACACAGACGAAGTGGAGATACAGAAGAAACAAAATACAGAAGAAATAAAACACAGAAGAAACAAAACACAAACGAAATGGAGATACAGAAGAAACAAAACACAAACAAAGCAGAAGATATAGAAGAAAAAAACACAGACGAAGTGGAGAACACAGAAGAAACAAAACACAGAAGAAGAAAACACAGACAATACAAAGCAGAAGATATGCTAATACATCGAGCAGTTAGTTAGTTGGAGTTAGTTACAGAACTCAACTAAATAACAGTTATCAAGATTCAAGAAGCAGTTATCAAGTCTCAAGAAGCAGTTATCAATAATCAAGAAGCAGTTGGAGACTTAGACTATAAATACTAGTCGTAGTCGAAGATTGAATAACTTTTCAACTTTTCAGAAAAC
>JAOTAY010000004.1:17571153-17599889 GCA_025629805.1 Erythroxylum baracoense
CATCTGATAGTTAAGCACAAACTGTGAATAACTATCAGTCAAACTAGTTAGAATTAAGTCTATACTTAATTCATGATTCATCAAAAAACCTAAAAAGGCCAACCTCTCAATATAGCCATTCATCTTCAGTGCATATTTCACTAGAGATGTCCCCTCAACCATCTTGAAGCAGAAGAGCAACTTTGAGGTCTCAAACTCTTCGAACCTAACTTGCTCATCAAACAAATTCCTCAGACGATAGACTATGGTATGAGCATTCATAACCTCATGCTGCTTTTGCAATTTAGGTGATGTAATGGACAACATTATGCAGCTAGCCATCTCACTATTATCAAGATGCTTTCTGTATGCCCTTTGATTACTATCAGAAGCATCAACAGTAGGGGGATCAAGAAGTGGTTCTTCTATGACATAACCTAGTTTCTCTGACTTGAGAACTATTCTCAAATTCCTAAACCAGTCTAGAAAGTTGTGTCCAGTCAATTTATTGGCTTCTATGAGTGTAGGTTTATACTAGTGAGTATGGTGTTGATTCTTGCAACCTAATGTCAAAGGGAGAAATGGTGTTAGACTGTACATAAATGCATGTCAATTAGGACTTTAATAACATGCAGTATCGCTCCCACTATTTTCTTATGAATCCATAACCATTTATATGAATCTGAGAGAACTTGTATAGAAGTTGACAGTGCGTCATCATATTAGTAAAAATAAAAACTAGACTACTACTATAGCAGTGGTGAGTCTAGGTCGATCCCACAGAGAGTGTGTGCAAAGTTTATGAAATGAAATTAATCGGTGTTTAGGTTTTAGGGGATTTTGGATTTTTCAAATAAGAAAATAAAATGAAATTAGACTAATGAAAACAAATTAAAGAAAACAGGTAAAAAATGATAAAGTGGGGAATTCAGTAAGGACCCAGTTCTTTGGTTTAATCTCGGCCTACACCCTAATTAAACATATTTCATTTATTTTTTGTTCTCAAACCTCTCCTAGCAATAATTAACACAAGTTTTCCCTTAGGTTTTGTTTAATCAAGATACGATCGTTAATTAAACCTAACCATCAAATAACCTAGGATATGATCTCTAGATTTAATTAGGCAGTAGCATTACAAATTAGGAAAGTCGATTAATCAAGGGAACAACCACATAGGATGTGTCATTTAAACTAAGTCATGTTATTTTTAATGATTATGAATTATTAGTCGCTACACATGAATTTCAACATAACAATACAGATTATATCGAACTTCTAGCAATGGATTTACAAATAAATGATTCAATGAATACGTTACAATCATCCTTTCACAATGCCCAATGAGTTCATATACAAATAACCGAACAATAGAGAAAATCTGATTATCTATACACAACCCAAATCCATATGCCTAGAATAAAACAATAAATTCAATAGTAGAGAAAGAAACAACAAAAATATGAAAGAAATGTTTAACTAGGGTTGTCAACATCGATGTCACCTCCTAATTGACGTCGAAAACTTAGCCTTCCATGGGTCTCTCCAAAGAAAATGCTTCAACCCCACTCAAATAACCCTAGCCAAACCCCCTTTAGCTCTCTTCACTGGGCCTCCCTCTCTCGTAAGCTCTCCTCAACCTCACTACTATTCACTGATGTGACGCATAAACTTTATTGGTCACGCTACTATTCATGTTTCTTTTTGACCTTACGGACTTCTCTATGCAAGCATTTGTGTTAAACGCAGGTGTTGTCTACATTTAACGTAAACGTTTACATTGAACGCGGATGCTATCTGCGTTAAATGCAAACATCGTCAGTGCTGCATTGTTTTGATCTACTTCTTCTTCTAGCTGACTTGTTTTGCTTCCAACACTACCGTTTTGTCTCATTTAATTCCTAGTTGTTAATTAACATAATTGCATGCGTAATCTATGCAGCTCATGTTATTTGCATTTTTTTCTTCTTGTCTTTTAATTTCTTTTTCTTGCTCCATAAAGACAAGTGAAAATTAATCTTCAAAAAATGGCCCAAATATCGTGTTTTCGACTTACTTTATCTTAGCTTTTGAATTGTGCCTAAAATCACATATGAGTCAAAGTGAGTATTTTAAATAATTTCATGTCATTAATCGCTAAGTGTTATGAAATAATTAAATAATCAATTAAGCACCTATTAGAAGTTCTCTTAGTGGGTCGATATCTAATATCTTTAATAATGACTTTGGATTTGCCCAACAAGCCACCTTAGGTCAATCGGTAGGTATCAATCATACCAATGGCATTTATAATGCAACTATTGAATCTAGTGCTATCAACTGTTGATGTGTGCACTCACATTGGGCTATCAACTCTTGATGCATGTACATCTCATGTACACTACCCAACTTCGCCTCTGTCTACATTGACCTTAGGTTTGCCCAATAAATTTATGCTTATAGTTAAAACCGACCTATTAATCCAAAAATCATATTTCCATGGATCGAACTTATTCGTGTAGAGTGAGCTTGGGTTTGCCCAATGACCTAACTCTAAAAGAACTCTGATTCTCACCATATTAATAGAAGGCATTAGTTTTAATATTCTAAGTGAAAGATTTCTATCTAGGTCTCATCTAACTAGGAGGGGCTTGTATATATCATAAATATATATATACAGTTACTATAGCTATCTTGCATGATATGGACACCCCATCATGTAAGTCCAAACAATCCTAACATGCATTCTCTAATGCATCAAATTAAACACATGAGTTTTGGTTGTGATAATTTATGGATCCTAAAATTTGGAAGTTAATTAAACTTTTGAATGAAATTGCTTACTAATTTTAATCTCGACTAAATTTAATTTTACATGTCATTTTGATTTTGAATTTAATATTAACCAAATTAAATTAAACTCCAATTTCCTGAAATTAGTTCAAAAATTAATACACCTTAAAAATAATTATTTGATGTCAAAATTAAGCACTTTAATTTTGTTACACATTCCATTTTCTAGTCATACTAGAAAATTTAATGCTGCACTTAAATTAATTCAAAATTGATTTTCAAAATTTCCAGAACATCAAATCATCATTCTATGCATCTCCAGGTCATTTCAAGTTCATCAAAATATTTTTGGAATCACCCAAAATCATCAAGATAATCGAAACCACACCTAGACATATAAAAATGACAAATTTGACATCTAAAATTTTTTGGAAATCTAAATTTGAGAAAATTCATTTTGACATGTGTAAGACATCAAAATAACACATATTTATCACATAAAAATATTTTTAAGGTTCTGGAACCGAAACATATAAATACAAAATTATCAAGCAAACAATTCCATCAATTTCAACAAAACCGATCAGATATGTTTACCGTTTGAAAAATTAATTTAAAAATTTTAATTAATTTTGGAAAAATTCAAGAGGATTAAAAACATTCTATATATGTTTACATAATTTTTCCAGAATCAAATTCCAAGAAAAACATGTTCAACCTCAATACTTTAGCAAACTAACATCATATGTTATGCAGGAAAACAATTTTCATGCATGTTGTATAAAATTCGAAAATGAATATGTTAATCACATTAAAATTAATTTTCAATCATAAAAACCATATACAAACATCTCATAAGCAGATCAGTGAAAGAAAACATGAAAAAAGTTTCATAATTTAATTTCGAAATTTCTAAGTACAGAACCTTAGCTATCACAACCATGCAATCCTATTGCACATGTAATAGAAACTACATCTAATAGGCACAAGATGTCTCTGATAACACTGTTGGGTTTTTGATCTTGCATCACATGCATCAAAATAGAAAACAACTGTGGAAATATAAATAAAACCCAAAAAGCTAAGAACTTTCAAGTGCCATTAGATGTAACTTTAACAAAACATAAATTTAAGTTATGTACCTTACAATCTCCTTCGTTCTTCGTTGTCTTCACCTCTTCGAGATGTCATAATCCATAACAACCAAATGAGGATGTCTCTAATGATATCCACTCGAACAAAGAAACTCAAAACCTTTTAGGAAAAATGGCTAGAACACACACGACGTGCTAGCTTTGTGATGTATTCTTTGGAGAGAGTGAGAAAAGATGATGAACACTTCACCAAAAATTCTCTTTCTTTCACACAATGCTTACATGAAAATTGATGTTTCTTACACCCTTTGGTCTTCCTCTAAGCCCCAACATCAACGAAGAGTTATTGGGAATTAAGTGGTTTTTAATCCCACTTAATTTAGCATGAAACTTCCACCCCTTCTTTAAAGGTTAATTTTGTCACCTTGCTTATTAAAGGTTAATTTCATCTTAGCTAATAAGCAAGATCACATGTGTCATATGATTCATAATCAAATGACCCTAAACTATAACATTTGTGTAGCTTAGTCATGCATCTCTCATATCTTGGATCCGCATCCAAAACCATCTTACTAATTCTTCGCATCTTCAATGTGTGTGACCCATTAGGTTCCCAATTATGTTGGCCACTTGAATCAACACTTAATTCAAGCAAGTCATGAGTAGTATCTAGCAACACATTACAACCCTCAATTTACTAGAAAGTCAATGGTTTGATTACGAACCCTTCCATAGACAATGTTCCAGTGTAATCAATCCTTTCACCATCTGTACCCTACTTGGTTCAGAGTATGGGACTAAATTGACTACGTCATATCTAGCCCAAGTGATGTTAGTTCTTGTCCCCGAGGCTCATTACTCAATTGTATATGTTATTAAAGACTATCTTCATGGCATTTCCACTCTGGCCAAAGATTCTCGAGTAATGAACCCTACAAAAGGCCATGGGTATCATCTCCTTCTATCAAGAGTGGTGAATCCTTTATTGGCTACTCAATTACCTCTGAACACCTCAAGTTGTACCTAATCACCACCCTATAAGCAACCTCTAAGAGGCAATCAGGATTGGAGTCAAAGTACAAGATCAGTATTCAAGATATCCTTGAGCACCTCAAGTCTAAGGATATTTGCATTATTGCTATGATGTCACTGACACTAGAATAGATTATCCATATGATTGTCTCATGGAAGGTTATCCAATGTACTTACTACTCTTAGCAACCATCCTTATGTTAACTCTAAACTACTTTTAGCAAGCATCCATATGTTAAATCTAAACAACTCATGCTTATAACTTATGAGATCCATTGCTTGATCTAATTAAGGAGTATAACATGTGCTAGTATGTCCGGACTAATAATCTCCCATCTTATTAATCTTATGACTACGGATAATTTAGATACTAACATAATTACACATGATAGGAATCTCATTATCAAAATCTCATCATGATTTCTTTCATGCTATGTAATGTATCCAGGACTTCATTAATTTGATTTAAGATCACTATCAATTCATAAAGAACATGAACGTCAAATTAACGAAAAAGCCTTTTATTAATCAAAAAGATTTGTACAATAAGTGCTAAAGGTGATTACCTTTAGAGCACTTCTTTAACATAAATATCACACACAATTTCAATGTTTAGTTCATAAGGTTGTCGCCACAAACTAAACCACATTTCCTTAGGGTTACTGGTTTTGAACTGAAGGAAAGTAAAGAATTTATGGGTGAGCTCCTTATAGACAGGATATTGGAAGTGTATAAACTTGCTACACTAAATTCTTTTTGCTAAATTCTCGACCCTATCTCTTAATTCTAGCCTATCAAGCCTAGCAAAATCAAAGTACTTCGAGACTATTATCTGTTTAACACTAAAGGATTAGAATCGAATACCTTCCTCCTCTAAGTAGATTAGGATGGGTGTTCCAAATCTGCCGCTCTATTCCTTCACATGTGGCCTGAGACTTAATTTCTTCCTGATGATTTGTTACGCTTTGCTGACTGCTTAATACGCAGTATAATGGGCTGTAAGTAGGTAGAAGTTGGAAGAGAGTGGAAGTTTGAAGGTTGGTTAAAGAGAAGGGAGAACATTTGGCAGTTCTAAACTTATAGAAATAAATTTAAAACTAAAGCGAATGAAGAAATGAAGTTAGAAACGAATATATAAGTGAAGGAAGGGTAAAATGGTAAAAAATTAAGTTGAAAGTCACGTGGGACAAATTTACCCTACTACAGGCTACGATCGTGGTTGTGGCCTTTCCTGCACTTCACTGACTATTCATCTTTTCTCCCTGTTTTATGTCCAAGATCTTTCCCTAACACATTATTCTGACCATGTACCTTATGACTCACCTTTATAGCTTCCCTAATCCGTATAATCTTCCATCCTTTCGAGATATTTATTAACTTCAAACTACTCCAACAATGAAAATCAAAACTACCTAATAGCAAACTTACGCAACAAACCTTTAAGTAACCTTAAAACACATCATTGGGCACCTAAACAACAAGAGATCGAAGGGCGAAACAAGTTAAAACCTAATCAAAACCAAACTAAATACTATCAAATCAAAGCAAAACCATACTAACACAAAGAGAAGCAAACAAAAGACAAACATGTTAAGTTAAGGTCATTAGCTTGACCATTCCATATGTAATCATGAAAGAGTAAGTGAAAGGAAAGAAAGTACTTCCCTTTCTTGTGAGAATGGCCCTCCAACATATAGCTTGCACCTATGCCCATTAACCTTAAAATTTTCACCTTTTTCATTTTCTAACTCCAAAGCTTTATGGGGAAACACCTGAATAACCTTGAATGCATCACTCCATCTTGACTTGAGCTTTTTGGGAAATAAACGAAATCATGAATTAAACAAAAGCACTAGGTCTCCACTCTTGAATTCATTCTTCTTGATGTGGGCATCATGCCACTTCTTAGCCCTTTCCTTGTATAACTTGGCATTTTCATATGCATCATACCTTAACTCCTCTAATTTATCAAGTTATAACAATCTCTTCTCGCCCACTAACTTCCAATCCATGTTCAATTTTCTAATTGCCCAATAGGCCCTATGCTCTAACTCTAATGGTAAATGACAAACCTTGTCATACACAAGTCAATATGTTATTGTACTTATGGGAGTTTTGAAAGCCATCTTGTAAGCCCACGATGTATCATTCAACTTTAAAGCCCAATCTTTCCTTAAAGTGTTCAAAATCTTCTTCAACTCTCTATTCAACACCTCTACTTAGCCACTTATTTAAGGGTGGTAAGGGGTTGCCACTTTATGATGAACATTATATCTTCTCCAAAGAGCCTCAAAGGGTATGACTCCCTCTATTCTAGGTACCCCAAATATAGTAAAGATCTTCTTGATGAATCGTTGCACCACCTTGCCATCATTTGTTGCAGTACCTATTGCTTCGACCTACCTAGACATATAATCAACTCTAACTAATGTATAAGAGTTATCTAGGGAAGATGGGAATGGTCCCATGAAATCCAAGCTCTACACATCAAATATCTCCACCTTAATGATGTTTAAAAGTGGCTTCTCATCTCTCTTTCAAAATATGCCCACTCTTTTACACCTATCACAACATAATACAAAATCTCAAGCCTCTTTGAAAAAGTTTGGTCAGTAGAATCCACACTCTAAAATGTGAGTAGACGTCTTGTTCGCTTTATAGTGTCCTCCATATAATTCAAAACTTCAGGCATTTCATCTTCAGGGACACACCTGCGAGTCAAACTGTCGGTATATTTTATATAACACAGGTTCATCCCAAATATAATGAAAACACTGAAATAAGAAAAGGTTCCTTTATTGATGCAAGAGATTAGGGGGAGTAATACCATCTGAGAGATAAATGACAGTATCTGTAAACCAAAGAAGAAAAGGATTCTATACCATCATTAAAGCCTCGTTAGGAAAACACTCTTTAATTTCCTCTTCCTCTTCATTTTGTACCCCTTCAAGTCTCAATAGATGGTCTGCTACAACATTTTTTACTCCTTTCTTTTCCTTAATTTCAATGTTGATGGCGTAGTAAATTGTATGTATCTCTTCCCCTTCCACTGTTCGAGTACATAACCAATGGCCTGGTTGTTTGCATCACACATGATCTCGAAGGGAAGTGACCAATCTAGTGATGTCAAATTATGTGTTGTTGTAAGTTTCATCTTTAACTTACTAAAAAAATCTAAACAATCATTATCAAACACAAAAGACACATCTTTAACTAATAAGTTAGTCAAGGGTCTAGAAAATAAGAGAAAAGTCCTTGATGAACCATCTGTAAAACCCTGCATGACCAAGGAATGCTCAGATGCTCTTGATGTTAGTAAGAGGTGGGAGCTTTTTAATCACTTAATTCCTAGCTCGATCTACCTCAATCTACCTCAATCCCCCTACATGATATCTTATGGCCCAAAACAATTCCCTCTTAGACCATAAAATGACACTTCTCCTAATTCAAGACTAAATGAGACTCTTCGCATATTTGTAACACTCTATCCAAATTAAACAAGCAATGATCAGAAGAATCTCCAAAAACAAAAAATCATCCATAAATACCTCTATGAAGTCCTCATTCATATCTGCAAAGATGGCCATCATGTACCTTCAGAATGTGACTGGTGCATTGCATAGACCAAAAGGCATCCTCATGTAAGCAAAAGTCTCATATGGACAAGTGAAAGTATTCTTCCCTTGGTCTTATGGTTATATGAACATCTGATTGTATCCTGAATATCCATCACGAAAATAATTAAAAGCATGGCCAACCATCTTCTCAATCATTTGGTGCCCAAAAGGTAAAAGGAAATGGTCTGTCTTGGTGGTCAAATTAAGCTTCCTATAATCAATGCACACTCTCCAACTTATGATGGTCTTAGTGGAAATCTTTTCACCTTTTTCATTCTCCATCACTATCATGCCTCCCTTCTAAGGCACACCTTGCACTGGACTCACCCACTCGCTATCTAAAATTGGGTATATAATACCTATATCTAAAAGCTTCACCACTTCCTTCTTTACAACCTCTTCCATGTTTGGATTTAAACTTCTTTACCTCTCTCACTATCTTGCATCATTTTTCAAGGTTAATCCTATGCATCACCACATTGGGGCTAATCCCTAATATCATAAACTTGCCACCCTATGGCTCTCATCCTCTTCTTAATGGTTTTTACAACTTTCTTTTCTTGCTCAAAATCTAATTGGTTGTAAATGATGATGGGTAAGGTGTAGTACTTACATAGAAATGTGTTTCTCAAGTGGGAAGGTAAAGGTTTTAGTTCTACAATTGGAGGCTTTACAATAGAGGGTGGTATGGGTGCATCCGCTCTCTCTAACTTCTCTTGCTCACCCTCCTCATATAATTCCTCTTCGCTCACACTCTCATCCCTATGCACTTCAATAACTTCCTCAACTTTCTTTTCAAATTCCTTCACATAATCATCCACAACATCAATCTTCATGCAAGCACTTCCATTCACCGGCTTCTTCAAAGATTTAGTCATATTGAATTCAACCTACTCATCACCAATTCACAAAACAAGTTTTCCTTCCTACACATCAACTAATGCCTTACTAATATTCATAAAGGGCTTATCCAAAATCAATGGACAATTCCTATCTTCTTTAAAATCTAACACAACAAAATCAACAGGAATTATAAATTCGTCCACTTTTACTAAAACGTTTTCTACTACCCCAAATGGCCCCTTGATGGATTGATCTGTAAGTTGGATAAGCATGAATGTTGACTTGACGTCTCTTAGCCCTAATTTCTTGAAAATAAACAAAGGTATCAAGTTCATACTTGTGCCTAAATCGCATAAACATTTAGAAAATTCAAAATCACTAATAACACATGGAATAGTAAAACTCCCTAGATCTTGCAGTTTTGAAGACATTATACTTATGATGATCAAACTATAGTTCTCCATCAAGGTCACTCTATCCTTAAGACATTGTGCGTGTGTCAATATGTCCTTGAGAAACTTCACATACATGGGTATACGCTCCACTGGCTCCATCAAAGACAAATTAATCTGAAGTTTCTTCAACTTCTCCAAGAATTTGGAGAATTGTATATCAACTTGTTGTCTCACCCTCTACGAGTATGGAATCTTAGGCTTGTAGGGTGGTGGTGGTATATATGGCTTCTTTTCTTCTTTCTCTACTACTTTTCCTTTTTTTGGCTATCTTTTTGCACACTTGGCTCCTCCAATTGCTTGCCACTCCTAAATGTGATTGCCTTAAGTTATTCCTTTGGATTGGCCTCAGTGTTGCTTGGTAAGTTTCCTGCATTCCTAGAAGACAAAGCATTAGCAAGTTGACCTACCTGTACCTCCAAGTTATGGATGGATAAAGCATGATTCTTTGCAATCTAGTCAAACTTTTCCTTTATTCTCTTCTAACTCTCTTCTTGTCTTCTTTGACCTTCCTCTTAGCCTGAGAACTTTAAATCCAATATGTCCATTAACTTTTCCATTTTGCTCTCCAAAGACTCAAGTTAGTCTTGCTAAAATCTGGGAGGTCCTTGTGCTCTTACTTGACCACTTGTATTGCTAGTACTCCACAAAAAAATTAGGTGGTTTTATCACATAGGATTGTAAGTGTTAGAGTATGGATTGTTACCTCTTTACAGCTAGCCTGGTAATTTACTTATTCTATACCACTAGCTCCCAGCAAGAAGCATTCAATTGTGCCATGGTTGTCTTGCCCATATAACTCACAATGTAATTGCATTGTCTTGACTATAGATAAAGAAGCTTCTTGGATGTTGCTCAATTGCTTGGTGAGGGCGGTAATCTGTGATTGCAACGCTATCACTAAGTCAAGTAGAATCATCCCTTTCTACTTTTTGGACCTTTGTCTACTCCTTTCATTTGACCACTTGTAGCTATTGCTCACCAACTCTTCCAAAAGTTCATGAGCTGCATCAATGGTTTTCCTTATCAAAGATCCTTCTACAGTTACATCTATGGTTCCCCTTGTGCTTTAAGTTACACCATTGCAGAATGTTTGCAAAATAAATTCCCTCAGAAGGTTGTGGGGGCAGCTTCTTTGTAATTCCTTAAATCTCTCCCAGGCTTCATACAATGACTCCCCCTCACTTTGTTGAAAGTTCGTGATCTCCTTAATGATTTTTGTTGTCTTGGTCAAGGGGAAGTACTTAGTTAGGAAAGCTTAGGCTAACTACTCCCAAATAGTGATTTGCCCTATACTGAGTGAATTATACCATGCCTTTGCCTGATCCCATTAAACCTAAAGGTATCATAAATCTCCAAGAAATTTGCAAGATAGGTATTGGGATCTTCGTTGGACAACCTATAAAACTACACATTATTCTGAAGTATGTTAAGGAGTGCTGGCTTGATCTCGAAATTACTAGCTTAAATCGTTGGCCTTGTAACTCCTAGAGGACTGAAACCTGGCCTCATAAAGTGCATCAATTTCCTCTTAGCTCCTCCTTACTCTCCTTCTTCTACCATAATCCTTTGTATTTTATCTTGCCGTCTAGCTCTTCTTAGCTCTCTTTCGTGCCTTATAATGTCTAAAAACTCTTCTTCACTAAGCTCGTTAGACCTTATCGTGCTCCTTGTGTTCACGCACCTGTAAAAACACAAGGAAAAGTATCAAACACTCTTAAATCAAAGTCACCCAAACTAAACAAGATGCTAAACAAAACAATCCCCAGCAAGGGCACCAAAAACTTGTTGATTGCAAAAAGAAACTAAATCACAAGTATACGGGTCATTTTTGTAGTAAAAAGTGAATATCATCCCATAGAGATTATGCTTAGGAAGCCTTTAATTTAGGTTATGCTTTGTTTAAGACTTAAATTCAAATAACAAACTGAAAAATAAACTAAATCAAACAAACTAGCAACGAACAAATAATGTAAAAATGGAAATCCATCAAAAGAATTAATCAAGTTATGAGATGGGGGATTTTACCTATCATTAATGCTAAACTAGCCATTTATGTGTTTCTGGAGTGTTGGTTCTAAACGATCGTAGGGCTGATTACCCTCTCTCGAGTTATAACTATTTCCTAAATTGTAAACCCTAATTAAATTATCGACTTGTAATCTCTCAATTCACAAATTACCCATAATTTTAATTATTTCTAAAGCTCTTCAATAAACAATCGAGTCTCGCATGGGATCTATCGACTAGATCGATTAAGTGATCAATTAGATCACCTAACTCTCATTAATCTTATCTAATCATTTTTATTCATCTTACCCTCTCGGTTTGTTACCGAAACATGCAAATACATTAATCAATCACAACACCTAAACCAAATAAACACAATTCAGCTAGATTAATATTAAATCTAAGCAAAATCTCAAAGGAAAAGTTAGAACATTGTAACAACTAGAAATCTATAACCATACAACCCATTTCAACCTTACACATTAAATGAATAAAAAGGGAAATGGGGACGAAATGAAACTTAGGTTGGATGATTCAGGAAAGCAGTAACGTCGGGAGATCACCTAATCCAGGAAGCTTAGGTATCGGAACCCTCCTTTTCTTCCTCTTATTCTTTTCTCTCTCTTCTTTCTCTCTCTATTGAGGGTTTCCAAATGTAGGCTGATTGTAAAACCCCTTCTAGGGTTACCTCATAATGCTTTTACAATCTTTTCCAATAAAGGTAACCCTAATGTCTTTCCGGGGTCCAAAATGTCCAAAATATCCCTTGAAAACTCTAATCTGGAAGCGACCCTGTGTCTGTCTGCACGCAGGCCACGATTGTGGCCAGTTTGTCTACTCTCTATCACAATCGTGGCTGAATCACCACAATCATGGTCATGTTCTCTAGCTTTTGTCACGATCGTGGTCCTATGCTCGAGGTTTTGTCACGATTGTGGGTCTGTGTTGGTGCTTCAGTCATGATTGTAGCCTTTCTACCACAATCGCGGACTTATGTTGGTGCTTCTATCATAATCGTGGCCTACCTTCCATGATTGTGGGCCTGTGTTTTAGTTTGTGCCTTCTCCAAAACTCCTCCGAATTCCTTGAAACACCAACAAACTCATTACGACACCTTATATTTATATAATTGATGCTCAAATACATGTTCTCACCCAAAAAAAACCCTTAAAACATAAATATTTATGAAATAACACAATTCTTCACCTAAGCACACACTAAACAATCAAATTAATCACTAAACACATGCCCAATTACCTACAAAAATACAATGCAATCTATACTTATCAATTATTCTCATTATATTGGTAAATTTGTAAGCTTCACAACTTTAAGTTTTGATTATAAGTTTTTTTAAAGACCTCTTTAAATATTTAGACTTATATTAGGTACTTGTTTAACACAAATAGACATTTTCTTTGATGCTATAGATAGGAATACTCATTTCTATTGGAAATAGTCTGAGCATAAAGGATTTTTTTAAAATGCATAATTTCACTAAAGGTTTATATCTAACTCTAATTATTAGGAAGCCTATCTAGCTTTTTCCTTAAAAAGCCTATTCCACTTTGTTTATTATTACAAATGATCATATAGCCCTCTATTTTAAGATATAAGACCTCAAGTTGCATAAACTCCTAAAATCTTCATGTCTTTAGTTTGATCATAGTTCTTGACCTTTAATTTCCTTTACATATAGATTAAAGTTGACATGCCTTATAGTTGGAGCCAAAGGGTTACTATATTCACCTATATTTCCACTAGATCCTTATAGAATATTTCTTTAAAATAACAAATTAGCACTACAGATGAATGTGCATGATAACAGAGATATTGAAATTGATCAAGTTCACTTAGAATTGTAAAATTTGGTCTTTGCATCACTAACAAGTAAATGTATGGTTAATAAAGTGATCATGATTAAGTGTACTTAAGGTATTAAACTAATTACAAACTAGGTATATATAAGCTATGATGTTTGAATGATTATGAATTGAGATTAAGGAAGCATAGAAAGTCATTGAGCATACATTGAACATAGCACATATAAATGTGTATGATTGAGTATGTATTTTTTTTATCACCTTAATTATGTATACAATGTATTTGTATTTAGACACTCAAATCGAAACCCATCAATAAGACATTGCCAAACCATCCAAGCAATAGCGTAAATTGGAGCGTACTATGAGTAACCTAGATGTTGTCAATAGGATTAACTTATCTCTGTTTAAGTCCCAATTATTGAACTATTAATAATCTGATTGTGATTGTGATAATTTCGGACATTAATAGTCTTAGGAGATTGATATTTGGGAATGCATTAGAAGTGTTATGTTTGTATCTGAATTCTAAATAATATCTGTATACTTAATAAAAGTTGAATGCCAGAATGAGTTCTGATGAATATGATATTCTGTCTGTGTATTATAAGTAAATGTTATTCATGGCATATTCTATGAATTGATGCATTACATTAAATGCATGATCAGAAAAAGGCGTTATGATCGGAGTAGCCAATCTAAAAGAGCTTTAAGCTCAGAAAGTTGTAATCTGCATGTAAAGCCTGACTCCATGATTTCTGTATCTGAATGAGCCCAATACAGCATAGTATCTGTATCTAAATCTAAAAGGCGCTTGATCACAGCAAATAATAACAAAAGTGTAGACTCATATGCATCCGTATTTGCTCATATATGAATATGAAAATATTTCTAAATTGTGATGATATTATGTTATGCCTTATATGAGAACTTTTGATAAAATGATTAACTGAGTTAGATGATGACTTTATTCTGAAAAGATTATATGTTTTGTTAAAATGAAGACTATTATGTGTTTGATTTATATCTGATATGTTTGATGTGCTAAATGAGTAAGCACATCGAGGATGGTTTTCTCACTGAGTTCACAAAATTCATCAAAATTGTAACGTGGCTTTTTAGGTACGAGAGAGGAGACCTAGTTCCTAAGATTCTTTAGAAGAACATTTTGGATTAAGATATGGATCAAAGGCCTATCAGCTGGCATCTGAGGAGTTGTATTTATGTTTATGTAGTTTTCATTTCATATAGATCTTCAGTACAAAGAGTAGTAAATTTTTAGAAAATTTGATGAAGTAAATATTTGTTTAAAAGAAAATTCTGCTACAATATAACTTTTGTTAATTAATGAAATGAAGAGTTGAGGTTTTTAAGTATTATGTTATTTTGTATAATGTCATGTAAGTGATTATGATTGCTCTAACTTGCCATTGTCATAGGATATGTACTTGAATGTCCTCTGGATGTTCGAGTATATACTCTATGGCGGTGGGGTATTACAATTTTGGTATTATAGCATGTTTTGGCATCCATAAGGGCATATAAAGATAATTAGTCATGATATTGAGTGAGAGATTCATATAGTGATCATAATTATTTCTATTATAGGTCAGCTACCATAGGAGATCAAGTTGGAGAGTCAACTGACATAAAGTCCGTAGGAGTCAATAGAGAGTCTCCTGTACTTAAGTTTGCATAAATGCCTCCAAACATTTCAAAGAGAAGAGAAAGGAGATACGATAAGCTTCGAAACCAAGGGGCTATAGACTTCTAAGAAAGTACAGACCCTGTTAAGGCAGAAGGATGGTTATAGTGAACTAAAAGAGTGTTCGATCAAATGGATTGTGAGTCAGATGAGAGATTTGATTATGCAATCTCACTTTCGCAAGGTCCAGTATATCAGTGGTGGAAGACTGTTCCTGGTAGTTCTTCCTGACCTTGTGGACTAAAGTAGGAAGATTTTCTAAAGGTGTTTCGAGAGAACTATATGCCTAAGATCTATCTAGATTGAATGGTGAAAGAATTTATGGATCTAAAGCAAGGCAGTCTCTTAGTGGCAGAGTATGAGATAAGATTTAATGAGTTGCTGGGGTATGCAACTACCTTAATTCCTATTGAAGAGAGAGGTTTAAAGATGGGTTGAACATGGAAATCAGAATAAGGCTAGCCATTTCTAATTTGGGTAGTTTTATAGAACTACAAGCAGCATCAATAAAAATTGAACAGTTGTTGAAGGATGGTCAGGGAGAGTACAGAAAGGAGTCTAGAGTGAATCTCAGGTAGATTCTGGTAGAAGCTTCAGTAAACACTAGAATAGATCCCAGACTTGATTGAGATAATCAGGTTTTCGACCAAAAGGTGGTTATGTTCAGACTAGTAGAGGAAGAGGACAAGTACCCTCCTGGCAATCCCAATAGATGCCTGATTATGAACACTGTGGTAAGAAGCATGGTAAGGAGTGTAAGAGATTATCGAGAGCTTATTTGTAGTATGGCTCTGTAGAGCATCAGATCAGAGATTGTCTCGAGACATTAGAACCACAGTCTGGAATGAGAAGAGGAGCAGTGACTGAGACAACGGTCTAGCAGAGCAAAGCTACTTGGTCAGTACAGAGAGGAAGAGGTAGAGGCAGGACACAATCAGCAGTGCCTAGTGTAATAACTGAGGTGCGGAGATGTGTTACTAGAAAAGAAGCATAGAAGTCCCCAAACGTGATAGTAGATGTGTTAAATGTTTTTAATTTTGAAGCATTTGCATTAGTAGATCCAGGATCTACACATTCATTCATCGAACCACATCTGGCATCTATACTACATTATGAGAGAGAGATGTTGAAATGTGGATTAAAGGTAAGTATGCTAGTAGGTAGTACCACAGTGATTAGTGAGGTATGTAAAGGGTGTATCATTCGGATTGATCAGGAAGAGTTAGAAGATAATTTGATTGTATTGCAGTTGAGAGAGATAGACCTCATCCTAGATATGGACTGGCTCACTGTTCATTGACCTGTGATGAATTGTTATACTAAGGAAGTAACTCTTGAATCTCCTAATCAGCCAAGAGTAGTGTTTCGAGGACTTAGTCAAGCACTGCCAGTCTGATTAATTTCATTCATGAAGGCTTTAAGACTGATCCGAGGTGGATGTGAGGCTGATGTACTAAAGAATTAATTTAAAATGAGATATGGGTACTTCGAGTTTTTAGTGATGCCATTTGGGTTAACGAATGGCCCAGCAGCATTTATGGCTTTGATGAATAAGGTATTCCAAACTTATTTAGATCGATTTATGATTGTGTTTATTGATGATATCATGGTGTATTCAAAGTGTAGAGAGGAGCATGCTGAACATCTGAGGTTAGTGCTACAGATAATGAGAGAGAAACATTTCTATGCCAAGTTTAGTAAGTATGAATTTTGGTTTGGAAGTAGTATTCTTGGGTCATATTATGTCTAAACAAGACATACAGGTAAACCCAAAGAAAGTAGAGGCAATGATATAGTGGGAAGCTCCAAGAAATGTGACTGAGATTTGGAGGTTCCTTGGACTAGCAAGTTATTATAGAAGGTTTGTTGAGGGATTTTCACTAATCTCAGCCCCTTCAATAAAGCTTCTGAGGAAGAATATACCATTCAGATGGACTGACGAATGTTATAGAAGTTTTGAGGAGCTAAAGCATCGATTAACTACAACCCCCATGTTAGCTATTCCATCTGGTTCTGGAGGATATGTAGTGTATAGTGATGCTTCACAACAGGGGTTAGGATGTGTACTAATGCAGCATGGTAGAGTGATTACATATACATCGAGACAGTTGAGGTCTCACAAGTTTAATTATCCGGTACATGATTTAAAACTTGCTGCTATAGTATTTACTTTGAAGATTTGGAGACACTATCTATATGGAGAAACTTTTCAAGTATTTACTGATTGTAAAAGTTTGAAATACTTGTTGAGTTAGAGGGAATTGAATATGAGACCAAAGAGATGGATAGAAATGTTGAAAGACTATGATTGTATAATTGAGTATCATCCTAGTAAAGCTAATGTAGTAACTGATCCATTAAGCCAAAAATCTAATAGCAATGTGGCTTAAGTACAGTTATTGAGGTTGCCTAACCTAGTTCAATTAAGAGCATTGAATGTTAAGCTAAATTTGGGACAGAATGAGGTATTGATAGCTACATTAAAGCTGAGACCTGTGTTACATGAGAGGATCAGTAAAGCCCAGAGTAAAGATCTTGAACTAGGAAAGCTTATTGGGAAGTTGAAAGTGAATCTAAGTTTTGAGTTTGAATTGAGGAATGAGACATTGTGGTTGAAACAGAGGTTGTGTGTACCCAATGTTGAGGATATTAGGAAAGAGATTCTGTAGGAAGCACACTTAGCAGCTTATATTACGCATCCTGGTACTACCAAGATGTATAATACGCTGAAAAAATATTTTTGATGGCTAAGGATGAAAAAGCAAGTAGCTGAATATATGGCTAAGTGTTTAACTTGCCAATAGATTAAGGCAGAGCATTAAGCTCCAGTTGGTAGGTTACAGTCCTTGCCTATTCCAGAGTGGAAATAGGAGAGGATCACCATGAATTTTATTATGGATTTGCCTAGAACTTCAAGGCAACATCACTCCATATGGGTCATTATTGATAGATTGACTAAGTTAGCTCATTTCTTGCTAGTGTGAGAGAGTAACTCACTAGATCAATTAGCTCGGAGATATGTGAATGAGGTAGTAAGGTTACATAGGGTTCCAGTGTCCAATGTATCGGACAGGGATCCTAGATTTACCACAAGATTTTGGGGTAGCTTACAGATAACTTTGGGTAGAAGACTGAACTTCAGTACTGCATTTCATCCTCAAACAGACAGACAGAGTGAAAGAACTATTAAGACTGTTGAGGATATGCTCAAAACATGTGTTTTGGAGTTTCAAGGAGTATAGGATCAGTATGTGGCTCTAATTGAATTTTCTTATAACAATTAGTATCATAGTAGTATCGGTATGGCACCATATGAGGCGTTATATGGAAGGAAGTGTCATTCACCTATATATTGGGATGAAGAGGGTCTAAGGATTGTTTACGGCCTAGAGTTAATTCAGGATTTTGTTGATAAAGTGAAATTGATTTGAATTACAATTAAAACAACTAAGATAGATAAAAAAGTTATATAGATCATCATAGGAGAGATATGGAGTATCAGGTAGGAGATAAGGTATTTATGAGAGTATCGCCTTGGCAAGGAGTGCTAAGGTTTCGTAAAAAGGGTAAGCTCAACCCTAGATATATTGGCCCATATGAGATTATCGAGAGAATTGGACCATTGGCTTATAATTTAGCCTTACCAAATGATATGGCTCAGATTCACAATGTGTTCCATGTCAGTATGCTTAGAAGATATTGGTCGGATCCAACTCATGTGATAATGACTCAGGAAATTAAAGTTGAGAGTAATTTAAGTTATGTTGAAAACCAGTTAAGATAATTGGCTATCAGAATAAACAGTTTGAGTGATCCCATTGGTGAAAGAACTTTGGAGAAATCATTGAAGTGAGGAAGCCACATAGGAAACTGAGGAGCACATGAGGAATCAATACCCCTACCTATTTGATCAATCAGGTAAGAAATTCGAGGATAAAGTTTCTTGAGGGGGAGAATTGTAATATCTAGTTTCTGAAACATATGTAGGGTTCAACCCTAGATCATTGTGAATGAGTGATAGATGAGAACTTAAGAAAATGTGTTTCATTTGCATAGCATACATATATGAATTGTTGTACACATTACAAGCTAGCATATACACTTAATTGACATGTCCCAAGGTATGAAAGATGTTAAATGAACATGATGTGAATTGCATTGTTATGTCTTGAATTTTGATATGATTGTATTCCAAATAATGAAATGGAATTAATTATTATTAATTTGGAGTTTGATGAAATAATATGTACATTTGGACTAGGACAAATGCTAAGTGGTAGGATAAATTTGTAACATCCCGTTTCCATACAAAGGGTTAGAACCCTAGATTTCTATAAATGAGAAATAGCAATGAGAGCATAGAAAATTGCATTTCATGTTGATGCAAAATATTAGCATACACACACGTGATTCATGAAAATTGCACATATTACAATGATTGTTCATGCACTCATTTGACATTTCCAGGTATAAATGATTTTTATTAAAGTGATTATGATGTGAATAGTGAATGAAAGGTCTTGAAAAATTATTTGGTCAATTATATTATTGATTTAGAATTCTAGTGAAAATTTAGGGAAATTATGATATTTAGGAGTAAATTTTGACTAGAAAAAAAGCCAAGTGGCAGAATGATTGATAAATGGTAGTAGAAATAATTGATATGTGATATTAGGATTTAATGACAAGTGTCATAGAAAATCGGGAGACAACTAGATTAGAAATGGGGAAATAAATGGACTAGTATTTAAAAGAACCAAATGGAGACCACAAGTAAGTGACAAGTGTCACTTACCTTGCCACTTATTTTGACTCACGATGCTTAAAGTGAAAGACCATCTTTTACCTTATCTTTCTTTTTAATTCCTACTCTCATCTTCTTCGTTGCTTTCATCTTCTTCTTCACGATTTTTGCTTCACCAAACTTTTTAAACGTTGCACCTTACTTTCATCCATCATTTACTCCCATTTTCTTTGTCTTCTTCACCTTGCTACAAATGACCCAACCCATTCCTCCATGAGAGATGAAGATCGCGTGGTTAAAGGAAAGCTAATGTTAAGTGAGTTTTTGAAGATCTTGAAGTAAATAAGTGAGCATAATGCATTACTTTTCTTTATTTGTTGAATGAAAAATATTTTGATGATAGTTAAGAGTTAAATGATCATAAAATGAGGATGTGTACATGCTGAAACATGAATGAGAAATGTGGGTAGGTTCATATCTTACTTTTACATATATAATGATCAACATGTTATAAGTTGGTGTTGAGATGATTTGAGTTAGAATGATCATTGAAATGATGTAGAAATTTTGCAAAAATTTGATAAATGAATGGATGTTTTTTATGTTCTATTTTCTTGTGTATAACATGTATCTCTTTGATTGTTATATAGATGAGTTAAAATGAGTTTGAAGTTAATGAAAAGGAGTACTATGGTGTCTTGAAATGGGAAGAATTATTTTGATAGTTTAGAAGTGAAATGAATGTGATAATGGAATAAGATATGTGTGCAGAAAATATGATGAATGTGTGTATGTGATAATGGAATAAGATATGTGTGCAGAAAATATGATGAATGTGTGTATATGATAGGTTTTGTTTTTGGAGTTAATGATCAATCATAGAATATGATTTGTTTGTGATTGATATTGAGCTGAAATGGAAGTAGGAATGCATTTAGGCTTGAATGAAGCTTTAAATGAACCTAGTATGACGCTTGAATAAGTGAATAAATGTGTGATTGCTTAAGGTTATAATTGAGGGTATTATTAAGGAAATAGATTGAGATTAATATCATTAAGTAAATGGATAGATTTTGGGACAAGAGGCATAACTTTTGCTGTGGATGTTAGATTAAGGTCATTCAAGTATGCTTTTGAAGAGGACTCTGACTTCTATAACTTTTGTGAAGACTCCAAGGAGATATTTTGCTGTCTAAAAGGTCAAATTTTCACATTTCTGTAAGTGTCCAGTGAATGTATGCCCAGCGGATATGATGACCCTCCAAACAAACATAAGCGGAGCTAGAAAGCTGGAAAACTCGAGAAGGTCCACCTAGCAGACATAAAGTCTGCCTAATGGACATTTACTGGCCATTTGGACAGAAATTACTTCGAAAGACAGTATATAGGTATATGTCTGCCCTATGGATGTAAGTTCCGCCCAATGAACATAGATCTGATGAAATTTTGAGAATGACATTGTGAAATGAATGAAAGTGATCTTATGAATGCTAATGAGATTCAAAGGAGATGAATGATGAGTATTAAGTAAAGATGAATGAGAAATTGGATATTACGTGATCTTATAATGCTAGAATAACTTTAGTGAATGATTGAGTGATGGACTTACAATAATCTTATATAATTGAGGTGTAAACCTAAGATCAAATTAGGCATATATGAGTTATGAAGTATGAATGATTATGAGATGTGAATTAAGGAAATATATTTGGAATAGTCAATATGAGCATGCATTATACATACACACATATATATATATATATATGTATGTATGTATGTATAACTGAATGTTTATATGATGTTCAATCAGTAATGTGTGTACAATGTGTATTGCATGAAGTTGATACATAGGCTTGAAAGTCAACCTCCATATGTTTCTGGATCATGGAAGCTATTGCCAATCTAGAGCGTACTGTGAGTCGACCTAGATGGTCTCCTCTTATTTAATTGTTTGTTTTAATTTTTGTATTGAATTATTGTGTGATATGAATGTGGTGAATGTTCGGAATCAACACATTCACATTACATGTCTAAGGCATTTGATGCATGAAAATCATTAGAAGTGCTCAATGTATGTAAACTTGACTGAATAAGTGATTCTCAACTTAAATGTTGAATGTCAGACCAATGTTCGATGATAAATGCGAATGAGAATGTGAACGTGAATATAAATGTGTAAGATTGAGCACAGTTGATTGACTGAATACATATGATGCATTCCATTATATGAATGCATAATAACATAAAGGCAGTTGTGACCAGAGTAGCCACCGAAAAATAGCCTAAAGCTCAGAAAGTGAAAAAGAGCCTTTGGCTCACTATATATAATGAGCCATGTATCCCCAACAGATAAGGGACAGTTATTAATAAGCTCAATATCCACAATAGATATGAGACAGTTACAGGCACTCAATCATAATAATAACAATTGAAAGTAAGTCTCACGAGCATTGCATATATAATTGATATGTATGATTTAAATGATTGAAATAAATAGTTTGAATGATTTATGAATGTGAAATATGAATTAAGAAAATATGAAGTGTATGTGATTCAACATGTTGATTAGTGAAATGATGTGAATTACGTGATTACATGAATTGATGTGTTATATGAATTGAGTGAGCCATCAAGGATGGTCCGCTCACTGAGTTCGTAAAACTCACCCTAAAATTTACAACATATTTTTCAAGCTCAAAGGAGATACCCAGTTAGAACAACTGGAGTCTAACCATTGCATTCAATTAAGAGTTAGAGGTCAGGATCAGTTGTACCTGCATATGTCTATAATCTTTTTTTTTATTTTAAAATGTATTCCTCAAATATTATATAATGTTTATATGAATTGTAAAGTGTAATGACATTATGACTGGCAGTATTTTGATGAATGAAATGATCAAATTGAGAATCAATTTGGACTCGATGTATGTATAAATGATATGGGCCATGATTGATTTTTGATTTGTTTAAGTGTATTTGATGCATGTGATGTGAGAGAAAAATTTGTATTGAGTCTGACTGATCCTCCTAGCGTACCACCCTTGTAGAGTGTATTCTCAAATACCATCGATATGTTCGGGGATATGCACTATGAAATTGGGGTGCTACGATTTGGTATCAGTGCCTATATTTAGTATATTACATTGGCATTTTTCAAACTATGTGTCAAGATACATTCATTTTAGACATGTCTTAGCATGCAGTGGCAACTGATCCGCAGTCTGAGTCACATGCATAAGCATTCGTTAAGAGTTTGAGCTGTTAGAAGTGATGAGAAAGATGATGATCTGTCAAAATGTAAAAAAATGAAAATTTGTGGATATTTAGAAATGAGAAATAGTATATTCTTTGATATAATAGACAAAGATTTCGTGCAATGGAAATTGTGGTTATATCATTGAATATGATATCAATATTGTACTGTGACTATATACATCTCCGAATTGATATGGATGTGAAATTATTTTCGTAAACTGAATGAGGAAAAGTAGAGATATTAGTCTAAATGACAAGATTTAAAGTGTACAAACCAAGTTGAAAGAAAACAAAATTTACTATGAGATTGAGAAGTTAAATTCAAAACTGAAATGGTTATTTGATTATCATAATAAGAGTTTATGATTGAACGTAAGGTTATGTTTGTCGATTGAGATTAGAAATTTCATAATGGTTATATATTTATAATTGTAAATTGATTGAGAATATATGTATGTAAGATGAAATGAATGATAGCGATATATATATCAAAGTCCTCAAGGTTAAGTTGATTTGTTATTGTGGGTTCATATTTGATAATGTGGTTACATTGGTGAATGATGTTATTGAGCATATATGTAATATATACCTGGATATGGTATAGGGAGTGATCTATGACATATTGAATACTCTATAGTTATAGTCCCTATAGTTAAAATTTTGAGAGGACTCAGAGTAGAATAGGGAAAGCATAGGTTTAAACAAATATAATGAAATGATGAACTATGGAGAAACTTTTTGATGTATTATGGAAAAAGTTAAGGTTACAAGAATGAATTGGATTAAATGAATGAAAAAGAACCAAATGAGTGGACTTTTGTGAGTTTTAATGAAACCAATAAAATAGTTAAATTAGTATAGAATTATTGTGAATTTTGGAAAATTTGGAGAGTAAATGAAAGTGTTTATTGCTTCACTGAGTTTCATTATAAAGAATATTTTGATCATATAAGTTATGACAGAAATTGATCATATTGAGATATTATGAATAGTTGAAATTGACCTTCTTGAGATACTAAGAATGGATGATAAGCAATGATGAAAACAGCTAATTGATAAGGATTACGTGAACAGTATAGATGTCAGTAGCAAGAAATCTTCTTTTCAAGAAAAATTTCACCGAATTAGGTCTAATAGATCGGATGGTTTACTTTTAAGAATGAATGAATATTGAATGGATCAGAAGTGAATATTAGAAACCTATTTCTAATTAAGACTCGGGCATAAGAAGCTGAAAATACTACCTACAGAGAGTACTTGGATCCTGTTGATGAAAGGAAACCCATTTACATTATTAGGATCATGAAATTGGGATGATATTATTGTATTGTTAAAGGAACTTAGGTCCACAATGTGCTCTATATTCGTATATTCAAAAGGTACAAGTTAGATTTAACGGTTATGTTTAAAAAATTAAGGCTTGTGAATAAATTGAAATGTGTAGAGAAACTAGTACAAATGGACATATATTAGAATAAGTCGATAAGAAATTAGAGGAAATTGAATGAATAGAGAAAGTCATTCGAGAAAAGAAGCCAATTTGGTAAAAAAAGAGAGGATCATACCCTATTTGAGAAATTAGATAATTAAGAATTTCAAGAAATAGTTGTAGGCAGTTCGAGTTAATAGTGATACCTATTTGGGGTGACAAATGCCTGACAGTATATATAACATTAATGAATAAAGTGTTTCGACCTTACTTGGATAAATTGGTGACCATGATCATAGATGACATTTTGAGTTATATAGTATTTGGACAGGGCATATAGGTAGACTCAAAAAGGGAAGTGAAAGCAATGATGAAGTGAGAAACTGTGAGGAATAGATGTAAGATCTGGAGTTTTCTAGAATTAGCTAGATATTGAATACTACCAGAGGTTGTCAAAGGGTTTCTACTGATTTGGACCTTTAACAAGACTTCTGAGGGAAAATATGTTATTCAGATGGACTAATGAATGTAAAAAGAATTTTGAGGAATTAAAAACACTGATGTAATTATATCATCTGGATTTGGAGATTTTGTAATATATAATGATGTTTCACACTAGAGATTAGGAAATAATCTGATGCATTAAACAGAAAATCTGATAGCAGTATAGCACAAATTCAGATATTGAGGTTACTAAACCTAGTGCAATAAAGAACATAGAATGCTTAGTTGAATTTGGGGGCCAAATGAGGTAATATTAGCTGTATTGAATTTAAGATTTGTTTTATATGAAAGGATTAGAAAAGCTATAAGTAAGGATTCAAAATTTGTGAATCTTATTGAGGAATTGGAAATGAATTCAAATTTTAAGTTGAATTGGAAAATGATATTTTATGATTATAGTAAAAAAGTATGTGTACCTGATAAAGATGATTGAGCACAGAGATTATTAAAAAAACACAAATAACAACCTATAATATACATCCTAGTAGGAATAAGCCGAAACAACATTTAGCAACTAAGGATGTAGAATCAAATGACTGAATGTTTGAATTATCAACAGTCTTAACTGTTGAAGATATACTTAAAACTTATATTTTGGGAGTTCCTAGGAACATGAGATCAATATACAATTCTGATTGAATTCGATTATGAAAATCTTTATCACAATGGTATCGATAGGACACCGTATAAGGCGTTATATGACAGAACGAGTTGTCCGCCCTTATATTGAGACAAAGAGGGCCTAAAAATGGTTAAAGGCCATAATTGATTCGAGATGATGTTGATAAGTGAAATTGAACTGTATTAGAAATAAAGTGATTCAAGAAAGATAAAAGAGTTAGGTGGATCAACACCGAAGATATGGAATATAAAGAGATAGATAAAGTTTTTCTGAAAGTAACACCCTGGCAAGGTGTGCTAAAGTTCGTTTAAAAAAAGGTAGCTAAGCTCGAGTTGTATTGGTCAATATGAAGTTATTGAGAGCATAGGATCATTAACTTAAGATAGTCTTACTAACAAAGATATATCAGATTCATACTGTGTTACATGAGTATGGTTAGGAGATATTGGTATGATTCGATAGATGTATTGTCAGCACATAAAGTGAAATTTGCGAGTAATATGAGATATATTGAGGAATCAGTTAAGAGAAAAGGATGTTATAATTGAAAGACCAAGTGATTCCATTGACTATAGTCAATTGGAAGAAATTATTCGAGAGATGAAATTAAATGGAAAACGGAGGAGCATATGAGGAAACAATACCCCTGCCTTTTTGATCAATCAGATAAGAATTTCAAAGACAAAATTTATTAAAGGAGGAGAGTTGTAACATCCCATTTTTCATACAAAGGGTTAGAACCCAAGATTTCTGTAAATGAAATAGCAATGAGAGAATAGAAACATACAATTCATGTTCATGCAAAATATTAGCATACATACACGTGATTCTTGAAAATTGCACACATTACAATGATTGATCATGCATTTATTTGATATTTTCTAGTATAAATGATTTTTATTAAAGTGATTATGATATGAATAGTGAATTAAAGGTCTTGAAAAATTATTTGGTGAATTATATTATTGATTTAGAATGTTAGTGAAAATTTGGGGAAATTATGATATTTAGGAGTAAATTTGAACTAAAAAAATGTCAAGTGGTAGAACAATTGATAAATGGTAGTAGATATAAATGTCAAATGGCAGTAGAAATAATTTATATGTTATATATGTGATATTAGGATTTAATGACAAGTGTTATAGAAAATTAGGAGACAATTGGATTAGAAATGGGGAAATAAATGAACTAGTATTTAAAGGAACCAAATGGAGACCACAAGTAAGTGACAAGTGTCACTTTCCTTGCCACTTATTTTGACTCACGATGCTTAAGGTGAAAGACCATCTTTTACCTTGTCTTTCATTTTAATTCCTACTCTCATCTTATTCATTGCTTTCTTCTTCTTCTTCATGATTTCTGCTTCACCAGACTTCATTAACGTTGCACCTTGCTTTTGTCCATCATTTACTCCTATTTTTCTTTGTCTTCTTCACCTTACTACAAAAGACCCGACCCATTCCTCTATAAGAGGTGATGATCGTGTGGTTCATGGAAAGCTAGGTTTAAGTGAGTTTTTGAATATCTTGAAGTAAATAAGTGAGTATAAAGCATTAGTCTTCTTTATTTGTTGAATGAAACATGTTTTGATGATAGTTAAAAGTTAAATGATCATAAAATGAGGATGTGTACATGATGAAACGTGAATGAGAAATGTAGGCAGGTTCATGTCTTGCTTTTACATATATGATGATCAATATGTCATAAGTTGTTGTTGAGATGATTTGAGTTAGAATGATCATTGAAATGATTTAGAAATTGTGCAGAAATTTGATAGATGAATGGATGGTTTTTATGTTCTATTTTCTTAGTGTATAACGTGTATCTCTTTGATTGTTATAGAGATGAGTTAAAATCAGTTTGAAGCTAATGAAAAGGAGTAATATGGTGTCTTGAAATCGGAAGAATTAGTGTGATATTTTAGAAGTGAAATGAATGTGATAATGGAGTAAGATATGTGTGCATAAAATATAATGAATGTATGTATATGATATGTTCTGCTTTTAGTGTTAATGATCAATCATATAATATGATTTGTTTTTTATTGATATTAAGCTGAAATGGAAGTAGGAATGAAGAGGAAATATTGAGGAAATAAGTTAGAAATGACAAGCTAAGAAAAAGAGATGAACTAGGATGAAAATCAAGTTATTTTGTGCTCTGGAATATGTTTGATGGAGTGTTTTCACTAAACAGACATCTATATTTTGTCCATATCTTGATCTATAGATATCCAAACGAGATTATTTTTAATTAAGATTAAAATAGAGAAATATGGATACAATTTTCATGAAGGAACTGAATTTGAATTCTATTCCTAAAGGTTTTGAAATTTGGCTTGAAGTTAAGTACCAGGTGCTGTTGCAATTTGAGACTAGTCTTTAGTATTTTAGGTATAACTCGTAGAATACTGAACCAGACTGCATAAATTATATGTCGTTAGAAACTTAAGACATATAGAACATTGGTTTAGAAGAAGGTGCTGCCTAAATACCTCGCGTTTTAGGTCATAATGGTCATACAAAACTGACCTGAAAATAGAGTTGGAAAAGCTGGAAAATGGGAATGACTTTTACATAAAATATGTTTCTTTTTTGTGATGATTGAAACAACAATTGATAAGATACTTTCCTATGATGCATTTAGGCTTGAATGAAGCTTAAAATGAACCTAATATGATGCTTGAATAAGTGATTAAATGTAACATCCCGTCACCAATGCGAAGGGCAAAATAGTAATTTGGAATAGTTTATAAGTGCTTAGAATTGTCCTGACATGTTTATGCATACACATACAAGTGAATAGTGAATTTTGCACATGTAAATGACTGTACATGCATTCATGACATTTCCCGGTAT
>JAOTAY010000004.1:17616229-17627084 GCA_025629805.1 Erythroxylum baracoense
CAAAAAAAGTTGTAAAAAAGTTATAAAATTGTTCTCTCTTTTATTATATAGAAAAGGGTATAATTGGATTTTAAAAGTTAAATAGTTAGCTTATTTATGAAAACGCTCCTGTGGAGGAGCGTTTTCTGTTTTAGCTGTTTGAAGACTTTCAGCCAACATTTTAACTACTCTCCAAACATCATTTATAGCTGTTTGAAGAGTCAAACAGCCGACTCTTGCCAATCAGCTAAAAAAATAGCTGATTGGCAAGTCACCAAACGGGGCCAAAATATAAAATTAATGTTATTCGACTTTTGTTTAATCATAATTGTTTCAATTAATGGCATTTGATAATTGTTTTCAAAGAGTCATTCCATTTGCGAAGAATTTTTCGAATCAATACTAATTAAGAATAATGAAACATTCTCCTTAATCACTTTAGGGTGATGAATCTTAGCTTGATCACTCAATTACCTCTATATAGTTCACACTAGATCTAATAACTGTCGACAGAGTTACCCTCGATTAGAATAGGTCATAAATGGTATCAAAATATAACAATCCCTATACAAGATAACTTTGGAGATTTCAAGTTAAAAGATCACTTATATCGTAATGAGAATTTCTGTAGACATACAAATAATGTTCCAAATAGAATTCTCATATGAGGTCAATTTAGTAAACTTGTTCTCTAACAAGCACCTACACTTTTGTTTAAGTATCTTCATACTTTAGTCTATGAGGCCGACTGCTTCCTTCATAGGGAAGAAGCATAATATGTGTTAGTCTTTTATGCTTTATTAATGTTCAGTCTCAATAGAAAATGACTATAAATAATTTAGAGATAATGCATAAATGCAATACGAATCTCATAATTATAATCTCATTATAATTTCATTTGCAATTTATATTTATTACATAGACTTTATTATATACATTTGTATACGTATATACGATAAAGAATGTCTTTAAATAATTATATCATTAAACTACAGCCAATCGATTAGCTATAGGGAATAAACTAACAATCTCTCACTTATACTAAGTCAATCGTTTTAGTATCTTATAACATATCAACATACGATGATCATGGTATTGTTGGGATAGTGTTTTAGTAAGAGAATTCTACAAGATTCTCTGTAGTGAGCACTTGCTTAAATCTTAAAACTTTTATCTTAATTATTATCATAATTAAAAGAAACTTCCTAAATATATACTTGGATCTTTGATGAGACCTTAGCTACTTTTATACGCCTAAATGCTTTAATGTTCTACAATACATTACTCTCTGAACAATGTAAGGAACTATACCAAATTCATTAAAGTACTTCTAATCCAAATAATTATTTCCTCTAAATGATAAATGTATTTTGGCTATATTAGCAATTAAGGATACATTTGAACCTTTCCAATCTCAAAATAATATTGTTCCAATTAAAATATCCCTTAAGTATAATTTACTTCTAAAATTAATGTCCTTATAACCTTAAACTCAAATATCGACTCATACATACAAGTATTAGATATCTCAAATAATAAACACTTTAGTACATTATAAACACTTTTAGTACATTGTCTATGTACTTGGACTAGAATAGATAAACAAGATTTGTATCTCTCTATAAATCTAATTCCCAAAATTAAGTTATTACCTTTTCAAATCCAATACAAAATTTTCTTGGATAATTATATTTTTAACAATTGAAAGTATGAACTAGTGTTCTCTTTATCAACAATATGTCACTACATACTCCCACTACAGAGGACAACTATACTTCATTAACCTTTTGTAGTTATGATACATTCACAATCATCTGTAAAATATAAATTTTGAATTTATCATGAAATTGAATCTTTCAATATCCAGTAACATTTAAACTATACATCAAATATATCAACAAAGACACTAATTCTAATTAGATTTAATTTTTATGAAATTTGAACTTTTCAAACTTTATCTTACTCCCACTACCTATCATGATAACCGTTCCCCTATAATTGTTCATTGAAACAAATAATTTGTTTATTTGGGGGGGGGGGGTGTGTAAGATTATATTCAACTTTTTGGGTATCTTTTAACTTTCTATTTTCAAAGTTAATTATAAACTTAGGGATAATATATGCTTTAACTAAGCATCACGTCCCAAAGTCATTAACTTTGACTCTTTTAAAGTCATATCATTTCATATCTAATATGAAATGTCGCTAATTGATTTAATTGGAGCTTTCAAAGGTAAGATGTTGTGCTTATTTATAAAAGAAATAAATATTACATTATACAATATCTCATATTTTATATTCCTACTTACACAAACCAAATAAATATTACATTATACAATATCTCATATTTCAATAAACTACCTTTACTTAATAATATATTTCTTATCATGCTTTGAACTTTGCAGTGATGCTGAATTTGAATTCAATTTAAAATACTCATAAACATAAACTAGAAATATATTTTTCTATATCATATGATATATAAGCAAGAAAAGTCATGAAACCATTTTTCTTCTAAAGACAAATATTATCATACTATAACAAATGTCTTTAATTGTGGTCCATATTGAATGAAACAATTTTATAAGGGTACAATACCTTTCAACTCTACTCTATATAACCTCTTACATCTTGCCATTATAGTGTTGACTTACATCTTATATGTTGTAATCAAAGTTTATAAGATATTAGTTAACTTAAAACGTCAATACATTTTGTCATCTGTATGATATTGACCTGTCTCTAAAACTTTCATCACTGGATCCTTAACAGAGATTAGTAGCAATATTCCATAATGGACATACAAATTTTCTGGCTTTAAGAACTCTTCTCAAACAGCCTATATCCAAGAAATTTGATTCACTAATTTAATATAAACTATATTAAACAAGGTTAATTGCACTCAAAATCAAATATAAAAGTAAAAAAAGCAAATAATTAATTATATTTTATGACTATCAAATAAGATTAGGACTTCAATTATGTATTTAGTTACCCCCACTATTTTATTTGAAATAATATCTGTCACAACTATTTAAACAAGTACGCTAATCTCTTTAGTGGGAAAGGATTAGTTAAATTGTAACACCCCACTTCCACCGAGTGCATATTCGGACATCTCGAGGACATTTGGACACACATCCTGTGAAAGCGGCGTGCTAGATGAGTCAAATAACTCTCATTACAATTTTTTAAAAAACATCACACTCATTTTTTGAAAAATCAATAATCAATTTCGACCCATTTTATTCATAAACATTTTACGTTACAAGCATTACAATTAAGAAACATATCATCAGAATTTCAAAAGAATCATTTGGGCCTATTAGGCTTACTAAAAGTGTTTAGTCAGACGGTTATTACAAACTGAATTCATTTGTACAACAAATAACACTTGCGAAATACAATGGTTAATACAAAAATAACATAACACATATGCAAACGCCAACTGATCCTGGCCTCTATCTCTTATTCGACTTCAGCGGCTATATTTCTAGTTTGTCTAACTAGGTGTCTCCTTTGAGCCTAAAAAAAAGTTACAATTTTGGTAAGTTTTGCGAACTCAGTGAGCTACTCATCGTTGATGGCTCACTTATAACAAATAACACATACAGTTCATGTAATCACATAATTCACATCACTTCATTAATTCTCATGTGGCATAAGTTAACACTTTATTCATTTATTTCAAATTTCACATTTGAACAATTCAAACATTACATTTCAATCATTTAAACATACATATCAATTATATATGCAATGTTCATGAGACTCACTTTCAATTGTTACTGTTGTAATCGAGTGCCTATAACTGTCCAGTATCTATTGTGGATACCGGGATCATTAATAACTATCCCTTATCCATTGGGGGTACAAGACTCATTTTACATAGCAAGTCAGAGGCTCTTACCACACTCTGATCTTGAAACTCTTTTTCACTTTCTGAGCTCTAGGCTCTTTTTCAGTGGCTACTTCGGTCATAACAACCTTTATCTGTTCACGCATTCATGTAATGAAATGCATACATGAATGCATCAGATTCACATATATTCAATCAATCATTTGAGGTCAATTTTTCAGCATTCACATTCACATTCATATTCACATTTATCCTCGAACCTTGATCCGACATTCAAAAAATAAGTTGAGAATCACTTATTAGGTCAAATTCACATATAATGAACACTTCCAATGAGTTTTTCATGCATCAAATGCCTCGGACATTCAATGTTCAGAATCAAAGCATTCATATCACATAACAATTCAAAATAAAAATTAAAACAAACTATTAAACATGTGAGACCATCTACTTTACTCACAGTACGCTCTAGATTAACATTTGCTTCATGATCTGGAAATGTCTGAATACTGATGTTGAATCCTGTGTATCAACATCATGCAATACACATATTGCACACACAATATTAATTGCATAATTACATAAACATTCAATTATACACATATGTATATAATGTATAATGCATGCTCAAATTGATTATTCCGGGTATATTTTTTAATTCAAATCTTATGATTATTCACACTTTATAACTCATATATGTCAGAATTGAACTTAGGTTTACACTTCATTTGTACAAGATTATTCTAAGTTCATGATTCTATCATTCATCAAGGTCATTCTAGCATTATAAGATCACAAGGCATCCAATTTATTATTCATCTTTACTTAAAACTCATCATTCATCTTGATGGAATCACAACAGCCATCATAGGTTCACTTTCATTCCCATAACATCTCAAAATTCCATATTTGAACACTTAATATTTAACAATCAATTCTTACATTAAGTCCTTAATCACTACCCTAAACATGTCACTCATTTAATCACTCATTCAAGCATCATTCTAGGTTCAATTCAAGCTTCATTCAAGCCTAAAATCATCATAGGATGCACCTTATCCTTAATTAGTTCAAAATTTTCACAAATCAAGACATTTCCATGAAAAAGCACTACCCACTATTATGGTGGTCCTTGCCACGATTGTGACAGTTCTCCCACTTTTCCATCAGTTTTCCAGTTTTGGTCAGGACATATTTTAAAGTCAGTTTTGTATGACCATTATGACCTAGTAAATGAGGTATTTAGGCAACACATTCTTCTAAAAAATTGTTCCTATATGTCTTAGGTTTCTAATGAAATAAAATATATGTATATTTGTTCAGTATTCTGAAAGTTATATCCAAAATACTAAACACTACTCTTAAATGGCGACAGCACCTGGTACTCAACTTAAAGCCAATTTTCAAAACCCTTAGGGATAGAATTAAAATTCTATTTCTTCAAAAAAATTGTAGCCATATGTCTCTAGTTTAATCTAAAACAAAAATAATCCCATTTTGATATCTACAGATGAACAAATGCCCAAAATATAGATGCATGTCATCCCATCTATCATATTCCAGCACACTTCTTCTAAATTTTCCAGCTCTTCAACTCCTATAAGTTACATCTAACATATCTTATGCTTAGTTTATCATTTATACATCATTTCTTCATCAAGATCACCTCTATTTCCAATTCAAAACATCCATAAAACAATTTACAACTTCTTGTTTATTTTATGTATAAGAAAAGGACATCAAAGTATCCATACATTCATCAACATTTTTGATCATTTTTACATCATTTATACCCTTAATCCATATCAAAAATCCCCTATATCAACTTATGAATTATTAATCATAAAATATACAAAAACAAGACATTAATGTGTTCATTTCAGCAACCGCATTCCAACATATATAAAACACCATTTTATGGTCATATAACCCCTAACTATCATCATACATATCTCATTATACATATCATGAAGAATAATATGCTTTACAATTACTTATTTCTAACTCCAACTTCTTCAATCACCATGGATCCCTAGCTTTCCTTGAGCCACACAATCAACATCAAAGGTGGTAGGGTTAGGTGGGTTTTTATCAAGAAGAAAAGATAGCAAGAACTTTGAAGTAGCTAGTGATGGAAGAAAGCAAGGTTCAACATTGATGCTTGGAGAAGAGAGTGTCGTGACATAGAGAAAAAGAAAGAAGAAAATACAAAGAAGAAGAGAAGAAAAGAGAGCGTTTGGAAAAGTGAAGAAAACAAATAAATATTGGTCTTCCAATGGTAAATAACATGAGATGTGTGTGGCATGGCAAGTGACACTTGTCACTTTCCACATGTCACCACCTTATGGCTCTCTTTTAGTCTCTTTTAATATCTAGTCCATTTGTCCTTCAATTTTCTCCTAATTTTCAATGAAACTTGTCATTAAATCTTAATGTCTCTTATCAATAATTTCTACTACCAATTGACACTTAATTATGCTATTATTTGTCAATTATCCTTTCATTTGACATTTTTTCTAGTCCAAAAATACTCAAAATTTTCCCAAAATTTTACCAAAAATTCTAAGTCACGAATTAAACACACTAACTCAAATTTTTTAAGACACATAATCCACGATTCACATTATAATCATATTAAATATTAGTTATACCCAGAAAATGTTAAATGAATGCATGTATAGTCATTGTAATATATGCAATAATCAAATTCACATATATGTATGCTATATTATGCATGAGTGTGAAATGTAATTCCCTAATTTCTCATTAATGTCTCTCATGTTCAATATTCTAGGGACCTAACCTTTAACATGGGAAAACGAGATGTTACACAAATTTAGTTAATCTTGAGTTTGCTTAGCAAACCAGTAACAACTACAATAACAACCTAGTAAAAATTCCGCTAAACATAGGATCTAAAGAGGTTTAGTGTACACAACCTTACTTTTAAATAGTAGAGAGGGTATTTTCGAATGGCCAACAAGAAATATAAATAAATAAAAATAAAATGAAAATAAAAATAAAAATAAAGAAATAACATCTTTATCAATAACATCTTATGTGACTCCTAGATGTGTTAGATGATAACTCTTGTCAAAACATATATTATATATTATTCTAAACATTGTCTTTAAATTCATATGGCCATGAGCTTGCTCATCTAAATCACACAAATTTAGTTAAATATGGCTCATTATTGTCAAATTAAAGATATTCAAACTGAAGCGGCTTTGAGTTTGCTCAATAATAAAACTCTGGTTTATTTTTATAAAAATGGAAGGCAACAATCATGCTCAAAATATGTCTTTAATATTTTTAACGAGAGATTTAATTTTATTCATCTCATCAAATACAAAATTTCATTTAATAATATCACGTAATAATATCACATATATAAAAACATCCAATATAATATGCATCCAATATATATATCAAACATACAGGTAAAGCATGTAACTTATAACTAAATTATATGCATAAAATATTAAGTTTGTTTGATTCTAATTATCTATCTTCATAATTTAAAATGATATTTCTAACTTCTCGAATAACTAAATTAGATTAAAACTCATTGATTCCTAAATAAATTAAATTCCTATTCCAAATATAAATTTAATTTGATTTAAAATAATTTTCAAATCTAATTGGAAATTATTTCCAATTATTTTGACTTCTTTAACAAAATTTAATTAAAAAATTTTTCAATAAATTATTCTTCTCACTTATTATAATTTTAAAAAATATTCTTTTCCAAAATTTAACATGTAAGTCATTCTAATACGATTAGAAAAATATTTTTAATGTAATTAATTTTCCTAAATTAAAAAACTACTTTCTAATATAGAAATGGAAACTACTTTCCAAATTAAATAAATGACTTAGAAAATAATTTATATTATTTATTTAGAGACTTAATTATTAATTTATGAAAAAATCTCTATTTAATAAATTATAGAATTAATTTTAAAACTATTAAAATTTTTATTTTTAATTAATAAATAAAATAAGAAGTGAAATTAATAAATTTAATTAATTTCAATAAAATTTAAATAAATAAATTTAATTAAAAAAATTTTAATTACTTAAGAAAATACTTTTCTTATTTTCTGATGTGCCTAATTAATTAATTATAGTTTAATTAAAATAAAATAATTTTATATTTCAAAAATTAATTATAAATTGATTTAATTTATAATCTAAATTAAATTAAAAATAATTATTTAAAAATTTAAAATTTAATTTTAACTTTTAAATAATTTTTAAATTTTATGTAAAAATTTATTCAAAATAAATTAAATTATTTTAAAAGTTAATTTAATTTATAAACTAAATAATGTTTTATTTTTAACTTTTATGTCAATATTAAACTTATCCAAACAACCTTACTATACTAAAATAGACTTATTCTTATATCTAAAGAATTATTGCTCTAAATTAAAAATACATTATTCTTGACTTGAAACTTGCAACCTTACTATACTAAAATAGACCTATTCTTATATCTAAAGAATTAATGTTCTAAATTAAAAATACCTTATTCTTGACTTGAAACAAACTTAGTCTTGTATTCAAACACTTATATTTTTGCACTTAGTTTCCAAACATCTCTCATCTTCATAAGCAAAACCCTAATATCCAGTTGCCGCCAGCTTCATGTTTTCCACCTTTGGGTGTTCAAGCCCCCTACCTATTAATTTTTTCCCCTATAGTCAATCTTGCTTGCCATTTGATGTATTCCATTATTATTTAATTGATAAAGGTATTCTTTATCTTTACGTATTAAGTTATTTGCATTTGTTATTTTAATACTAATGGTAAAATCCATAGAATAATTACTATATAATTAAAATTTTAATGAGATTAAAATTATGAGATTCAATTTACATTTATCTATTATTCCTAAATATTCCTAGTTATAATTTTATCAAGACAAGATATTGATAAAACGGTAAAATTAGAACATATTATGATTCTTTCTTATAAAGGAGGTAATTAATCTCAGAAATTAAAGTATAAAGATACTTAAAATTATTGTGTAGGTACTTATTAGAGAATAAGTTCATTGAATTGACTCAACTATGAGAATCTCAAATGGATTATTACTTATGTGTCTGTGGACTTTTTGATAATGATGGTTTTATAATTGATCCTTAAACTTGAGATTGCCTAGGTATCTCGTATCAAAATTACTGTGTTTTAATGCTACTTATGAACTGTCTTAGAATAATTATGATGTTAGTACTTGGATGTAGCATGAACCATATGGAGATAGTTACGTAAGTCAATAAAGGATTCGTCATTCTAAAGTAATTATAGAGAATGTTCTATTGTTCTTGATTAGCAGTGATTTACGGAATTCTTTTTCTAGAGTGAATTGACATTTAAAAGGGCATTTTTAAATATCAATTATAAATCGATTACTAATTGGAAAGAACTAACATCATTGGATACAAAAGAGTAGACATTATATCGATACTCTGTCTAATTAGAACACTGGATGATGAAATGATTAAATTATACATCATAACTATGCATAGACAGGTTAAGTCAAACCGCTCTAGCATTCCTGATATTTAGATGGTCATGACATATTTCTAGACATCAATTTTGATTTAGATTATAAATTGTTTAATTAGAGAATTAAAGATAAATTAAAATGCAACATCCCACTACCATAAGGTACATACCCAAACTTCCAGGAACATAACCTATGATAATGGTATGTTAGAGCAAAACAATTCCAACTTACACATGGCATCAACTAACATCATTTAAAAGTTAGCAAATTTTAAAAACCATTCATTGCATTAATCTGCAAAATTTACACTATTTCCTTTAGACAATTACTTACATAACCTCATACAGGTTCTAAAAAAAACAAGCCAAAAAAAAACAAGACAACACTTCTGGAGCCAACTGACAGACCTCTGAACCATAACAAAATCCAAAAGGGTACTTTAGTCCTGTCTAAGAACTAGGTCTCCTATCTCGTACCTGAAAAATCACATTGCAATTTTTATGAGTTTTGTGAACTCAATGAGTGAACCATCATCGATGATTTCACTGGATTACATACACATAATACATATTTTATAGACACTCATTCAGATCATAAACACATTCCAGATGTTCACACAACATGGGATATTATAAGATCACACAATTCACATTGCTAAGTATAGCAAAACAAATCACATCAATTTATCACTCATTTAGCTTTGCAATCATTCAATAAATTTCAGTCTTATAATGTTATATGCATAAGACTCAAATTATTTCTTATTGTTATGACTGAGTGCCTATCACATACTTATACAAATATTGGCCCATAGGGCTCAATTAGAACAGAATCACGGAGCATAGCTCTACGTGTAAAACATATATCACAAAGCAAAGCTCTATGTGGAAGCGCTTCAAACTGGCTACTCAAGTCACAACACCTTTATCTGGGCATACATTTTATGAAGTGCATCAAATACTAAATATATCATATATCACAATCTTATTCAAATGCTCAGAAAAAGTTTTTCACAGTCATCAGACCTAAGTCCAGCATTCAACTTTTATTGAGAATCAAAAGTCATTCGAAAAATCATATCAAATCAAAATACTTCCAGTACAGGCCCAACTATTAAACTCCTAGGACCACAGGTCTGCAATCTATAAACAACTCACAAACAGGTCAATAATATTGGAAATTTAACAAATCAAATTAAATTCAAATCGAATCAACCCTAGGAAATCATCTAGGTTGACTCACTGTATGCTTCAAGAAGCTATTGCCTGGATGGTCTAGCAATGTCCGACTGGCGTCCGATGTGCTCCTCTATAACATACACAACATATTCGTAAATATCACATTGTTGCACAAATGTACAAGTGTTCTTTTATGTACATCAATGTATAGAATGTATGCACAATGCATGTTCAATGACAATTTTAGGGTATCATATTGATTCTAATCATCAAAACATTCAGATATCAAGCCCTCATTAATATCATTTGTATTTATAATTT
>JAOTAY010000004.1:17644472-17662820 GCA_025629805.1 Erythroxylum baracoense
TTTTCCGCAAATTGTTGTACTGATTTGTACGCAGTTATTTCAGTTGTAAGTTTGTATTGAAATGATTGTACTGTGTATTTGGAAATGGGCCCAAGTGGCTAATAAAAGTTTTTGTGAATTTCATTGTGTTGTTATATGTTCCGCTTTCGTTATAAAGAGACAAAATGTTTTCAAAAAGAAAAAGTGAGCCCACATGTGTGATAAGTGTAAAGAGTTCAAAAAAAATTATACCGACTCTTAGTTAGTGAAGTGATGTGACACGCCACCCTCGCGGGGCACGGACGACCATTCTTGGCTACTGCTTGCTCCATAA
The DNA here is from genome assembly GCA_025629805.1 of Erythroxylum baracoense. Classification (NCBI taxonomy): domain Eukaryota; kingdom Viridiplantae; phylum Streptophyta; class Magnoliopsida; order Malpighiales; family Erythroxylaceae; genus Erythroxylum; species Erythroxylum baracoense. The sequence goes on from JAOTAY010000004.1 coordinate 17,644,786, forward strand.
TTGACATTGATGGGGGTAAACTAACTCTAAGGGTCGGCAAGCATCAAATAACCTTTAAAGTGTCGAAGAAAGACAACAGTTCTCCCTTACCTCTAAACAATATCAAGGAAACCGAACCTCGAGGATAATGGGAAGATATTGAGGATCCTGGGAAGGCATTTGGAAAAAAGATCGAGAAGAAGAAGGAAAAGGAAGGAGAATTAGAGGGAGAGTAGTATCCAGGGCATGGTAGCTTATGTGTAAATCGTAAGATCGATGACTGCGGTACCATTGCACGATTCATTTTAACCACCTTGAACATAAGAAGAGCATCGAGCAACCGATGTTAAAAGAAGCGTTACATGGGAGGCAACCTATGGATTGTTAATTTGACGTTATTTCTGTTAATTTTAGATAGGTTGAGTTCCATAGTTAGGCTATTTCGTTTTCAAATAAAATCAGTAATGTAGAGGACTTTGACATGAATTTAATGATCGAAGAATTACGCAAAAGAGAGTTGAAATAGTCATAAAGGGTTAAGAAGTGATTTCGAGAAAGTGTGAAAGAAAAAAAGAAAAAAATTAGAAATTGGTGGAAAAAGTATAGGCCACAATTGTGACCTATAGTAGGGTAAAACTTGAACACGCAAATTTCAGTTTAATTTTTACCATTTTACCCTTCATTCACCTATATATTATTTTCTTACTTCACTTTTTCACTCACTTTCATTTTAAATTTATCTCTCTAAGTTTAGAACGTCCAAACACTGTCACCTCTCTCTACCTAATTTCATAACTTCTAGTCTCTTTTCACTTCTACCTACTTGTAAGCCAGTATGCCGTGCATTAAGTAGTCAACACAGCGAGATCAATCATTGGGGCGAAACTAAGTCTTGGGACAAGGGAAAAGGAATAGGGCAGCTGACTACGGAGCACCTTTCCCGATCTTCTCAAATGAGGAAGGTATCCGCTTTCATTATCTTCGTAATAAGCAAATTATGGTTCCAAAGTATTTTCATTTTGAGACTTTAGATATATTAGAATTATAAGACAAGGTCAAAAAATTAGCAGAGATAATTAAATGGGGATAGTTTATTCAATTTCAATACCTAGTTTACGAAGAACTTACCTTAGAATTCTTTAAATCCCTTCAATACAAATCTAACAAACCTAGGGAATTGTGGTTTACGTTGCAGGGACAACCTTATGAGCTTAATTATGAGACTTTGTATGAAATTTGTGGTTTCCCTTAATCGTCCATAGTGGATCAATACGATGATTTTCGTGTCACCCCTTACTGGATTGAACTAACTGGGTTAGGGCATTTGAACGCTAAGAACGCACACAACAATATCATTAAGAGCCATAAACACTTGTTGCTGCACAAATTCATATGTCAAATTGTTTTCGACAAAATGGAAACCAACAAGTATTCCACGTAGGAACTTTTCTTATTTTGGTGCATGGACCATAGTATCCCAATTTACACAACCAATCACATCTTTAATGCAATTATTGCCACTCGACATAAGAGGAGCAATAACTTAGGAATGAGTTACTTAGTTTCAGCCATGGCTTATTACTACGAAGTTGAGCACAATGGACTCACAGTTTACCATCCTGAATTCATAAACAATCATCATCTATGGTGAGCTAAAATCCTGAAGTCTTACAATATGGAACTTTAGGATATTAGTGCTAAGACTCACCTCAAGATCAGGACCGGTCAAGTGAGTTCAAATGCTTAACAACAACAACAAGAGGATTTGATCAGCGAGGAGTCTGAGGAGGAAGAAGAAACAGAAGAATTGGGCTGGAAGAAAGTGCTTGATATAATCTTCGCGAACACCAAGGTAATTATAGATACACTTCAAGAGAACTCTAAAAGAATGAAGGAGATGGCCCGAACACAATGACATCAAAGTCAGGATATACATCATATCCATCATTACTTTGACGCTCAAGGTGTCAAACTACCACCTCCAATACCATCCCCACCTCAATCACCACGAGGCTTTGTTCTAGCCCTTTTTCTTTTTAACTTTAGTCTTTATTTATTTTTTGTTTTATATTAATTTACGTTTTTTCTTTCCATTTGTGTTTGTTTGTCACCTTCTCACATTAAGGACAATGTGTTGTTCAAGTGTGGGGAGGGCTATGTGTTTTGCTTTGAATGGGAATTTTCCATATTATATGATAGTTTATTAGGTTCCATTTTGGGAATTGTGTCAATGTGTCAATGGATAAGATGGATTGGAATTGATTTAATTTTGAACATAATCTATTAGGTTGTAAAAAATCATTAGCTCACAAAATTAGTGAATTCGGTTCTTTGGCTAAATATGCAGCTTAATTAGGATTTTGTGTTAATTTATCTCCCTTTAACTTGTCACATTCATTCATAATTTGAGGTCTTTCGTCATAAGTAGCTCTGCTAGTATTTTTTTTCATTGAAACGAGTAGCTTATGCAACAAGGTAAGTAAGAAAACAATGTGTTGGTTAATTTTATATAAACAACTATTCTACTGACCTTTAGGTTATGACTAGAGCTGGTAGCCAGTTGAGAATGTGATGTAGCTGAGTAATCTGATCGACACGCATCACAAATGTATGCCTTAGTGTCAAAAGGCTACAATGACATTCCAACCAAACAGCTTAATAAAATACATGATTTAGTTGAGTAACCAGATCGACATTGATCAACAATGTTTGCCTCTGTGTAAAAAGACTAAGTTCATGTTCACAAAAAGTAAATAAAATAATAATAATAAATATATGTTTTCTAATAAAGACCTACCGAACTTGTAATAGCTTGACTTTTCATGAAAACATTCTTAGGAGTAGTTACAAAGTTTGAATGATTGAAGAATTATTGATGTGTATGTGAAATTGAAAACAGTAAATAATTTAACACTTAAATTTGGATTAATATGTACATTTAGTTCAAAGCCCCTAGACGCGAATTTTTCTTATTAATGAATTGATATAACTTGAATGATTATGTTTAAAATTAAATTTATTTCATGAAGTTGAAGCCATTGTCTTATTACTGCATTGTTTGTTGTGTGATGTTGTGTGTTTGTTGTTTTGTTTGCTTGAGGACAAGTAAACGTTTAAGTATGGGGATGTTGATAAGTGTGAATTGCATCATATTTTAGGGATTAGTTTGATGTATATTTCGTTGTAATTTAATCTTTTAGCATATGTTTAGGTTAGAATTGTGTTAGTTTGTTAATCATTTATGTTTTAATTGTTTTCTGGGTTAGTATAAGTCTTAGAGCTTAGTTATTATGTTTTTTAGGTACCTTGATGTGTTTTTTAGTGTTTTAAGGTCAACATCGAAGAACGGAAAAGTTTCGGAGACATTCGGGTTGAAACAACAACCCACGATTGTGGCACAATCGTGACAACAACATTGGAGTTGGCTCAAAGGCTCAAATATGGCCCACGATCGTGGCCTGTAAGACTACAGTCATGGCCTGCATTAGGCAGATATGCAAATAATCAAAAACATAAAGTTTCGAGGGATTTTCAAACCTTTTGGACCACAGAAAAATCCTAGGGCTGCTTAGAATATAAAAGGTATTTAAAAAATAAGACAAAGAGGCAAAGGGAGCTTTTGTATCAACCACTTTTAGAGGAACCATAGAGAGAATTATCGAGAGATAGAAAAAGAGAAGAAGGAAGAGAGAAGAGGAGAAGAAGCTGACTCGACGTACTTCTCAGATCAAGAGTTTCTCAACGTTGCTGCCTCCCATCATCCATTCAATTCGTATTCCTGTTATTTCCAATTTGATTATTGTATAGAATTGGAATAATAGTTGATAGTATTTTTGGATGTTGATGATGTTCTAAACTCACGTTTGGGGTTTTATCTTTGATTTAATAAAATATGATTATTTATGTGTTAATTGGATTTATTGTGATTTAATTCTAGACGTGCATAATTGGATAATAAACTGAGAGGGTGAATCGAATGAAAAATAATTAAATTGGGTTAACAAGAGTTAGGTGATTTAGTAGAGCAAGAATTAAATCAAATCCATAAATTGTGCAAAGAGAGATCTTGCATCGCCTTCTGATAGTTTATTAGATAAATTCAAATCTAATTAGGATTTTAGATAGGTTGTTAATTGAGAAATTGCAACTTCCATAATCTGATTAGGGTATATAATTGAGGGTTGATGGTTATAACTCGAGAGAAAGTAATCAACCCTAGGATCGTCTAGAACCAATAATTTGGTAATTCATAATCAATTAGGTTAGCATTAAGGATAGGTAAAATTTCCTTTACCTCAATTGGTAATTCCTTTAAGTTGATTCTTAAGTGTGTGTTGCAACTGCTAAATTATTAATATTTTTGTGATTGAATTGTGAATTGATTTACTTGATTGAATTGAATTCTTATTTTAGTTCCGTTAGATTTTGAATTTTGGAAATTATTCTAGCCTTAGATTTTAGGATTAGATTATCCCTCTTCGTGGAATCGACACCTTAGGTACTACGCGAATGAACCGTGCTCTTACAGATTATCGAGGTTAATTAATTAAAACTTACACACATCGAAATAACCCGATCAATTTTTATGTTTCCACTTAACAATAAACACATTAGACACCCCTTAAAACATAAAATTAAGATCAAATTCTTTCTTTAAACTAATCAAACAATTGAAACACATAAAAAACATTTAATAAGAACACAATTCTAAGTCCTAAACACATGATTATCTTCTAAGAAAACACTTAAAAACACCCCCAAACACCTAGAAAACATACTATAATATACACATTTCAATTCAATATCCCCACACTTAAATCTTTGCTTGTCTTCAAGCAAATCTAAAAACATAAACACAAACAAAATATGTAACACATAACCACACAATCATACACAATGTAGTAATGGTATAATGGCACCAAATCTCATAGAATTAACTTATCCCCAAACATTAACCATTTAAAAAGTGCCAACATACTAACTTTTTCATTTCATGGTTAAGTGCTTTGATTTGAATATATATGTCAATCAAAATATTAATACCCTATCACTAAGTAACTCTTCATGAAAATTCTTGCTATTTTTAAAAGATCAATAGGTTTAATTTTATGACAAGCATCATTTTTTTAAAATTTTCTTTAATGATCACCTAGTCTATTGATGCGAAGTCAAACACCTTTTAATGAATTTCCCTAGGTTCCTAACCTAGGTTACGTTTTTTATTTAGCTTGGTTGGAGTGTCATTCTAGCCTTTTGATGCTAAAACAAGCATTTTATTGTGAATGCCCATAATTGCTCAGTTATATCACAACTCTCAATTTTCTACCAGTTTTATACTTAACCCAATTTTATTTAAAAAGAGAAATGGAATAGTAATTTTATTTAACATTGTGTTTCATTTAATTTCTTGGCGTACCTCATGTCTTCCTAGTTAAGCACTCTCATAAAAGGGTACTAATAATGCTAATCAATTTAATTGAATGCAATTATATACATATACAAACAAATTTCATAAATTGAAAAAATAGGTCCCAATCCTAATTAACATGTATATTCATCATAAAGACACAAAAAACACAAAATTCACAAGTTACTATAGCTTTAAAATTTAAATGACCACGTTCAAAAGTAAGCCAAATCCATTTAATTCATGTCATTGACATATTCACATAATGAACACATCATGCAACAAATGTTCACACTATGCTAGCCTAATCAATGCTGACACAATGCAAATGCCAATTTCATAGACAAATGATAAGCTGATGCATAAATGTTGTCATACTTGAATAACACATTATCCTTAATGTGGAAAACAAAACAATTCAAATAAAGACACATAATAATAAATAAAAAGTAAAAGCAAGAAAACTTATGGTGATCTAGGTGGTGATGGTGTTGGAAATGGAACTTATACATGTTTCATGTCATAAGCATCCATCAATTCAACTCTCTAAAAAAAACATAAAGCATAAAATAACAAAGCACTAATAAAATAAAAATGAAACATATCCTAATTCTTTGGTTGCCTCTTAAGTAGCGCTTGTTTAACGTCATTAACTTGATGTACCCTTCCTATTTACCATCATCCTAGGTCTATAATGAGTGGGTTGCTTCCACCCATTTCTCCTTATGGCTGTTTGGTAGCATATGAATAAGGCATATGTTGTAAGATAATAATAAGGTCATAATTAACCAAATTAAAAAATACAAAGTGATTATATTAATTTCGTTTTCTATAACAAACTATCAATAAAATAAGAAATGATGAAACTCCATAAATCTTTAGTTAACTCCAATAGTTTGTCTTATAGGAAGGTGAAATTCTCGTGTTCGTCTTCATTCACCTTTGTCCACTCTTCTACTTCCTCATCTTGAATAGAGAATTCCTTCTCTTCTTCAACTTTTGTTTCCTCTATCCTCTATTCTTCTTTCTTTTCTTGAACAACATCTTCATTCATGTCATCGACTTTAGTCTCCTCTTCACTCTAAGGCATTAATAAGTTACAATAATACGTTATGTCTGGATCAGTATTAGTAAGCTCACTTGGTGTATTTTGAGGTTTGTTTTACATGCAATACTCTGATGCCAGAAATTTATGATTGTAGTAGTTACCTCCACAACTGTCACAACACAACAAGGATGTTAGTTGTGCTTTCGTGTTGCTTAGAAGAGTCCCCAAATTTTTTGGTTAACAATACATCAGTAAGTTGCCCAACTTAAACCTCCAAATTATGAAAGATAGAAGAGTGGTTCTTGATTATTTGATAAAATTTGGCTTCTATTCACTTTTGACTTTCATCTTGGCTATCGAGCTTGTAGCTTAACAAATCTGTGACTTGTCTAACTTGGACTCTAAGGATCTAAGCCTATCTTGCTAGAAACTTGGTGGACCTTGTGTTTCTCATATTATTTCCTACATCATTAGAGCAAGGATAATTGGACAATTTTATCACCAATGATCATATGAGTTTAAGTAACTCCCATTCATGTTGTAATGCCTTCATTGGGTTGGAATAAAAGTTCTACAAGTTCCATAGCTTGAAGTTGATATTTTTTTAAGTCTTATATTCAAACACCTGTACTTACACAAGAAAAATTATTACAATCGTTAAATCAGAAAATTCAAATTTTATAAGATGTGAATTTAATCCCTAACAACAATGTAAAAAACTTGTTGAAATTTTTATATAGAAAACTCTTAATATTGTAAGTATACAGATTGTAACGTATAGTACAAAGGGCATCGTTCCCTCACGGATTAATTAAACACCTAAAAATTTGAATGTACTTTGTCTAAGGTACTAAAAGATTGATTGAATGAAAATAAATTTACTGAAATTAAAATAACTAATCTAATAAAGCACTTGAATAAATAAGCTAGCACTAAGAATAAAGTTAATCAAAGTTAGAAACTTAGGAATTATCATATCCTTGTTTGTTCTCCCATTTTATCTTGTTGATTCATTTATGTTTGATCCTAGATATTCTAAGGTTTTGATTACCTTCTCTTAAGATCTAAACAAGTAATCCTAATTGAAATCAATAATAATATCATTGCAGCCTTTCGATTCACAAAACTACTTCTAAATATTCACTTGGATTTGAAGTAATCTTAAGAATGATTAATTCATAATTAACATCTCTCTTTGATTGTTCATTAATTTGATATTTGCAGGTCTATTAAGCTACCAACCCTTGCTATATACCTTAACATAAATAACTTGATTCAATCTCATGATTTATTACTAAGTATAAGCATAACAAATATCATAAAACATTGATATATCTATTGAATTCAACAAGAATAAAGTTTAACAAAAACATACCAAAAACAATCCTTAATAAGGATTTAGAAAACTATAATTATGTTTAGCATCCTAATAATCCAAAGAGTTCATTCTTTCGCTATAAACATTAGTGGCATTGTGCATGATCGTGGCTTCTTCCCTTCTCTAAATTCTTCCTCTTTTCTTCAAGTTCTTGTTTCCACTCACCAACAAACACATCAAATACCCCTTGAAACTTAGAATTAAGATTAAATTCTTGCTCTAAACTAATAAAACAATGGAAACACTTAATAAGAACACAATTCTAAGTCCTAAATATATGATTATCATTTAAGAAAACACTTAAAAGCACACTCAAACACCTAAATAACATACTATAATATACAATTATCAGGTCACTTAGTGTGTAAACTTAAGAAATCAATATATGGGCTTATACAAGCTTCCCGAAAATGGTATATTAAGTTTAATGATATCATACATCTTTTCATTTTTATGAAAAAATGGTTGGTCATTGGATCTACTGAAAGACGAGTGAGAGTAAGTTTATATTTTTAGTTCTATATGTTGAGGATATTTTTCCTGTTATTAAGACATATTATACTAAACTAAAGATTTTCTCTCTAAGAATTTTTAAATGAAAGATATGGAAGAATAGGAATCTCAATATTAAGGATTGGAATAGTTGTCTTATAAAGACTATATTGAAAGAATTCTTGAGAGATTTAAAATGAATAGATGTTTAACAAAGATTGTCTTGATACAAAAAGGGGATCAATTTAGTTTCATGCAATGTCCAAAGAATGATGTGGAAAGTAGACAAAGGGAATTTATTCCATATGCTTCTATTGTTGGCAGTTTGATGTATTTACAAATATGCACAGGACTCGATATCAACTTTACAGTTGGAATGCTAGGCATATATCAAAGTAGTCTTATTATAGACCATTGGAAAGTTGCAAAGAAAGTCTTAAGGTATCTTCAGGGCTTAGGTAAATAGCTGAAAATTTATCGTGACAATTATGCCGTAGTTTTCTTCTCCAAAAATGATAAGTTCTTTAAAGGTGCTAAACATATGGAGTTGAAATATTTAAAGGAGGAAGTTTAGAAACAAAGAGTGTGAATTGAGTATATTAAGATGGATCTTATGATTGCAGATCCCTTAACTAAAGACCTTCCACTAAAGATATTTAAGGAACATGTTTAAAGAATAAGCCTTGATTATATTGATGATTGTTTTTTTATGATTTTTTAACATTATTGAGCTCAATAAAATTTCTGATTAGCAATTTTCTTGTTTATTATGAATATATACATGTAATTGACGTTAAAAAAGAAATAAAATTGTCTATAAGACATGAATATAGATCTTTATGATATTTATTTATCACTTATGTTACCTCACTTGATAAATTACTAGTGTTGTAGTATATGGAAAGAAGTATGCGATGTTGAAGTGTATAACTGCTATAACCCTCTTTATGTGATTTATTATGTTGTGATAAATTATGAAGATATTAAGAGATTTATTTATATGTGCCTAATATTTACATTATTAAAAAAAAGTTTGAAGTATGGGGCAGGTAGGATAGTGTTAAAATGTGGCCCAATTAATGTTTATATATGTATATATCACTATTAATATAATGGAAGAGTACTAATTGGTCTATATTGTCTATCTAGTAATGAAATAAATATCAACTATTTATTCTAGTTACTTGATGGACGTACCGGATTAAAATTCATAGATATATAAATTGGTTCTTTTTTTACTAATTAAGGAAACAAATTATTTTCTCTCAAGTTTCTGTAATCGCAAAAGAGTCAAAAGAAAGAATGATTTTAGGGATGCATGTGGAAAAGTTTCTCGATCTCTTTTCAATATGACATGTTTCACATTAGGCCCACAATATTACCACACTCTTTTGATTTGCAACAATTATTTATTTAAGATCCCAAAATTAAAATGTCAATTTTGATTTACGTAATAAATATCATATTCTTACAATTAACACATACTAATACAAAGCTTGGTAATTTTACACACAGGATCCTTTCATTCTTTCCTCATTTTGCCCTACACTCTGATCCCTCAATTCTGTTTTTCTCTTTATCAAATGGTTATGAGCTCATCGCGGGTACTCCGGAGGATGCACCTAGCAGGATCTAGCCCATGCTCTGGAAATGGTCAGGACCTCAACGGATAAGATAATTCCTGTAGCTACTGGCCAAAAATAAACTGCTTACCAACAAGGAGCGGGTGACGAGACATATCTCAATGGATGCCACTTGCCCTTTCTGCCACCAGGACAAAACCGTGTTACATGCCTTCCGAGACTGTCAACAGGTCGCTCGATTTTGGGGCCAATTTAATGCCATGCAAGGGGATACTATGTTCTTTCATTTGACTCTTGAGACGTGGTTATTTAATAATCTCGGCAAACAATATCAAGGCCAACGATTTGAGTGGGCAATCATTTTCGGAATTGCCTGTTGGTACGTGTGGCAATGGCGGAACAAATACAACTTCGGGGAGGCGTTCCACTGGCCGATCGACGGAACCAGAATCGTCTTGGAATATGTCGAATGGATTGAACAAGTGAAGGGCATGACAAGCCGAGCCGTCCCGCCAGCGGGGACTCCTTTAGGGACCCCCATAGGCTGGCAGAGCCCCCGAATGGTTGGGTCAAAATTAACACAGATGGGGCGGTGACACCAGGACCCAGTATTGGTACAGCTGGAGGGCTAATCCGTAATAGTTATGGTCACTGGTATGATGGGTTTTTACAGCGCATCGGGATAAGCTCTCCGGTTATGGCCGAACTTCGTGGGGCCATCTCAGGATTACAGCTGGCTTGGGAGTTGGGCTACCGTCATGTTATATTAGAACTTGACTCACTGGAGGTGATTAATATCCTCTCTTCTTCTAACGTTTTGTCTTCTGATGTGTCACATGAGATCCAGGAATTTCAGGAGCTAAAGAGGCGCGAGTGGTTCCTAAAGTTGCAACATGTCTACAGAGAGGGCAACCGGTGTGCAGACCTGCTGGCGCAGTTAGCCTCGCTCACCGCTCCGGGACTTCAGATTCTCAGAACTATTCCAGAGCAATGCATCTCAGTTTTTACAGAAGACCTGCAGGGCCTATCGATTCGTAGAAATTTTAGGGTGTAGTCTGTAATGTGTTTTGTCATCCTTTTGTATCAAAAAAAATGGCATGTTACATTCCAAAATTCGTCAAGCTTTTTAGTTTTCTTAACCGTTACGTTCTATGTCTATAATATTTTTGAACGACAAAACAATTGGACGCTCTTATAAACTTTATCTCCATATTTTTAATTCGCTTCTATTTAATGTATTCCACACTTTATTTCCGTCAATTTGGTTCAGAGTATGGCTGTCTTAATGAAAATGTACAATCACCAGCACTGGGCATGTTAATCTTTTTATAATTACATTAACTGCTTCTATGGCTCACATACGACGTATATGCTGTAGATGATTTACATTAAATGGACTACTCTAGACCTTCTAACACTAATATTCTATCTTGAGGCCCTGAACATCTACAGATTTCCAGAAATGGAAAAGGAGAAACTTATATACACGATCCAATTGACATGAAATCACATCATCCAATAAGGTTCAGCCGTTCAGGAGGAATTCATCCTTGGGAATTAGACTAGTAAGCGCGTTCGGTAGCTTTTCTTGCTTGAGCACGCATTCTAGCTCCCCACGACATTTTCCCTCTTGAAGTCCCATTTGTGCTCTTTCTCTGTAACTCTACTAGCTGAGATTGCCAGTGTTGTTTCCACTCATATCCTCCAAACCATCCCTGCTCACGATAAAATAGGATAGCTAAGTTTCTGAAGTTTTAAAATTCGTTGGCCCAACCATGGCCTAACTGTAGTATCAAAACTGAGAAGTGACGGAAAAAAGTAAACAAACCTCGTGATAGTGAGACGGACTTCTAGCAAAGAACGAAAGGTGCATTCTTTTGACCATATCTCTGTCATACAAAGCTCTGCTGCTAGGATCAGACAAGGTTTCATAAGCTTCCTGAACCTGAATGAATTTCCTTGTGTACTCCTCTGTACGGTCCGGTGGCGACACGTCGGGGTGATACTTTCTTGCCAATTGCTTATAAGCATGTTTGATGTCTTTAAGTGTTCCACTGTCAGAAATACCTAGCAAATCATAGAAATTCTCGGTGCTCACATACAGGTTGCTGACAGCAGCCTTGATCGGACTGCTTCTGGTGGACCTGGGAGTTCTCTGTTTCTGGAGATGGGTGTCGAATCTAAGGTGAGAACAAGGATCAAGAAAGGCTTTTGAGTGTATGAAGTTGGGTTTAGCATAGTTATGGAAGGTGGGTTGACTCGCCGCTGTGACGATTCCGATGCTCATTTCTTGGCTCGTCCGACTAGTTATTGATATTGTTGTGTGTTGTTTTCCAAGTATTTTGATGTGGTTATATATTGGGTGAAGTGTTGAAAAGTCCAGAGTAGCGGATAAGATTAAAAATAAAATAAGAAAAAATAAATTGTGTTTTGCTTATTAGTAGTTTTTACAGAAAATAATAAAATTTTATTATTAATATGAGTTCGGATTCGGAATCACAAATAGTGATATTCTTGAGATGAATAACGAGATGTCGGCAGTTGGCACACGGAGAATAAAATAAACCTGGCTGATGTTTGCACTCAAATGTAGTGAGATGTTGTTTGAAATATGGAATTGAATGGAATAGAATGTATAGTAAATGATTATTATATTTCGTATATTAAAAATGATTATTGTATAAGGTTTATTATTTTACTATTAATTATATACAGTTTATTATTAATTATATAAAAATTACTATTTATTATTTAATAAATTATATTATATTATATTTTATTTTATTTTATTATTTTAGATGAAATGAAATGTAATGTATAATAAATGACTATTATATCCCATATATTAAAATGATTATTGCAGAAGGTTTATTATTTTATTATTAATTATATACAATTTATTATTAATTATATAAAAATTATTATTAATTATTTAATTTATTTTATTTTATTTTATTTTCTTCTATTATATTCTATGTGATTTATATTTAAAAATAATTTATTTTTATTTTTATTTATATAGAAATATATAGAAATAATTAAAGAATAATTATTTATATATATTCTATTTTCATTAATAAAAATTTTACTAAATTTTATTATTTTATTATTAATTATATACAATTTATTATTAATTACTTAATAAATTTTATTTTATTTCATTCTATTCTAAGTGGTTTATATATAAAAATAATTTATTTATATTTTTATTTATATAGAAATATATATAAACTATTAAAAATAATTTCAAATATATTTTCTATTTTTCATTAATAAAAATTTTATTACTTTTATTTTATTATTAATTATATATAATTTATTATTAATTATATAAAAATTATTATTAATTATTTAATATATTTTTATTTTATTATATTATATTTTATTCTATTATATGTTATTTATTTTTAAAAATAATTTATTTTTATTTTTATTTATATATAAATATACAAACAATTAAAGAATAATTTTTATATATTTTTATTTTCATTAATTAAATTTTTTATTTTATTATTAATTATATACAATTTATTATTAATAATATAAAATAATATTATTAATTATTTAATAAAATTTATTATGTTAAATATTATTATATTCTATTTAATATATTAATTCTATTTAATATAATATTATGACTTGGTCACAGGTAGTATTACGAAAAATTATTAAGGGTATATTAGGTAGTTTATATTTATTAGTTTACGTTCCATCCTAAACCTCCCAAATAGGAGGTTTCTTATTTTCACTGTTTAAGATGGAATGGAACGTAACATGAAACCCTCCGCTTCTATCCAATTCCATTATAAAACTTCCATCTAAACGATGGAAGTATGTTACGTTCCATTCCATTCTATCCTCAACCCTTCAACCAAACAGAGCCTTAGCGTTCAAATTATTATATTTTTAATTAAATATTAATTTTATTAGTATTTTATTGATTTAGTTAATAAAAACTTCTACGTGAAACTAAATATTGAGATTAAACTGACATTCAACTGATACCTTTATCTTATAATTCATTTTATTTCAAAATAATCATTCAACGTTATGGAAAAATGTTCTTTTGGATGCAAGAATGTATGTTCAAGAATGCGATGAGAACTAACTAAGCAATATAACTAGGGAAAAGAAGATTAGTATAGAGAAGGATAAAAGTAGAATTTATTAATTGTGGGAGGGTTATACACGACTGTTAGAGGACATTAGAGAGGCCCTCATCTCTGTCTGACACTGAGGCCATTACCAATCACTATTCACTCACTCGATGATCTCTCGTACACCCATCCCCCCTAACTATAAACGCTGCTAATGTAACAACCTTGCCTAGTTAGCATTCTAAAATTATGCAAAATGACAACAAACTTCACCACAATAGTCACCAACAGCAAAACAATATTCATAACAGAATGTTAGCGACCTTTTTGAACCAAACTTCAAAGATCGACCGGTTTTATTTCATTCTTTTTTCTGCGAAAATACACATTCTTGACAATTGGGCCTAGGCTTCTATCAATGCCCCCTTGTCCTCAAGGTGGAACTGAGGGAATTAAGCACTAATCAATCCTACTAGTTCCCAAGTAGTTTCGAAGTCAGGTAAATTGCTTCGTTTAATTAAAACCTCTAAGCCTTTCACACCCTGGCAGACTTGTAGTATATCTTCCGGAACTACCTCACATTCCAACTCTTCATTCAACACAGAAGGCAAGGGCAAGGGCAAGGGCAAGGGCTGTACCTTCTCTCCCACAGCAGGTTTCAATTGAGAGACATGAAAGATGGGGTAGATTGAGGGGGCAATTCCAACTTATAGGCAACCTTCCTTACATAATGTAACACCTCAAAAGGCTCAAAAAATCGTGATGAAAGTTTCTCGCTCAGCTTGCTAGCTAATGATTGTTGCCAATAGGGTCTTATCAAGAGAAATACTAGGTCTGCCTCCTAAAATTTCACTTTTCGACAGTGTTTGTTAGCCTGTTTGCGCTGTTCTTGTGCCCTTAATAGTTGCTCTTGGAGCTCAACTAGTATGATATCACGTTCCAAAAACATGTTATCCAGAGTGGGATTAGTAGTGTTGGGACTTCATACTTGAGCAAGGGTGGTGGCTCTCTTCCATACACAATCTTAAAAGGAGAGCACGTAAGGGATGTGTGATAAGTTGTGTTGTACCAATACTCAGCCCAATGTAACCATCGAGACCAGATCTTAGGTTTGTTCCTAGTGAAACACTGCAAGCAACACTTTACGACTTCACTCTGACCATCACTTTGAGGGTGGTAGGTCTACTGCGACAGAGGTTGGTATGATGCAACCTAAAGAGTTCCATCCAAAAATTGCTCATGAATACCTTGTCATGATCGAAAACAAGAGAGCAAGGGAATCGTAAAACTTGACCATATGATAGATAAATTCTTCTGTAACCTTTTTTACAGAGAATGGATGTTTTAGCAACATGAAATGGGCATACTTGCTTAACCTATACCACCACCAGAGTAGAGTCATATCTATGGGATTGAGGGAGCCCTTCAACAAAATCCATGGTTATATTCTCCCATACCATTGCAGGGATCGGTAAAGGTTGTAAAAGACCTGCTGGGATAAACTTTCATATTTATTTTACTAGCATACTAGGCAGCTTGCAACAAACTTCTTAACATCATATTTGAGGCCTTCCTAGAACAACTCAGCAGTGATTCGTTTGTATGTCTTAAGAAATCCCTCATGGCCTCCCACCTGACTCCCATGAAATTCTTGCAAGATGGTGGGGACCAGAGATGAACCTTTTGGAAGAGCGATGCGTTGCTGGAAACATAATAGGCCATTCTCAACAGACCATCCTAGCCTAGTAGGAGGATCTTTACTCAAATCGGTCAAAATATCTTTCAATTAGGGGTCATTTTTTGTTTAAGATCTGATCTGGTTCCAATCCCACGACGTAGGGATGATGAGTGATTGTAACTCCATTGGCATAAGGGATTCGAGAAAGGGCATTAGCTACATGATTTTCAACTCCGAGTTTGTACTAGATTTCAAAATTATAGCCGAAGAGTTTCACCAGCCACTTTTAGTATTCTACTACCACTAACCGCTATTCTAGTAGATGTTTGAGACTACGCTGGTCCGTTTTGACTATGAAGTGTCTCGTAAGAAGGTAATGGCGCCATTTTTGAATGACAAGGACTATTGACATTACTCCCTTTCATACATTGACTTGTACCATGCCTTTCCCATTAATGCGTGACTGAAATAAGTAATAAGCCTCCCCTTTTGTACTAACACAGCTCTCAAACTGATTCCTGATGCATCAGTCTCAATTTTAAAAGGGCTACGAATATTCGGTAAGGTGAGAACTGGAACTGTCTTCATAGCTTCCTTCAACTGAACTACAGTGGCACTGGCTTCCTCAATCCACAAAAAGTTATCCTTCTTAAGGAGTTGGGTGAGTGGAGCCGCAATCTTCCCATAACCTTTCACAAAGCATCTATAGTATCCAGTTAAGCCTAGAAATCCTTGTTGCTCCTTGGGGTTTTTTGGCCTTGGCCAATCCTCCATGGCACCTACTTTATCTGGGTCTAGCGACCACTCCATCCCCTAAGATTATATGCTTGAGATATTCGAGATTGTACTTATAAAAACAACACTTCTTGAGATTGACAAATAAATCATTTTCATTCAAAACGGTCAGCACTTACTGAAGGTAAATGAAATGCTCATTAAGTGTTTTGCTGTAAACCAAAATATCATCAAAAAATACCAACACATACCTCCTTAGTAAGCCTCTAAACACCTTGCTCATCAACGATTGGAAGGTCATAGGGACATTGGTGAGTCTAAAGGGCATGATAAGAAATTCATAGTGCCCTCGTGCACCTGAAATATTGTTTTATGCATATCCTTAGGTTTAACTCGAATCTGTTGGTATCCCAATTTGAGGTCAAGCTTGGCATAAACCTTTGCTCCATTCAACTCATCTAAGAGTTCATCAATGTTTGGTATCAAAAATCGATCGGGAACAGTTGCTTTATATAGGGCGCGATAATCCACACAAAACTACTAACTGTCATCCTTCTTCCTAACCAACAATTCAGGACTTGAAAATGGGCTAACGCTTAGCTGGATTATGCCAGTAGCCAACATTTCTGCTACCAACCATTGCACCTCCTCATTCTGAATTTGGGGGTAACTATACGGTTGTACATTCACCAATTTAGTTTCTCCTTTCAATACTATAGCATGGTCATAACCTCGATGAGGAGGCAAACCAGTTAGGGTTTGAAAGACGTTGCTAAATGCTAGTAATAATTATTTCACCTTTGGGTCTATCTCATCCTTAGTTCCCTGTGCTTCCACCTCTATATGGTACAATTCCACTAATATTCCTTCCTTCTCTTATTGTAAAGTCCTTACTATGGTCGTGAGTGAAACCAGAGCTTTTGTAGCACCCCACTTCTACCAAGCATATATTCGTACATCCCAAGGATATTCGGACACACGCCCTGTGAAAGCGGTGCGCTAGAGCAGTCAAACAATCAAACTCATTGAAAATTTTACTCTTTTCAAACATCACACGCATATTACTGAAAATCACTAATCCAATTTAGGCTCATTTTTTCATAAACATTAAAATCACAATTGTTATTATACTCATTGAGCAACCTCATTTACAAACATTTTCAATTTGGAAAGTCAGTTCAAAACAGAATTATTCACATATTTGCAGAAAATATTCTTTAAGAAAAACCTAAGAGAAAAACGTATACAAATGTCAACTGATCCCGACCTCTATCTCTTACTCAAAGGTAGTGGTTAGACTCCAGTTGATTTAACTGGGTGTCTCCTCTGAGCCTAAAAAATATGTTGCGAATTGGGGTGAGTTTTGCGAACTCAGTGAGTAGACCATCCTCGATGACTCACTCAATCATATAACACATCAATTCATGTAATCATGTAATTCACATCATTTCATTAATCAACATGTTGAATCACATACACTTCGTATTCACATAATTCATATTTCACATCAGAAATCATTCAAACTATTCATTTCCATCATTTAAATCATATATATCAAATGCATATGCAATGCTCATGAGACTCACTTTCAATTGTTATTGTCGTGACCAAGTGCCTGTAACTGTCCCGTATCTATTG
>JAOTAY010000004.1:17672030-17692773 GCA_025629805.1 Erythroxylum baracoense
AATAAATATTATATAAGAGATTAAATAAATTTATTTAATTAAAAATAATTTATCTTTAAGTTTTATCTAATATTTAATTATTATCAATGATAAAAATATAGCTACATTAACATTGACAACCAAACAAGTTTTTGATTTTATTTAAAAAACAAAAAATTGAAAACAAAAACTAAAAACTACAACAGAAAAATAGAAGTAGAACCAAACGGCCCCTGAGTTAATAGGTATCATACCTTTTTATTCCTTCTGTCCTTGTCTACTCCTCTCGCTCGACCACATGCAGTTATTACTTGCCAACTCTTCCAACAAATTATGAACTGCTTCTACCGTCTTTCTCATCAGTGAACCTCCGGCTGCTGCAACAACTGTGCCCCTTATGCTCGGATTCACTCCATTATAAAATGTTTGCAGTAGAAATTCCTTCGAGAGGTTATGATGGGACAGCTTCTTTAAAGTTCTTTAAATCTCTCCCAAGCTTCATAGAGAGATTCTCCGTCGCTCTGCTAGAAATTTGTTATCTCCTTGATAATCCCCGTCGTCTTTGTCAACGAAAAATACTTGGCGAGGAATGCTTGGGCGAGCTACTTTCAAGTCATGATCTGACCTGGATTCAATGAATTGTACCATACTTTAACTCGATCCTTCAACGTGAATGAAAATAATCTCAGCTTCACCGCATCGTCGAACATTCTGTTAAATCTGAATGTGTCACAAATCTCCAAGAAATTTGCAATATGGGCATTCGGATCCTCGTTGGATAGCCCGTAGTACTACACACTGTTTTACAGGATATTAAATAGTGTCGGCTTTATCTTAAAATTATTTGCTTGGACTACCGGTCTCGCCACTTCTTGAGGACTAAACCCTGGCCTCATGAAATTCGTTAATGTTCGCTCTAGTCCTCCTTGCTCTCCTTCTTCAACCATATCTTAAT
The DNA here is from genome assembly GCA_025629805.1 of Erythroxylum baracoense. Classification (NCBI taxonomy): domain Eukaryota; kingdom Viridiplantae; phylum Streptophyta; class Magnoliopsida; order Malpighiales; family Erythroxylaceae; genus Erythroxylum; species Erythroxylum baracoense. The sequence goes on from JAOTAY010000004.1 coordinate 17,672,965, forward strand.
TTGAAAAATTTAGATGCTTTGCCCTTCTTATTTCTCTTTCGTGTTTCTTAATGTCGGAGAATTCGTCTTTAATAACTTCTTTCGTCCTTTGTGTGCTCCTTGTGTTCATACACCTGCAAATACACAAGGAAGACTGTCAAAAACTTTTAAATCAAAGTAATCTAAATTAGATATGATGCTCAACAATCAATGCTCGACAACGGCACTGTTGAAGGTAAAACCTATCTACTTGTTTTACGCTCAAAAATCGCAAGTAAACAGGTCGTGACTTGTAGTTAAAAAGAGCAGATATCAATCCCACAAGGATTAATGCCTACACACCGCTTAATTTAGACACAACTTTCTTTAAGAAACTAAATTATGAAATGCAAATAATCTGGAAAATTAAATTAAAATTAAAAGACTAGTGTAAAAAATGGACAATACTGCAATTGCAAAAAATCTGAATTCAAGAATCTAAATGCTAGAGATTACTTCTTCCTTATTTTGTCTCCCTCCTATTTTATTGATTGAATTGTGTCTCACCCTAGATTTTCGAATGTACTAATTACCCTCTCTCAAGGTGTAACTATTTATCCCTAATTGAATTGACGGGAATCAATTGAACGATCTCTCAACCTGTCCAATGACTCTACCGATTTAACTAGTTATTACCCCATCGATTGAATGATCTCCTGATGATTAACCCCATTTTGTTGATTATTTAATGCGCAACATACTAGCTTGTGAGTAGGTAGAAGTTGGAAGAGACTAGAAATTAGAAATTTGCGTAAAGAGAGGTGAGAGTGTTTGGAGGTTCCAAACTTAGAGAGATAAAGTAAAAATAAAAGTGAGGGGAAAATGAAGTTATAAATGAATATATAGGTGGATAGAGGGTAAAAATGGTAAATTTTGACTTTAAAAATTACGTGTCCCCTTTTTACCCTACCACTGGCCATGATATTGGCCTGCAATTTCTTCACCAATTTTTAATATTTCTTCTTCTTTTGTTCTTCTCCACTTCCCTGAAACCACTTTTTAACTATTTATGGCCCTTTCACCTCTCTTTGCTTACTTCGTTGATCATCTAATTAATGGCAAAGTCCTATGCCTTCCTGATTTTATTCAAAAACGAACTAGCCTAAATACAAAATTCAATTATCTAGAAACAAAGGGAAATAACATCAATTTCATAGTCTATAGGTTGTTTCCATGTAGCGTGATCGCAAGTTTCTGATATGAAAAAGCTTTAATAATTAACCTCGATATTTCACAAGCACATGGGTCGTTCGCGTAGTACTTAAGGTGTCGATCCCACGAGGGGGGTTAATCTAATTTTAAAATCTAAGGCGTAAACAATTAGCAATAAATCAAAAGAACAAAACTTAAACAATTTTTTTTTCAATCACTCAATTAATTCCAATAATCAAATTCGAAAATAATAACATGATAATAGATGCAACACCCAATCACAAAAAAACCTAAAAACTACCAATTGAGAGAAAGGAAATTTTTGTCCGATTTTAATGAAAACCTAATGAATTATGAATTTATTGAATTCCTGATTCTAGACGGTCCTAGGGTTGGTTACTATCTCTCAAGTTAAAATCATTAACCCTAATTTATAAACCTTAATTAGATTATGATAGTTGCAACCTCTTAATTCATAATTTATCCAAAACCTAAATTAGATTTGAAATTGTCTAATAAACTACTGAAAACCTATGCAAGAACTCTCGTTACATAAATTTACCGGTTTGATTTAGTTCTTGATCTATTAAATTACCTAACTCTGGTTAGCCTAATTTAATGATTTTTCACTCAGTTCACCCTCTCAGTTTGTTACCAAATTATACAAGTGCAGAATTGAAATCACAAGAAATTTAATAAAAATGCAATCAAACAAACTTGATTGATATCAAAGACAAAATATCCCAAAGATGAATTTAGACAAATCCTCAACATTCAACGAATCTATCATTTATGGCTATCTCAAATTCTACAATAATAAAGAATGAAATAAAACCAGAAATAGACTTGGAATGGATGATACAGGCATAACGGCTAGAAACCTCCTGTCTCGGGAAGTACTTCGCATGGGCTTCTTCTCCATGTCCCTTTTCCTTCGTTCCTTCCTCAATCTCTCGATAAAGCTCTCTAGGGTTTCGAGATTGTGGCTGATGTAAAAGCTCTTTCTATACTATTCTTTATGTTCTTTAAATACCTTGGCAACCCTAGGGTTTTTTCAAGGTCAAAACGGTCCAAAAAATCCTCAAAACTTGACTTTTTCCCTTGTTTGCGCATCTGCCTGATGCAGGCCATGATCGTGGCTAGCATCAAACCTTTCTATCATGATCGTGGCAATCAGGCCAAGATAGTGGGCTATGGCAGAGTTTTCTTTCATGATTGTGGCCCATATACCATGATCATGGGATGGGTCACATGTTTCGGTCATGATCGTGGTCTATTTTACCACAATTGTGGGCTATGGTTTTAGCTCGAAAATCTTTGGAACTTCTCTGTTCTTCGACGTTGACCCTAAAACACTAACAAACACATCAAGGTACCTACAAAACGTAATATTTAAGCTCAAAGACTTATAATAACCTATAAAAACACTTAAACACATAAACTAACACAAGTCTAGCCTAAACACATACTAAACACTCAAATTAAAACTTAATACATAACAAATTAAACCTAAAACATAATGCAAAGCACACCTATCATAGTGCTTCTTTTAACGTCGTTAGCTCAACGCTCTTCTTATGCTCACGATGGTTCGAATAAATCATGTAATGGTAGTGCAATCTTCAATCTTACAATTTGCACATGAACTACCATGCCATAAATTGCACTCTCCCTTTAATTATCCTTCTTTCGCCTTCTTCTTCGTGATTGTTTCATTCTAAATGTGTTCCTAGGATCCTCAATATCTTCCCATTGTCCTCAAGGCTCAGTTTCCTTCATATTAGTTGGAGGTGAAGGAGAACTGTTGTCTTTCTTTGAAACTTTGAATGTTATTTGATGGTTACTGACCCTCATAGTTAGTTCATCCCATTAACATCAATTATTGAGAGGTCAATAACTAAAAAAGGTTGTCCAAGGACCATAGGGGTTTTCACATCTTCTCCAATGTCCAACATATAGAATTTTGTGACATCATATTAACATTTTCTCCTAAACCTACAAATGCCCTATCTGTTTTGACTCCACTGATATTGTAAGGAATGTAAAAAATTCCTGGGTCTTCTTTTTTTTATCCACTATGTGCTCCTTAACCTTCTTTTTTTTTGAATCCTTTAATATGAGCTTCGTTTGTAGATGTTCCATTACATCTTCAACCATTAACTCAACTTCTCTATAATTCATCGTCGCCCTACTTGCAATTGAATTCTGTTGAGCTAGAATAAGGTATGGAAATTTAGGTTGAGGTTCCTCAATTTGCTCAACTACGAACTCACTTGGAAGTAATTCCATGATTACTTGTCCTTCTCCCTTAGCTCCATCTTCCTTTGTATGTTTGAGTTTTTTTTTCTGGTTCTGAGTAATGACCATGATCTGTTCCTTTAAGTTAGACTCAATATTGCTTGGAAGGGTTCCTACATTCTGAGTAGAAATTACCTCTGCTAGTTAACCTACTTGGACCTCCAGATTGTGTATTGAAGAGGTGTGGTTCTTAATGACTTATTAAAATTTGCTTTCAGGCCTCCTATGTGCATCCTTCATGCCTCCAATTTTATCTAAAATCTTATCCAACTTAGATTCTATTGAGGTTTGTTTGTCTTGTGGGAAACTTGATTGTCCTTGAGGTCTAAAATATCCCCCAGTATTAATTATACACGAGAAGTTAGGGTGATTCTTCCACCCAGGGTTGTAAGTGTTAGAGTGGCAATTGTTTTCCCCATCCTTGTCCATATTGAGCTCCTATATAATTCACTTGCTCCGGATCACTTGCCTTCATCAACAAATAGTCCACTATATCATGGTCCATTTGTCTATAGAGTTCACACTTAAGTTGCATAGCTTTTATCAGAGATGAGGACAAAGCCTTCATGTTGTTGAGTTGTCAAGTTAAGCTATTAATTTTTGCTTGCATTTCTGTCATTTAATCAATAGCTACAATTCCTTTTTATTATTGGAATGTAGTATATCTACTCTGCTTGTTCGTCTATAGGCAGATATTACTTATCATCTCCTCTATTAACTCTTTCGCTTCGTCTACCATCTTTCTTATCAATGATCCTCCTGAAGCTACATCAATTGTGCCTCTCATATATAAGGTTTTGTCATGCTAGTTGGAATGGTATTAAATGTATATTTCAAATCAGATTAGGCTACTTGAATAAAGAGTTAACCAAGTTGAGTGATAAAAAGTAGTTGGTTGCATATGCTTACTCACAATTTGACACTTAAGTAAGGAGGTAATGTAGACGTGCATAATGAATTTTCATTTGAGTCAATATGAGGATTGAGCCTATATGGCTCCATTTATAGTCATTTTATTTCTTTATTTGTTTGATGCTTCCTTAGGTTATTACGTTTAGAACTTGGTTTGAATCAGTTTGAGTCTACTGGATTCATGCTTAATAGAGATGATTAAAGATCTTTTATGTTAACTTTTGGCTTATCCCTTGCTACCCCCATTGAGCCTTAACCCTTTTGTTTCTTGAAAACACCCCACATTTTAGAACTCGAAACCCCATTAACCTACCCATTCACAAGCTTAGTATAGTATTAAATGATGCATTCGTTTCGGAATTTTGCTAGAATTTTTTTCTTTTGCATTTTTCTGAGATGAGCTGAGTGATACTTCTACTCTTAAATCACATTGTATTTAATTGCTATTTTGTTCATTGATTCTTACATGTTATTAAAAAGAAAAAAAGAAAAAAGTATCACTCAACTCATATCCCGGCTCTGACGTATATATCAAATAGTGTGGATATGATGTATATCTCGGCTCTGACGTTGTTGACAACATATCTCCCTCATCATTCTAGAGTTCTCCGCTAGTTGATCTGTAATCATCGTGTTGTTTGCGGAGATTATGTCCAGAACTATTGTCCATCCTGATTCTTCTATCTCTTCTTCTTTGGACTCTTTACTGGTTGGGTCCTCCTTTGCTTGCTGAGGTGGCACTAGACTCGAGCTCACCTGACTGGCCCTAATCTTACCATGCGTCTTCTGGCTGATATCCCAAAGTTCTATGTTATGGGACTTAAGGATTTCAGCCTGCCATAAATGGTGATGATTTAGGAAGTCAAAGAGATGAACAGTTAACCCACTACAATCTACGCCATAATATTCAGTAATGGCAAAAACTAAGTACCCAATACCTAAATTGTTGCTCCTTGTGTGCAGATTCGCAACAATAGAATTTAGCACATGTGTGGATGTACACACTGGAATGCTGTGGTCCATGCACCACAATATAAAAAGTTCCTTTATGGAACACTTGTGAGTTTCTGATTTATCAAAAACCAACTGACACATAAATTTGTGCAGCAACAAGTGTTCGTGGGACCATATTATGTTGTTGTGAGCATTTTTGGCATGAAATTGCTCTATTATAGTGAGTTCATTCCATTAACGAGAAGGATAGAAATCATCATGTTGATCACACATGATTTCTATATTCAATTCATGCGTTCTTCCTCGTAACCTAAACCACATTTCCTTGGGATTCTTACGTTTATAGGATAGGGAAGTGAAAAATTATAAAGTGAGCTCCTAGTAGATAGGAAATTAGAAATGTATAAGTTTGGCCCACTGGATTTGTTCAGCTAAATTCTCTACCTTATCACACAATTCTAACCTATTGAGCATTTCAAAATCAAAATATTTAGGTACTATTTGTCTAGCATTCAAGGATTGGAAACGAATACCTTCCTCCTCTGTGTAGATCAGGAAGGGCGCTCTGAAGTTTGCTACTCTGTTTCTTTACCCTTACCCTGAAACTTGATTGCAACCCGACGACTACTCCCGTTTAGCTGATCACTTAATGCATGACATATTTGCTTGTGAATAAGTAAAGTTTGGAAGAAATTTAGAAGTTTGAAACTTTTGTAGAGAGATGTGAGAGCGTTTGTAAGTTTCAAATCTAGAGAGATAAGGTAAAAGTGAAAATGAATGAAAAAGTGAACTTAGAAATGAATATATAGGTGGTTGGAGGGTAAAATGGTAAAATTTTCTTTAAAAAACCGTGTGTTCCCCTTTTCTACCTAGTGACAGGCCACGAATTCATCATTTTTCTTCTTTTGTTCTTTTCCTATTTTCTCGAAATCACTTCTTAATTCTTTTGTGGCCTTTTCACCTCTCTTTTGCTTACTTGATCGATCATCCAATTTATCTCAAAATCTTATTCCTTCTTAATTTTATTTAGAAACAAAAAATGCTAACTACAGAATTTAAACTTTCTAATAAAAACAATCAAAGGACAAAAATTTCATGGGTTTCCTCCCATGCAACGATTCTTTTAACATCAATAGCTTGATGCTCTATCTTTGGAAAATCAGTTGGGATTAATTATGAGTAGTTTGCTTCCACCGTTTTCATTCAATATCAGTTTTGTAGCCTATAAATAAGCTACAAATTATAACATAATCATAAGGACGATGTTGATAACATTATGAAAACCAATTAGGCTCAATAATGTCCTTCTTTTAAGTGAACTGTCAACTAAACAGGGCATAATAAAACTCCTTGACTCTTCCATCAAATCCAACAGTTTGTCTTGTAAGAAGGTGAGTTGCTCTCTTTCTTACTTAATCACCTTCGTCTCCTCTGCTTCTTCCGTTTCACGAATAGAGACCTTCATAGCTTCTTCAAACTCAATATATGTTGTCATCAGTTCCTTGTCCTTTTATTCTTCATAAGATTCAAACACATCAATTATCCTAAATGGGATACTCTCCTTCAGATTCTTTAATGCATCATTAATGTTGAATGTCAGTTGGCCATCATTAATCTGAAAGATAGGGTTCTCTTCCTAGACATCTACCCAAGATTTTTCGATGTTCAAAGATGGTATATTAAGAACTGGTGAATAAATGGGATGGTTTATATTCTTTTCTTCATCCTCTTCTTTGATTTCTTGATCTTCTTTAAGGTCGAGTTTAACTTGATTTCTTATTGGTTCTTCTGGCTCTACCCCATTCCTAAGTGTGGTAACCTGACTTGGCTCTATTGAATTTACGTTCATACTATGCAGATAGTTTTCCACACTTTGCATACAAAATTCCCTAAAAAGCTAGCCTATTCTGGCCTTTAGATTGTGAATATAAGAGACATGATCTTCTGCTACTTGCTTAAACTTCTCTTTCAATCTCTTCTGATTCTCTTCCATATCTGTGAGCTTATCCATGATTTTATCCAACTTGGAATCCATGAATTGGATTCATCTTATTGAAATTCAAATAGGTCTTGATGTCCCATGTGAGTACTTGCATTATTGGAACAACAAAAATTGGGATGCTTCTACCCCCTCAAAGTGTACGAGTGCATATAAGGATGATTATTTCCCCAACTAAATTGGGGCTCACTGAAATCCGCAAGATTCCCTTGCTCCCTATAATATACATGCTTTATGATTATTCTTTTTATCTCTTTTTAGCACTTAACTCTTTAAATGTCTCATTCTCGCTCTAAGATGTCTTGAAGTGTATCTACTTTACGTCCCAATTTTTTCTAAATTTAAAAGTAAAAGATAGTGAAGAAAGTCTTAGACTAAAGAACTAAACTAATCGCCTCCCTAGCACCGGCGCCAAAAACTTGATCGCAGGTTTCTAATATGAAAAGGCTTTAATAATTAACCTCGATATTCCATAAACACACAAGTCATTCGTGTAGTACCTAAAGTTTTGATCACATGAGGAGAGTTAATCTAAGACTAAACACAATTTGCAATCACTCAAACTAAACAAAACTAAGCAAGAAATTATTTTCATCATGCAATCAATTCCAATAATCAAATTCGAAAATATAAACAAGGTAGTAGATGCAACACCCAATCAAGAATCAACCTAGGAGCTAATAATTGAGAGAAAGGGAAATTTTATCCAACTTTAATGAAACCCTAATTGATTATGAAGTTATTGGATTACCGGTTCTAGGCGATCCTAAGGTTGATTACTCTCTCTCGAGTTATAAACATTAACCCTAATCAGATTATGGAAATTGCAATCTCTCGATTCACAATTTATTCAAAACCTAAATTAGATATTAAGTTGTCCAAAAACTACCAAAAAGTTATGCAAGATCTTTCTTCACACAAATTTACCGATTTGATTTAATTTTTGATCTATTAAATTACCTAACTCTCGTTAGCCTAATTTAATGATTTTTTAGTCAGTTAATCCTCTCAGTTTATTACCAAATTATGTAAGTGCAGAATTGAAATCACAAGAAATCCAATAAAAATGGAACAATCAAATTTCATTAATATCAAAGAAAAAATATCTCGAAGGTGAGTTTAGATAAATCCTCAACATTCAACAAATCTATTACTATGGCGCTCTCTAATTCTATACATTCATAAAAATTGAAACTATACCAAAAATGGACTCGGAATGGATGACAGAGGTAGCAATAGCAAGAAACCTTCTGTTTCGAGAAGTACTTCGTGTAGGCTTTTTCTCCACATCTCTCTTCCTTCGTTTCTTTCTCAATCTCTCGATAAAACTCTCTATTTTTGGATTGTGACTGAAGTAAAAGCTCCCTCTCCTCTTTTCTTCTTGTTCTTTAAATACCCTTTTGTGTCTTGAGCAGCCCTAGGGCTTTTCTAAGGTCAAAATAATCGAAAACATCTCTCAAAACTTGACTTTTCCTCTTATTTGTTCGTCTGTCCCACGCAGCCATGATCGTGGCTTGCATCTAACCATTCCTGTCATGATCATGGCAATCAATACACGGTCATGGGCTATCGAAAAGTCTTCTGTCATGATCGTGGAACATATGCCATGATCGTGGGATAGCTCCCATGCTTCTATCATGATCATGGCATTTTGTGCCATGATCGTGGGCCGTTGTTTTGGCCTGAAAGCCTCTGAAACTTCTCTATTCTTCGTTGATGACCCTGAAACGTTAACAAACACATCAAGGTACCTCAAAAACATAACATTTAAGCTCAAAGGCTTATATTAACTCATAAAAATACTTAAACACACAAACTAACACATTTTTACCTTAAACACATATTAAACACTCAAATTAACACTTAATACCTAATAAATTAAGCCCTAAAATATGATATAATTCACACCTATCACACAGTACCCACATCAAGATTGTAATATGAAGCCAAAGTAGTAACAATGTATGACAAGCCAAAATATGAGCTTTTCTTAGTAACACAACTCACAATAGAATGAAAAATCCGATCAGGGATATTTATTTTGATTTTTCAATCTATGTACCAAAGGAAGAAAAGTTCTTTAGCTGAGCACTTATTGCTTTCAGTTTTGTTAAAATCCATTAGGCACATAAACTTATGAAGAAGTAAGTGCTCGGTGATACACATCAAAGTATTAGGTGCATTCCTAGAGTCAAGTTGTTTTCACCCATAAGAAATTTTCAATAATCATCCACATAAAAATCCTCATGATCATCCAAAACTTTGGTGTTCGATAAGTAAAAAAATGCACGAATGATAGTATAATCAAGTTTATAAGCATGGCTACCTATCCTAAACCAAGATGTATCCATTTTAGGGTTGTAGCGCATAGTGGTGAAAAATTCTACAGTCATCATGGGGTTTATCGCAACATCACAATGAATCAAACGACCCCAACCAATATTTGCAGCTAATCGTTCAATATTATGCCTTAATCTTAAAGTTTCTAATAGTTCAAAATCAAAGTACCTATGAGGAATTAATTCTCTATCCTTAAAGTCCCAAAATCTCATACCTTCTTCTTCCAAAAAGTAGGGAATGGGGCACAAAAAATGGCCGTCATATCTAGTTTACCTTCTCCAAAAACTTGAAGGCACAATTGGTAAGTTGGTTTTCAGGCTACAAGCTTCTTTGGAGTCATCGAAGGGGAAAAATTTGCAAAAAGTTTCAAGCGAGAGGTGAGCATGTTCTTCAGAGAGAGAAAGAAAAACTTACCAAATTCTTGGATTCTTAAGTGATTAATATGAAATAAGTGTAAAAGAGTGAAAATTTGATGGAAGAAGTGAATAAAATACTAAGATTTGGGTGAAAGATGAAGGATTTGAGAGGTTTGAGGAGTGGGTGTCAGTATTTTTTAGAGTGAGAGAATGTGAAGAAGTTAAGAAAGAAGGGTGGAGTTTAAAAAATATTTGAATGGAGTATCCCACGATCATGGGAATCCCTGTCATTCCCACAACCATAGGTTAAAGCTCCAGAAAATTTTTAGAGAGCCTTCCTATGGTTGTGGGAAACAAACCAATTCCTGCAATCGTGGTTAAGGCTCTAGAACGATTTTATTGAGTCTTTCCATAATCGTGGGAAACAACCCAATTCCCACGATCGTAGGTATTCTAACTTCCCCAGCTTCTTAGCCCTCTTCCAAGCTTAGCATGCATTCTCAACATTAAAGTAACCTACAAACACATCAAAATCACCAAACCAACAAGAAATTTGAAGAGAAAACAAGTTAAAACTCAAACACAATCCAGATAAACACCAAGCATACTCAACCCAAACATAATCACAACCAAATAAATCAAACAAACAAGTAAACAAAGACACGCAAAAGAAAGGTAAACATACTAAGTTAAGGTCATTAGCTTGACGATTCCACATGCATTCATGAAAGAGAGGAAGAAAGGAAAGAGATGACTTCCCTTTCTTGTGAATATGTTCCTCCATAGCATGGCTTGCATCTATGCCCATTAACCTTGAACGCTATACCCTTATCATTTTCCAACTCCAAAGCTCTATGGGGAAACACTTGAAGGATCTTGAAGGGTCCACTCCATCTTGACTTGAGCTTTCTAGGAAATAACTAAAGTCACGAATTGAATAAAAGCACCAAGTCTCCACTCTTAAACTCCTTCTTTTACTCATTCTTTTAATGCATCATACCACTTTTTTGCTTTTTCTTTGTACAACTTAGCATTTTCATAAGCTTTAAATCTCAACTTTTCCATTTCATTAAGTTGGTAACAATCTCTTCTCATCTGCTAGCTTCCATTTCATGTTCAACTTCCTAATGGCTCAATAGGCCTGATGTTCCAACTCCAGTGGTAAATGACAAGCCTTGCCATGCACAAGATATGTTGTGATACCTATGGGTGTTTTAAAAGCTATTATATAAGCCCATAAGGTGACATCTAGCTTCAAAGCCCAATCCTTTCTTAAAATGCTTACTGCCTTCTCCAAAATCTTCTTCAACTCTCTGTTCACTGCCTCTACTTAGCCACTCATTTAGGGGGGTAAGGGATAGCCACTTTATGATGAACATTATATTTTCTCAGAAAAGTCTCAAAAGGTTTGTTGCAAAAATGGCTCCCTCCATCACTTATGATTGCTTTAGGCACCCCAATTCTAGTAAAAATCTTCTTAATGAACTTTTGAACCACCTTGCCATCATTAGTTAGAGTAGCTACAGCCTCAACCAGCCTAGAAAGATAATCAAACTCAACCAATATGTAAGTGTTACCCAGGGAGGATGGGAATGGTCCCATAAAAATCAAGCTTCACACATCGAATATCTCCACCTCTATGACGTTTAAAAGCAACATCGCATCTCTCTTCAAGATGTTGCTCATTCTTTGATACCTATCACACTTTAGCACAAAATCACGAACATCCTTGAACAAGGTTAGCCAATAGAATCCATGCTCCAAGATCTAAGAAACAGTTTAATTAGCTCCATAATGCCCTACATAAAGTAAGCTATGACGTTGCATCAAAATTTCAGGCATTTCATTCTCAGGGACATACCTGTGAATCATACTGTTAGCACATATCTTATAAAGTACAGGTTCATCCCAAATATAGTGAGAACATTGAAATAAAAAGTACTTCCTTTGTTGATATGAGAGATCACAAGGAAGAATACGACCAAAGAGGTAGTTTGCAACATTTACAAACTAAGGACGAAAAGGATTATCTACCACCATTAAAGCCTCATCAGGAAAGCTCTCCTTGGTTTTCCCTTCTTCTTCATGGTTCCCTTTCAAGTCATGATAGGTGGTATGCTACAACATTTTTTGCTCCCTTTTTGTCTTTAATCTCAATGTTAAATTTTTGGAGTGAAAGCACCCATCGAATGAGCCTAGCTTCGCATCTTTCTTGACAATAAGATAATGTAGCGTTGCATGATCTGTAAAAACAATCACTTATGATCCTAAAAGATAAGAAAGAAATTTCTCTTATGTAAATACCACTGGAAGCAATTCCTTCTCAGTAGTGGTGTCAGTTATGCTCCTATCAAAGTCTTACTTGCGTAGTAGATGACATGTAACCTCTTCTCCTTCCACTTGCTAAGTGCACAACCAATAGCATGGTCACTTGCGTCACACATAATCTCAAAAGGAAGAGACTAATCTAATGACATCAAAAGAGGTGCTAATGTAAGTGCATTCTTCAACCTGTTAAAAGAATCCAAACAATCATCATCAAAGACAAAAGACACATCTTTAACTAATAAATGAGTTAAGGGTATAACAATAAGAGAAAAATCCTTGATGAAATGTCTGAAGAACCCTGCACAACTAAGGAAGGCTTGGATGACCTTGATGTTGGTGGAAGGTGCCAGCTTTTCAATCACTTCGATCTTAACTCGATCCATTTCAATCCCCTTGTATGAGATCTTATGGCTGAAGACAATCCCCTCTTGGACCATGAAACGACATTTCTCCCAATTTAAGACTAGATGAGATCCTCACATCTTTAAAGTACTCTGTGCAAATTAAGTAAGCAGTGATCAATAAAATCTCCAAAGATAGAGAAGTCATCCATAAATACCTCCATGAAGTTCATGTCCGCAAATATGGCCATTATGCAACTTTGGAATGTGGCATGTGCTTTGTATAAACCAAAAGGCATCCTTTGGTAAGCAAAAGTCCTGTAAGGACAAGTGAAAGTTGTATTTGGTTGGTCTTCTGAGAATATAAACACTTGGTTATACCCTAAATATCCATCAAGAAAATAGTAAAATCTATGGCCAGCCACCCACATAATCATTCGGTCCATAAAAGGTAAAGGGAAATGGTCTTTCTTGGTGGCCAAATTGAGCTTCCTATAATCAATACACACTCGCCAACCTGTAATGGTCCTAGTAGAAATATTTTCATCGTGTTAATTCTCTATCACTGTCATGCCACCCTTCTTAGGCACACACTGCACCGGACTCACCCATTCACTATCAGAAATGGGGTAAATAATTCCCGCATCCAAAAGCTTCACTACCTCCTTCTTCATAACCTCTTACATGCTCGGATTTAAAAGTCTCTATTGCTCCCTCACAATTTTACATCCTTCTTCTAGGTTAATCCTATGCATCACCACATTGAGGCTAATCCCCTAATATCATAAATTGGCCATCCTATGGCTCTCATCCTCTTCTTAATGGTCTCCACCACTTTCTCTTCTTGCTCATAATCTAATTGGTTGGAGATAATGATGGGTAGTGTATGGTTCTTACCTAAAAATTTGTATCTCAAGTGGTAAGGTAAGGGTTTAAGTTCTAAAATGGGGGGCTTAATAATGGAAGGTGTTGTTAGTGTATCTATTCTCTCTAACTTCTTTAGATCAACTTCCTCTCATAATTCCTCTTCTTTCACACTTTCATCCCTATACACTTCAATAACTTCATCAACTTCCTCTTTAATCTCCTTCACACATTCATCCATATCATCAATTTTTATACATATAGTATTATCCATCAGTTTCTTCAAAGACTTTCACATAATAAATTGAATATGTTCATCACCAATTCTCAAAAAAAGTTTTCCTTCATATACATTAACTAATTCCTATCAATATTCATACAATGCCTACCCAAAATCAATGGACAATTTCTACCAGCTTCAAAATCCAACACAACAAAATGAACAGGAATGATAAATTTGTCAACTTTTACCAACACATCTTCTATAACTCCAAATGGCCTCTTAGTGGAATGATCTGCAAGTTGAATTAGCAAGGATGCTGACTTGGCCTCTCTTAGTCCCATTATCCTAAAAATAGATGCAGGCATCAAGTTAATACTTGCACCTCAATCACATAAGTATTTAGAAAATTCAAAGTCACCAACAATACATGGAATAGTAAAACTCCCTGGATCTTTTAGTTTTGAAGGCATTTGGCTCGATATGATCAAACTAAAATTTTTTGTCAAAGTTACCATCTAATTGTCTTCCCAAGTGGATTTATATGTGAGTATGTCCTTAAAAAACTTTGCATACTTGGGCATGCTCTCCAAAGCTTCCACTAATAATAAGTTAATCTGTAGCTTCTTCAATTTGTCCAAAAACTTGGAAAACTAAGTGTCCACCTGATGTTGTCTTATCCTCTGTGGATACGAAAGTTTAGGCTTGTAGGGTGGTGGTGGTACTTAAGGCCTTTCTTCTTCTTTCTCCTAACTTTTCCCTTTTTCCTGGCTATCCTTTTACACACTTGGTTCCTCCACATGCTTGCCACTTTGTAGTGTAATAGTCTTGAGTTTTTCCCTTGGGTTGACCTCAGTATTGCTTAGTAGGCTACCTGTGCTTTTAGAAGACAAATCATTAACAAGTTGGCCTTCTTGAACATCCAAGTCGTGGATGGATAAGGCATGGTTCTTCACAATCTAATCAAAATTTTCCTCCATCCCCTTTTGCCTTTCCTTCTGGCTCAAAAACATCCTCTTTTAATTCTCTCCTTAATTTGCCAGTTTGGACCCCAAGACATCCATTAGCTTGTCCATTTTGCTCTCCATAAATCCAATCAATCTTGTTGAAATCCAGGAGGTCCTTGTGGTCTTGCTTGGCTACCTGTATTGTTAGTACTCTAAAAGAAATTTGGTTGGTTTTTCCACCCCAGATTGTAAGTATTAGAGTAAATATTGTTACCTTTTAATGGTTGGCCCAAGTAATTTACCTGTTCTATACCACTGGTTCCCAACAAGAAACATTCAGTTGTGCCATGGATGTTTTACCTACATAAATCACATTGTAACTGCATAACTTTGGTGATAAATAAAGATACTCCTTGCATGTTACTCAACTGCTTGGTGAGGGCTGTGTAGCGAAGTCAATTAGGATCATATCTTTTTGTTCCTTTTGCCCCTGTCTACTCCTCTCACTTGACCACATGCAACTATTGCTCACTAACCATTCAAGAGGGTCATGAGCTGCATCAATACTTTTTCTCATCAAAGAAAATCCAGTAGCTGCATCTACGGTTCCTCTTTTGCTCGGATTTACACGATCGTAGAATATTTGCAAAAGGAACTCCCTCAGAATGTTATGGTAGGGATAGCTTCTCTGTAATTCTTTAAACCTCTCCCAAGCTTCATATAAAGACTTCCCATCACTTTATTGAAAATTTGTGATTTCATTTATGATTATTGTTGTCTTGGTCAAGGGGAAGTATTTAGAAAGGAATGCTTAGGCTAGCTGTTCCAAAGTAGTGATCTACCTTAAACTGAGCGAGTTATACCACGCCTTTGCCTAATCTCTTAAAGTGGAAGAAAACAATTGCAACTTCACACATTGTCAGACATCCCATTAAATCTGAAGGTGTCGCAGATCTCCTAAAAATTTTCCCACTCTTTGACACATATCACACTTTAGCACAAAATCATAAGCATCCTTGAACAAGTTTGGCCAATAGAATCCACACTCCAAAATTTGAGTGGCAGTCTTCTTAGCTCCATAATGCCCTGCATAAAGTGAGCTATGATATTGCATCAAAATTTTAGGCATTTCATCTCCAGGGACACACTTATGAATCACACTATCAGCACATGTCTTATAAAGTATAGGTTCATCCCAAATATACCGAGAACATTGAAATAAAAATTGCTTCCTTTGTTAAGTTAAGTGATACGTCTGCTCTTGAATCACATTGTATTTAGTTTCTATTTTGTTCATTGTTTCTTCCATGTTATTAAAAAGAAAAAGAGAAAAAGAGAAAAATAAAAGAAAAAAAAGGAAGAAAATTTTAGTAGCATCAATAAGTGTGGAATCGTTAGTATATTTACATTTGTGTATCTCAGAAATATGTTTTGCTATCCCTTTGTTCACTTATTACTTGAAAAAGGAAGAACATTTTAATAGCATCAATAAGTTCAAATTAGTTAGTATATTTACATTTGTATATAGCAGAAATGTGTTTTGTTATCCCTTTGTTCACTTATTACTTTATGAATGCTTATTTTAAACCCGTTACCCTTTTTACCCACCTTAACCTTTACCACATTACAACCTGAAGCAAGTCATCTTGATCTATTTCTGCATGTAATCATTGTAGGGGAGAATTAGTGTATTAGCAAGCCTATGGTAGTGTAGTTTCTTATAGGGAGCTTGAGCAAAACACTAACCATTAAAGATTTGAGAAAAATGGGTGAAACTATGAGGAAGATTCATTTTACGTTTATACTCATCTTTGAGTAATGGTCCCATAAGTTAAGTTTGCTTATGTACACTAATGAAAAATAGTTATGATATGTGTAGCAGCTTGACATTTAAGTTGGCCAAAATTTGAGGGATTGCATGTTTTGATCTTTGTGAAAATGAAGTGATGGAATTCATTGGTTGTGTTTAAATTTACTTAAGGAGAAGAAAAGATTTAAGTATGAGGAAGTTGATAGTTGCGTATTAGTGCGTGTTTTTCTAAGTATTTGGTATGTGTTTCTTGCATAATAGGCTATTATTTTTTTATTTTAGGATTTATTTTGTATGTTTTTGTTTAGTTTGATCTTCATTGTTATTCTTTTATGTTTAATGTTGATTTAGGGGAAGAATTGATCATTTTGATGTAGGAATGGAGGGTGGCCACCTTTGTGTTTGAGCTAGGGACCAAGAGAGGAGAAAAGAAGAGGATGAATTGTAATACAAGAACCCACGATCATGGATTCATGCTAATTCCTACGATCGTGGATACCTAGCCTAAAGATACACGCGGGTTTCAATTATTTTTAGGTTTTTATGGCTATATAAAGTCATAAACCCCTAGGGCTGAAGAAAGCATCATGGAGACTTGCCTTCTTGAGCAAAAACACAGATGTAGAGTCTTGAGAGAGGTGGAGAATCAAAAATTTTCATTCTAAATTGGGAAAACTGCATACCAATGTCAAAATTTCCAAATTCAGGAAAAGAAGAGGAAGAGTTTGCTTCATCTAGTTTTATTTCATTTTTTCTCTTTTAGTATTGATTTTATGGATTATTTGGTTGTTAGGGATGTTAACAAGATCTTGAGTGGCTAAGTTACTTGTAGAGATTACTTTTGAACTACTTGTTGAACTTCTATATTGTTGATTTGAATGAACGACGCTTTTGATGAGTTTCAAAATTATACGTTGCAATATATTGAGAGATTGAGTTAGGTAATTGGTGTAGGGTTGTACAATGAGAATTGGCATTCTATAGACCTACATTCATCAAGTTAATTAATTAGTTAGAAGAGAGATCTTAGCTAATTTATTGATTAACTATAGGATAACTTCATAACTAGTTGAATTGGTGGATTGATTTTGTAGATTGAGAGATTTCTTAATCATCTCCTTTTAATTTGATTTTGGAAAATTAATTGCACCTTGAGAGAGGGTAGTTAATACATTAGGACATCTTAGGTGAGGCACAATTCATTTAATAAAATAAAAAGGAGATAAGATAGGGAAAAAGTGATCTCTAATTGTCAAATCTTGAATTCCAAGTTTCTGTAATTTTATGTTATCATTTGTTCATTGTTAGTTGTTTAACTTAGTTTAATTTTTCAATTTATATTCATTAAAATTGGTTCTTAAACAAAGAGCAACCTGAATTAAGGAGTGCCTAAGTACAATCCTTATGGGATCGATATCTGCTTTTTACTACAAGTTACGTCCTGTATACTTGCAGTTTTGAGGGTAAAACTAGTAGTTTGTTTTGCAATCAACGAAAGCCTAATTTTGACTGCATCTTCGGACATCTGATGGTACCAAAAGGTATCATAATTTTCAAGGAAGTTCACTATGTGTGTGTTAGGATCTTCATTTGTTAGTCCATAAACTGTACGTTCTGTTGAAGCACGTTTAGGAAAGCTGGTTTGATTTCAAACAATGCAACTTGTACAGGTGGCTTAGCTACTCCTTGGTTAGTCGCATTGAACCCTGGTATCATGAAGTCCATAAGGGTCCATTGTCGATGTCCTTGGGTCATTCTGTAGTCTAAGTCTTCCTGAAATTCCTTAGCTATTATTGCTTCTATGATTTCCTCTTCTTTTTCATGCCGAGCTTTCATAGTGGATCGTTCTAATCGAGTGATGCCTAAATTCAAGGTTTCAGCTGCATGACTAGATCTTCTCGTGACTCTTGTGTTCATGCAAGAGCACAATTTTAGAAATGGAAAGAAAGAACGAAAATAAAAATTAAAAACTAAATAAACACCTTAAACTATAGAACTAAATTAATCACCTCCCTGATAAAGGCGCCAAAAAACTTGATTGTAGTTTTAATTAATTAACCTAGATAATCCATAAATGCATTGGTCGTTCGTATAGTACTTAAGGTGTCTGATAGGTGTGAATTGTATCATATTTTAGGGCTTAGTTTATTATGTATTAAGTGTTAATTTGAGTGTTAATTATGAAATTCCTTCAAAGTGATCTCGAAATTGAGCCAATTAAATAACCTCGTTCTGAATTCCCATACGCTATTCTAGCTCAGCAGAAGTTAATGTCAAGTAGGGCAATAAGGAATTCTAAGGAGGTTAAACCAAAAAGGGTTGAGAACATATCAGAACAACTGCAAACAAGCCTCACCATAAAGGAATTAGTCCGAAAGAAGGCTAAAGAGCACATAAAAGAAGAAAACCTTTACATAACACAGAAGAAAGAGGGCCCAGGGGATTTTTTCATTCCTTGCAATATTAATGGAGTCAACATAAATAGGACATTTACAGATTTAAGTTCGAGTATCAATATGATGCCCTATACCTTTAGTCTAAAATTGGGGTTAAGAGAGTTAGTACCCACAAAGATGTTAGTGACGACGACCGACATAACAGTTCATCAACCAAAGGGGACTATTAAGAATGTGCACGTACAAATTGATAAATTTATATAACTCTAACAATCTCCCACTTGCCCTAAAACAAGTTTGACATATCCCTCATTCCTATCCTTGCTAAGTGACCCTCGAAACTCTTTTGAGACAGCGTCTTCATAAATGGATCAGCAAGGTTTTGGTCTATGGGAATCTTTACCACATTCACCTCACCACGTTGTATTATGTCCCTTGTGAGATGATAATTTCTCTCAATATGCTTGGCAGATTCATGGTTCTGAGGTTCTTTAGAATTAGCCACTGCCCCACTATTATCACAATAAAGTGTAATGACCTTTTTTGCCTCAGGAACTACCTCCATATCATTCGCGAACTTACTAAAGTGTGTTTTGCATGAAATTTGCTCTCATCCGAAGGTTACTTCTCCTTGGTTCTTCTTTGTGATTTAATCACTTCTCCTCCATTTTTTCCACTCTTCTACACTTGGTTCTTCTCTTCTTTGATTCACCAACCTAAACCTCATACTCTCACCCTCTCAAGTTGATGCCGTGTATGTGATAGGGAGGAAAGTGAGAGAAATTTGTGAAGATTGAAAGACTTGGAGAATTAAGAGTGTAATTGGTAAGAATTATGTTTTTATGCTCTTTTATGTTCTTAAATGATAGCTTCA
>JAOTAY010000004.1:17735986-17765158 GCA_025629805.1 Erythroxylum baracoense
TCATTGATGAGTTTTTATGTTCTTCTTTAATAGTCTAACTATTTATATTTGGGTTATGTTTGAATCATTGATGAGTATATGTTCGATTATAAAAGCATTTATTGTATGTGGAATGAGTTTGAGATCTTATGGATGATTTGAGGCATAATAAACCTCTAGGATAATATATAGGCTAGAAACCTGTGATGTAGCTCTTATGAGGCTTATCAGTGAAAAATTCTATGAGTATAGGAGTCACAGCGAGAATTTTTTTTCTTAATTCACAGGTGTAAACAATGCTACGTACCATAGTTTTGAAATCAATTATAAGTCATTAATTCGATCAATTGATACTTCAACTTCGATGTGATTAATGCAAACTTAGTATTAACACAAGGAATTAATACGCTTTATAGACAAGACAATTTTTTTACATAATAAACCCCTAGGATGGTATATAGGCTGGAAACCTGTGATGCAGCTCCCGTGAGACTTATCGGTGAAAAATTCCAAGAGCCTAGGAGTCATAGCGAAAACTTTTTTCTTGATTCACAGGTGTAAACAATGCCATGTACCATAGCTTTGAAATCAATTGTAGTTCATTAATTCGATCGATTAATACTTCAACTTTGATGTGATTAATGCAAACTTAGTAATAACACAAAGAATTAATACGTTTTATAAACAAGACAAAATTCTTTACATAATAAACACCTAAGATGGTATATAGGCTGGAAACCTGTGATGCAGCTCCCGTGAGACCTATCAGTGAAAAATTCCACAAGCTTAGAAGTCACAATGAGAACTTGTTTTCTTGATTCATAGGTGTAAACAATGCCATATACCATAGTTTTGAAATCAAGTATAGGTCATTAATTCGATCGATTAATACTTCAACTTCGATGTGATTAATGTAAAATTAGTATTAACACAAGGAATTAGTATGTTTTATAGACATAACAAACTCTTTACTTAATAAACCCCTAGGATAGTATATAGGCTGAAAACTTGTGATGCAACTTCTGTGAGACTTATCGGTGAAAAATCTGGTGTATTTTGTTAATGGATACAAATATCATATAGAATATAATGGTCATACATGGCAACAATAAATAGTGGAGTTTACATTCAGGGAGAATTGATGGATTATTATGGTAAAATTAATGAGATACTTGAAATTGAGTACTCTGCATTGCCAATAAAGTGAAGTGTGATATTTAACTATGATTGGTTTGATCCAACTCCAAATGTTGGTACAAAAGTGCATAGCTGATGCAATCTAGATGAAATTAATAAGCGAAGAAGATTTAGACAATTTGAACCTTTTGTGTTAGCAATTCAAGCGATCCAAGTGTATTATGTCCCTTTTCCCAGCTTACGACAAAATAAGTTAGATTGGTTGGCCATTTACAAAGTTAAACCTAGAGGTGTTTTAGAATCAAATGGAAAAGGAGAACAGAGAATTGAAAGTGAAGCATTTCAGGAAGATGTTTATGAAATAAATGCATCTGTCATATACGAGGATAATGAACCTTTGAATGATCTATCTAATGAATATGTTAAAATTTTATTTGGAGAGGATAAGGAGGGCTAAAGATCTAAAGAAGAGTCTGAGTTTGATTCTAATTTCAGAAAAAGAAGATGATTTTGATTTACAATTAAGTGATGATAGCGATTAACTTATGTTTTTAATTGAATATTATATTCAACAAATCAATTATTTCTTTTCCATTATATTGTATAAAATATTGAATTCAAATTGTTATATTTTTAGAAAATTCAATCAAATATTAATTTCAGGTTGAAATATGCCACCAAAAAGAAAACAGAATATAATGTGACCAAGGTTCAGACCACAATTCGGAGCCACTTACTGTACAGGTGAAACATCTTATGGTGTAGCAGCTGAAACTGAATCACTTCATCCCCCTCCAACTACTACACTTACAAATGAGGAATTACCTTCCGTACCTGCTACTACACCATCCACCACCCCTACATCATTCACTACCCCTATACTGACAAAGATATCAGGGGTAAACAATGAGGACGAAGGAGGCGGCTGCCAGCCTTGAGCTGAGAGACCTGATGGAAGAACTTACATCACAATTGTCAATAATCTATAAGTGAAAATAAATGAAACACTATACGTTTATAATTAAGTTATAAGTTTAAATTTTAAAAATGGTATAAAATTATTTATTTTTATATTAGGTTGATTTTGAATGGACCGTGCTCAAGAAACATGCATCCAAATTCAAGGAGAAGATTGATCTTGAGGGTTATGTATGGAAGAACATCTCTCGGGCCACAAAGGAATTTTACTATTAGGAATTTGAGGTACAAAAAAATTATTATTTTCTTTTTAATTAATTTTTATACATTAATTAGATAAATTTTATTACATTATAAGTATTTATCGAATGCTTTTCCTTTTGTTTCAGAAAGAATTTTTGGGATTTTGAATTTGACGCGGTCATTTATAAAGTATGAGAGAGACGAGCACATACACGTTATCAAGACTTTATTGCTGCGATACACAAGGTCCGTATATGACTGCCTTATATTTCTGAACAAATATGGAGTCATTGGCTGCATTATTGAACATCACCTAAGGTAATGTCCATTTTAGAGTATAATTTTACCAACAGACGTGGAGGACTAGGGGGAAGGAGTCTTCCCGTACATACGGGAGGATATATTACCCACCACGAGTATGCAGAGAGACTTGTAAATATCTACACTTTACATTTATATTTTGATTTTTTTACTTTGCTGTATTTTAATTAAATTTGATGTGTGAATTTTAGAATGAAAATACATGTATTATGGAGAATGATAATGTTATAATGTTTGGTGCCATATATGGCTGTGTTGTTGACTTGTTTTTTTTTTGTTCAATAAACCGGTAAATATCATAAAAACAAGGGAAACTCTGTCAAAATTTTTATAAATTCTAGTTAACTTATAACCTTTTTTTCTTATACGGAAAAAGTCTATAAGCATGAAGCTTACACCCTGTCAACTCTTTTCGTACACTCACACTAAGAGATATGATGGTGTGACATTCGTCAACACCCTATGTAAAGAACTAAATGTATGTGAAATTTATGGTTTAATATTAATGCTTAATAATTATCACTTACTAATATAAACATTGTCTTCTAATAGGACTAAATACAAGAAAGCATTGAACGATAGTCTCAACAGTCTGAAGATTGTTGATGAGACTCAAACCTATCTTCATGTAGTGGGTGGTAGGGACTGTTATGGAAGGATATTCGGCTTAGGTACATTTACGAGCATATGTTATTCGCAATCCTCCATGTCTAGTACAAGAAAGCATTGAACGATAGTCTCAGCAGTCTGAAAATGTTGATGAGACTAAAAAATATCTTTATGCAGTGGGTGGTAGGAACCGTCGTGGAAGGATATTCGGCTTAGGTTCATTTGTGAACACAAATTATTCGTAATCCTCCACATCCAGTACAACAGCATCTTGTAGGCAGTCCACTACCAATGAAGTCAAGAGCTTCGAAGCACAGTGCAGACATTGGCAACTCAGCTGTAACAATCGATGGAGGACTTAGCTCAGCTACGTAATGAGGTGGATGAGTTGAAAGGGAGGGGTAGCACCTTATTACACCAATCAGAGCATCTGCAGTCATCAAATCAATATTGTACTGGTAGTCATTTCATTTGAATTACAAAAACTTATTTTGTACAATTTAATGTTTTTATTATCAATTAAGACAATTTTAACTTTATATCATCAATTAACTTTTTTTAAACAAATTAAATGTATAAACAAATCAAATTATTATGCACAGATAATTCATAACTGTTTAAATTATGCATCAACCATAAAATCATCAAATAAAATGCATTGATGGTATATATATTTATAAATGTCTTGTTAATTTACTAACGAACACTTGTTGTTTCATCGATAAAATCGATCTTATTTATCTACGAAAGACAACAAATCGTCGATAATCACCTACGGAATAACTAATTTCGTTGTCAAATTTACCGATATGATTTTGTCGCAGAATAACTGTTAGTATACTCATTAATGGAAAAAAACTTCGTTGGTAATGTTGTAACAAACTTACCGATGGAATAAACGATACCGTCGGTAGATATGCCAATGGAAAAATATTGACTGTCAGAAATTTACCGACAATCCACCGCATAAACAACCGTCGGTACTGATGGACATTCTGTATTTCATTGAAAGTTATTTCCTACGATCATTTCTACGATGCCTTTGTCCATCGATAAATTCTATCACTAACCTAACTTACCGATGGAATATTTATATTTTCCGTCAGTAATGTCCATCACTAAGCGACAATTTTCCTATATTGATTTAAGAAACCATTATAATACCTTGGAATTTTTTTCATTTTTTTCAATCCTCTATCCATAGGATATGGAATGAAAGGAAAAATAGGAGGTTCAAGAACAAGTTTGCCACTGAGAAGGAGACAATAGCTGGGATCTTACAAACTATCAAAGAAACCCTTTACTTATGAGCTAAGTCAGTCAATTCCTAAGAAGTCTAGTTGCTAGCCTCTAAATACTTATATTTTGTTGTTCTGTTAGGAAGATTCTCCAATCTTCTTACTAGTGTTTAGGATCTTCCCATTAGACTAGTTGTAACCTTTATCATTGTCCTTTAATATAATTCCCTTAATTTTTCAAAAAATGTCCAATATTAACAAATAATAGCTAGGAAAAATTTATGAAAAATATATAAATACAATATGAATATCATAATTATTATTTCATCATAATTTCATCTATAATTTATATTTTCTAATGGATTTTATTTTATACATTAATTAATTAAACATATATGCATAAGGTAAAGAATATCTTTAAATAATTATATCATAAAGACAACAATTAACTAATTAGTTATAGGTTATAAAACAACACTCTAATAGATTCACAACTTGAATCATTAAAACTAGAGAGAGATATAGGATGAATGTACCTTCTTAGCATAAAACATAAAGAATATAGTTTAAGATAAGAGTAGGCGTGTGAATAGGTCGAGTCAGGCCTTTGCCGCACCTAGCCCAACCCTGCCAGACCCTCGGGTTGGGAGACCCTTGGCCTGACAGACCAGAACTGGCCAACCCATGGTCCGGCTGGACCACAGGAAAAATAATAAACGACATTTGTCTGTTGCCTAATTAACCCAGGCCAAAATGGGGATGGGTCTGGTCAGGCTAGCCAGACTGGGCCAAAATGGACATTTCTAGATAAGAGATTTTAATAAAATGCACTTTTAAACTATAAGTAGGTTGTAAGTTTGTCCTATTAAAGATTGAGAAGCTAAATGTGACAATTGACAATGGCATCATTAATTATATATATGAATAAATAATGAATCAGATTAAAGAAAAATAGAAAGTTAAGATCATGAGACCCTTATTCTCCTTGAAGCCTCCCATAATGAGTTTCTCACTCAAAGTTAATCAAATATAGCATATCATTAGGCCTTCATCTTCAGGCACTCATGTCATGAAGATGAAACCGAAAACCTTACTAATCTTAATTTAGTCCTTACGCTTCTTTAAGACTTATAATGGAAAATGATACACACAATATGACCGTTAGGAAGCCCACACTAGAATTATTGGTAATGTATTTACTCATTTAGTGTGTCATAGGATAACCACACTCTATCTTACCCATCCACTACCTACTCTATGTTGGTTCCTTGATTTGCTCATACTTGACCATGCCCTCTCTTATTTAAGGTATAATATCAAGAAACGTGTGTCATGCTCTCATCCCTATACCTATACCTCTATTGTATAAAGGAAGATTTTCGCGCAGAAAGCTAAGTATCCATCACAAAATCATCTTTTGTTTTAGTAATACAAACCTAAGGCTAGCTTAACCATACAAACCTAAGGCTAACTTGACCATTCCATCTCTTATTTAAGGCACTCATGTCATGACCTATTCATTCATATAATTTCTTGATCTCAATGTAAAAAATTCAAAATTGAATCAAAATGCCAACATATTTTAATCCAACTCAATTTAATTATGAATAATTCTAAAGAAAATAAATAAAAAGTTTTAATCCAAAATAATAATTCCTAAGGTTCATCCTGACTAAATCTATAACTTAATTAGTTCACAAAAAGATAAATAGACAACAAACAACAATAAAGAAAATAAGATAGAAGAATGAGCTCTTGTAGATCTTGAATCTTAATGTTTTTTAATTGAATCTTGATTAGAGTCCCCTCTTTCCTCCAAAGTTATTTTCTTCTTCTTCTTTTTCAACACTTTAAATCAGTTTTCTTATCCTCTCAGATGGCTCTCCTCTTCTTTACCGTGCTTCTCTTCTTTGATTACAAAAACTTAAAAATTCCATTACATATAAGTTAAACACTAGAACATTTTTGTCCCCTTCCTTCTTTAAACCCCTTTCAAATTTTTTTTAGCAATCACAAGCAACATGGGTCTACAACATAGTACCTTGTTAAACTTGTGTTAGGTTTCTACTAATGTATCAGATCTAAGACTCCTTAGTTAAAAAACGAACTTGAAGCCCAAGAATATGATACCATATATATGCTATATTAGGGAAAACTAGACCATGTCCAGGCTATTTCCTGTAGTCAAATCATAGAAGAAGTAGAATGCACTAGTTTACAACACGAGGATAAACATGGTTCAGTGTTGCTAACATGTTCTAAGTATGTGATGATATCTGATTAACTGATTTTAAGTTGTCAATATTGAATTAACTACAAATGCACGTTGTAGTTATAACTAGCACAAGCAATTATAGGTTGAATCCCAAAAGGACAATAATTACTAGTAATTAACATTATCCTATTATCTCACCTATGAATAAAGTTTTGTTTTTAATTAAAAATAATAATTAAATAGATTAAATAAAGTAGGAAAAAATAATGAACAAAAAACAAAGGAAATCTCTTAGAAAACAATCAATATGAAGAATTAATGCCTAGGTGATGAATCCTCCTAAAACCCTTAGATAATTAACCTTTTATTATGTAATTGTTCTATTGATTATTAGACTGTAAAAATTCCTATCTTATGTTAATAACTCTCTCGCGAATACTAACAACTAATCATAGGTTTATTAATTGAAATTCTTTAGGTTAAAGTTTCTAGGATTGCTTTATCAATTTGTGAATTCCGGTATAAGATTTGATCCTAATCTAAAGGATTTAAGTTGACGTATCTCTACGTTTGCAATTAACTACTTTCAATTATGGTAGATCTATTCATACATATGATTTCTCATTCTCTATGTTATGAAATTAGATTATGTACTAATATTTTGGATCTATTAGAAAATATATAAAATACATAATTGATTCACAATAGATCAATCAAAACAATTACATTAAATAAAAGAATCAATACATACTTTTCATCTAACTAGGGTTCATCACACCTAAACAATAAAAGATGATTAGTTACCCATGATAGAAAATGAAATCAAAAATAAATTGGAAGAAAAAAATAGAAAACAAAGAGTTTATAATTCTACATCTCCTTTTCTATCGAACATTCTTGCAAGTTTAAGGTCTGATGTTGTAATTTATTATATATGTTGATGATTTTTTCGTGTTATCCACTTCTTTGGTTCAATATCTTCCCTTCTAAATGTTCTTCATGTCTATAATTGCCTCTAAAAGTCTACTCTGCCCAATTGGCCTCCGATCATTTCTTTTTATAGTAAATTTTAGGATTCTGGGAGATATAAAATCTAATACACAGGCATGTACTAGATCATTTATACTCCAAAATCTTTAGAATTCGTGAATCTACATGAGTTGTGAGATGTACACGAGTTCAACCACAGTCGTGTATCTCTACTTTGCTTCAAAATATCATTTTATGCTAAGTTTTCATCCAAATTCTTCTTCTTTTGGTTCATCAAAGCATTTATACTTGGAACAATTTAAATACCAAATATACAATAAAAATATAAAATATCAAGCAAAATATATCAAATATGGATGCATAAATATAGTTAAAATAGCATCTTCCAAAACTTCTCTAAATTGACTCTAACTTTTTCAAATTCATTTTTTCATTGGAAAGCTAAAACAAATTATTCAAATAAAATAAAATTAAATTAATTACCAAATCTTATAGAAATCATATAAACACAAGTTAGATACTCTCTGAATTAAATTAAAAATATAGTCCATTTATCTACTATCCCTGTTATATAAAAAGTATAAGTATCCATCATAAAATCATTTCCTAATTAGCAATACAAACCTAAAGTTGACTTAAGCATCAAAGATCTTACACTAGAAACACCCTTCCATGTTATTTTGTACACTAACACTACAAAGGGAAAAGAAACAACATTGAATGAATACCCAACCCATGAGGATATTAAAACACTTGAAGTATTAATTAGTATCATTTTTCAAATATTACTAGATCAAATTCTTATACTTTTTTAAAAATAAGTTACTGAAGACATAGTTAATATTTAAACCTACATTGATGAAGAAGAAGATTCTTTAAAGTAACATTACAATATTGGTTTTGCTGGTAATTCATATCTGATTTGCTTATCCTGGGCCTATTTATTCCTACTTTTCTTTTTGATTTTTTATTTTTTAAAATTAAGCAAAATTATATTTATTTAAGTTTTTGGTTTCAAATTTTTATTTTGATTTCTTCCAATTTTCATAACATATCAAAACCATAAAAATAATTTTTATTTTCTATTCCTATTTTACATAACTTGATTTACTATCGTATATTAGCTAATTGTTAATAAGAATTATGAATAATTTTAATTTAATGTTTTATAGTTAATGTAAATATTAATTTTAAATAATTTTAATTTAATAGTTATTAATAAATATAATTTATATTTATATTATCTTCAAATATTATAAATTTCAAATAAATTTTTATTTGACAGTTAAAAAATATTAAATTTATAAATAAAATTATTTAATTTTAAAATATAATAATTTTTACCGATAATTTATAGATAAATATTTGATAAGGAGTTAAAATTTATTTATTTAATTAATTGATGTTATATATAATGTATTTTTAAATATATCTATTATGTAATTATTTTTAGTAATAAAATTATAAGTACATTAATATGTTTTGCTTTTATTTGAAAAAAATAAAAACTAAAAATATGAAAAGAATACTAAAACTAAAATCACAAAAATATAAGTAAACCAATTGGCTTCTCAATTAATGAAATATAGTTGTTCTTGAAAAAGATGTGAGCAATGAAAAGGAAACGATGAAACTAGCTGGCAGTTGCGATAACGCAAGCAAGTTGAGAAGGGAATTGGAATTGGTAAACAGACCTGGTGAAGCACTGTGAAGGAAATCTTACGAGATTAATAGTAGTCTACAAAGCAAAGTCATGACAATGAGAGCCATTATACGCAGCTATCATTGACTCTGAACAGGACAAGCTGCAAGAACCCCTAGAAACCATTTCAATATTATCCAATTAAAACGAAGTCGGGAAATGTACATGGTGTTTCTTTGACCTTTAATTCACGTGACGAGCAATACTGATGGTTATCGTAGAAGCCAGAGTACCTTACAATTCCGATATTCAGAAGCCTACGATTAAGATCCATCGACATGGAGGATTTCTTGTCTCACATACTAGCAATTTCAGGTGCTCTACTGCTTGTTATATTGTACAATTTGTGGAGGGCAAGAGGCTGGAGGTACAGAAATAATGGGCTTACAGCTCCAGAACCATCAGGTGCGTTGCCAATTTTAGGTCACCTCCATCTATTGGGCGCCCAGAAAACACTTGCTCGAACACTAGCAGCCATGGCAGATAAACATGGTCCCATCTTCAGAATTTGGCTTGGCAAAAATCCTGCCGTTGTCATTTCAAGTTCAGAGATAATCAAGGAGTGTTTCACCACATACGACAGAATTTTGGCTTCACGGCCAAAATCAAGTCACGGGGAGTGCCTGAGTTACAATTATGCAGCCTTTGGTTTCGCTTCTTATGGAACTTATTGGAGAAACATGCGTAAGCTAGTCACGGTTCAGCTTCTTTCAGGCCATAGGCTAAAGGAACTGAGACATGTTCGAGTCTCTGAAGTGAATACCTTCGTCAAAGACCTGTATTCACTTTGCAAAATCAGCGAACACCATTCAATTACTACAGTGGTGATTAGCGAATGGCTCGAACGATTGACTCTCAACATGATCACAAGAATGATAGCGGGTAAGAAATATTGCTTCAATAGTCCTGATGCAGAAAACCAAGAGGAAGGGAAGCGTATTGGAAAACTCATAAAGGAATACATGTACATTTCTGGTACTCTCGTCCCTTCTGATTTGATCCCGTTTCTTGGGTGGTTGAATTATTTTCCAGGACCAGTTAAGACTATGAAGCGTCTGTCAAGTGAATTAGATTCGGTGATGGAAAACTGGATTGAAGATCACAAATTGAAAAAAATGAAGATGGAACCAAACAATGTACAGGATTTCATCGATGTGATGCTATCTGTAATGGACGATGATTCAATTTGTGGTCATACGCGTGAAGATGTCATCAAGGGTACATCTACGGTACGTAATACCTCGCACTTTGTCCATTTAATCTGTAGTAGCAATCAATAATCTTTTACAAGAATAATTGGAGTATTATTCTTTTACAAAAAGAATAGTTGGACTATTAATTTGCATTATTAAGAAGAACGCTCAAGTAAGACGAGGTTGTCCGACTTTAGTACGATTAAATAAATCATTCCTCCCTACGATGAAGTCATCCTGGTGCATTCTCCAAGCTGTAGTGAATTCTTGGGCAGATTAATTATACCTTAACAAGTGAGTTCATGCGTGACATCACTTAATAATATGACAAGCTTTCAATTATTGGTAACTTGTTTTGGCATATCAATGATGGTATGCTAAATTGACTTCCTCTCCTGTTTCCTTTGTCTTCAAGCTTAGTCAACCAAATCAGTCTACGGAACATAAAGGAAAATTTGATCCTGTTAAGGATGGATGGACAAAAATCAAGTAAATAAAACCCAGGTTTACTGGACAAAAAATATTTGGATATGCGATCAATTTCCTAAAGTTTTCAGGATGAAATTGAAGCTTAACTTCTGCAAAGTCCTTAAATGCTGGTATTGATTGTTTGACTGTGAATTCTTGACTTATAATTGGAGACTAGGAGCAGACAACATAACTTGTGATTAGGGTGCTGCTTGAAACCAGTCATCCAAAATGATTCTCATACTTTGAGAAAGACAGGAAAAGGAAAAAAAAGAAAAACCCCTTTACTATCATTTACTCGTTTATTTTTATCCGCCAAAAAGAAAGTTTCAGCATCCTTTATTCCTTTTAATATTGTCTATTTAAGGCTTCCTTTTAATGTTCTCGATTTCATGTTACAGACACTCATCATAGCAGGTGCTGATACCACAGCCATTGCCTCGACATGGATTTTGTCAAATTTGTTGAACAATAGAAACGCATTAGAGCGTGCACAAGAAGAGCTAGACCAGAAAGTTGGCAGGGAAAGATGGGTGGAGGAGTCCGATATCGGAAACTTGGCCTATCTTCAGGCAATTATCAAGGAAACACTGCGCCTATATCCACCTGGTCCATTAGCCGTTCCACACGAGGCAACAGAAGATTGTCGTATAGCAGGATATCATATACCCCAGGGCACTCGATTGTTAGTAAACTTGTGGAAATTGCACAGAGATCCAGAAGTTTGGTCCAATCCTGACGAATTCATGCCTGAAAGATTTCTTACAATGCAGTCCAAGGTGGATGTTTTGGGTCAGAATTTCGAGCTGCTACCTTTTGGCTCAGGGAGACGATCTTGTCCTGGTATGACATTCGCATTGCAAGCAATTCCTCTGACGCTTGCTGTGTTGCTTCAGGGTTTTGATGTGACACCACCATCGAATGTCCCTGTGGACATGTCTGAAGGAGTAGGCATAACTTTGTCTAAAGCAACTCCCCTGCAAGTTCAGATTACCCCACGACTGAACCCTCATCTCTATGAACTCTAGTGCCCATACACTAGCCTAGAATCTGTCTTATGTGTTCTAAATTGTTTACCGCCCCTAGATGCACTAGTTATGGTCCGCGACCGCGATTGTACTTGTATCGCAGCTGCAGTGTTACCTCAAAATCAACTATTTAAAGGCTATCCCTTCTCTGTTAACAAATGCTTCGCATTTTACTAAGAAAAAGTTTCAAATTCATAATTGGTTTAAAAGGTTCACTAATAGATTAGTACACAAAAAGATAGGTAATTTTTATTTATATTCAATTTTAAAGTGCTTTTATCATTTTAATGTTAGTACATATCTTACATATAATTTCTAAACATTGAGGTCCAAATTATAGAAATTCAAAATAAAAAAAATCTACATTTGGAAACAAAGAATATTGTATGAAAATCCAATTTGTTATACAAGATCACTCAAATTAAATCTAAGTACTATCATTTAACAAATTTAGATTACTAATATTTACAAAGTTCAATTTTACATAAGATATATGGCCATATTATCCATCTAATTTTAAATAATCGATCTCAATCTTTAAAATATGCATAAACTCATGCCATCAACCTAAAGCTACTTTAGGTACACAAACCAAATAAGTGATCTCTTTGTCATTTCAATATGAGCAAAAAGATGAAAAGATTGATCACAAGGAAAGAAGCTATGGTTTCTCTTCATCTTAGGTCTTTGCTCTCTTCTTCATCATTTAGCACTCATATTTCACACTAAACTTTTTCCTTCATAATTATTCTATTTAAGTCACGCCAACTACTTGAATTGGATCCTTCAATTATTTCAACTTCTAAAGTTTGCCAATCCTAGTATGCCTCTAGCTCACTTGCTATCTTCCTCAACCTCTCCGACCTTATTTCCAGCTTCTAAAAGCTTCTTAAACTTCAAACTTTTTCCTTATTCCTCCCTTAACTTTTTGCCTAACCTTTATTTCCTCTAGTTTGAACCTTAACCTTTTCTTTTACCATTTTTAAATATCGAACTCTACTTTTCTTTTCCCTAATAACTTTCTACCTTTAGCTCCAAAGGTTACCATTCCTTACCAGCTTTCCAAAACATTGTTAAAGCCTAAACATAGGGTTCATTTAGCCTAAACACTAACGAGACATTTAGTTATACATGATAGAATATGAAATCAAACTTAAACTGAAAGAAAAACGAATAGAAAATAAAGGTCATAATTCTATGTCACCCTTTCAATTCTATCGAATGTTCTTTGTAAGGTAGAGGCTTGATCTTGTATTATGATGGGTCTTTCAATAATTTATTTGTGTTTTCCACTTCTTTAGATCAAAATCACCCTTTGAGAATGATCTCCATATCTAGAATTGCCTCCTAATGTCTGCTCCCTCCAATTACCTCTGGGTACATCCTTTTATAGTAAATTTTAGGATTCTAGGTAGATGCACGAGCTGATGCTTAGCTGTAATAAATTGAACATAACCCAAAATTTCCAGAATTCACACATATGCATGGTCTGAGAGAAAGTGCACGGGCCTACGTCTCTTTTGTGCTTTGAATTTTCATTTTATACTATGTTTTCATCCAAATTCTTCTCCTTTAAATCCGCAAAGGCAAAAATACTCTATAAACACACTTGGAGCAAACTAAGTACCAAATATACAATAAAAGTATAAAATATCAAGAAAATACATCAAATATGGGTGTAAAAATATAGTCACAAATACATCTATCAGCTATCCAATCCAAAAGAAAAAGTAACAAAATCTTTGGTATTCTAAACCCTAAAGGCAACCCCTAGTTTGATCAAAATAAAATGAAGTCTCTAATTATTTCAAATCAATCCTTAGTAATGAAGTTGCTTCCTTAAGCTCTCCTCATATATTGTTAACTTTCATCTCTTCTTCCTTTAATTAAACTAAAATCAATGTGTCACTAACTAAGAGGCTAAAAAAGCATTCTAAAGTTTTAATCTAGATAAAGATCCAAGACTTGATGAATTTAATGCATTTTTCTTCTAGAAGTCTTAGAATATATTGGAAAATCATATGCACAATGTTGTCAAAGAATTCTTCTTAAATGGTATCATACTTAAATATCTAAATAGAAACTTTATTTGTCTTTTCCCCAAAATTCCAAAACCTTTCTTCTTTTTAAGACTATAGGTCCATTTCTTGCTGTAATATCCTATATAAAATCATTTCAAAGTTTTTTTTACCTTAAGAATTAAACCCATTATAGGTAACTATTCAATTATTCTCAGTTTTTTTCATTCCAGGTCACAATATTGGAGAAATATTTTGATTGCATAAGAAATCTTCACAGATTATCGCTATAAAAAGGCTATTACAAGCTACTTTATAAAGATATATTTCTCTAAGGATTTTCACACTGTAGCTAAAAATTCATCCTTCACACTATGCAAGCATTTGGATTCCGCTAGCTTTCTCCAGTTAGATCTATCAATGTTTGTCCATTGCTTCCTTCAGTATACTTATAATTTACGAGGCTACACCCATGTTCAAAGGGCATAAAGGGATCAAATAGGTGATCCCTTTTCACCTTACATTTTTGCATATTAAGGTACTAACTAGAATGATCTCCTTTAACGTTTCTTAATGAAAGCCTTTCAATTTCATTTTAAATATAAGAACATAAAATTATTTAACCTGTACTTTGTGGATAATTGATTGATTACTTCTAATATGTGGTGGGGATAAATGCTTTCTGCAATTTCTAATGGATTATCTTCAATAGTTCTCCGATATTTCTGGCCTCTTAATCAATAAGAGAAAAGTCAGATTATCATCTTACAAATCTCTAACCACCTAGAATAGGACTTGGCATATATATCTAGTCTTTAATTGAGCTAAACTACTTCTGAATATCTTGAATCACTAATTTCATCTTGCAAACTCATTTATTGTGATTGCAAACCACTATTTAATATAATATTAGTTGGAAATGCAAGATACTAACCTATATA
Source organism: Erythroxylum baracoense (assembly GCA_025629805.1). Taxonomy (NCBI): domain Eukaryota; kingdom Viridiplantae; phylum Streptophyta; class Magnoliopsida; order Malpighiales; family Erythroxylaceae; genus Erythroxylum; species Erythroxylum baracoense. Next base: position 17,750,987 of record JAOTAY010000004.1, read on the forward strand.
AGAAGATGCTAGTTAATATACTATGTTTTTAGCAGTATATATATATATATACACATTAGAGCTCCCATATAGCTTTGTCTGCTATAATCCTTAAGCATGTTGAAAGAATCCTTTTTCTATATAATGGATTAGGCTCTTCTAAAGGAATCATTAAAGTCAAATGGAAGGATATTTGCTTCCTAAAATCTTAAGACGGACATGGAATTGAGTCTATCAAAACTACAAATGTAATACTTATGGTTAGAAAAATTTACCAATTATTTATTGACAAAGAAGCATTTTAAGTGAAATGGATGTATGAGGAGTATTTAAAAGGCTCTAACTTTTGGTATATGAAGGTCAATACCAACATTTCCTCAGCCACTAAATTTATTTTAAATCCAAGGAAAGTTATGGCTAAGGAAATGAAGCTTATGATAAGAAATAGGGGACAAATTAACTTCTGGTTTGACAATTGGTCAAATTTTAGCCTTTTACACCTTTACCCCTACTTCACTCCATGCAATTTGTACTCCTAATCAATGTTAGAGTAAATGTCGTAATAAGAGAGAGGCAATAGAGCTATCTTCATAGAAGTATGGTTTCACTTCTTGCTAAATTCCCAAGTTATTGTCCTAACTCATACATAAATGATAAGATTATTTGGCTTAAAATTGGGTCAAAAAACTTTTATAATTTCTTTTGTGCTTCTCCCTTTAATCCCCTAACTAAAGAAGTCCCTTGGTCTAAACTTGTTTGGTTTAAGGATCATTTTCACATGTTCTCTTATATAATGTGGATGAATATTATAAAAAAACCTTATAACTTTGGACAAAATGACTTGTTTCAATTGCTCCCTTTGTATTTTTTGGCAAATTGCTCATGCGATTATAAACCATCCATTTTTCTCCTGTCCATACTCTTGCCATATATGGAAATGTATCTTGGAATTGTGTTTCTTATGTTTTCATCCATGTTTCTCTAATGATATTATCTGTTGGACTTTAGCAGTTAAGCATAGCAACTCTACCAACCTTAAGATCTTTAGGTTATGCTTTAATTATTAAGTATATAAGCATTAGAGAGTAGGGAACTATAGAAGGTTTTTCAATTCTTAGCAAGAACCTAATGCTCTAAATAGACTAATGAATTCCAGATTGACGAAACTATTTATTGCTAAAAACCTTTCCAACAACTGTAGTAGAGCATGCAAGGAAAGAGGAATCTCTATAGTGGATAAGAAAATAATAGGGCTACTTATAAGCTTCTTTCTGTAATGTTATAAGGATCCAAATAATCTATTCCCGTGAGTTTTCTCAAGATATAGATGTTACCTTAGGTAGAAGCTAAAGGATGAGTTTCCCCCATATACAGAGGCTAAATACTAGTCAGGAAAAAGTTGTTCATGATTGAACTAATAGGAAATCATTAACAGAATTCCTTCAGTGTTCTCTACACCTAAGCTTCCATACATAAATATTCCTACCCTATACATGTTAGAGATGCACGCGTTAAAATCTTGCTTTTAGTCCTTATAGTGTTGATGTTAGGCAAGCTTTACAATTTATAGCCTCAAATACTACAAGTGTACAGGTCGTGAAATGTAGCATGGGAAGGGTTGATCTTACGAGGAGGTGTGAATTAATATAATCCTAAGTTATCTAAGCCTAAGGAAATTAATAAAATGAAAATAAAATTTCACAGAAAAGTAAATATAGGAAAGTGATTATCAAGAAATTAATTCGTAATTTAAACCAAAAGGAAATTAAAATCGAGCAACACAAAAGTCACGATGGAAATCAACCAACAAAAGTTACCAAATTATGAGAGAGGGGATTCTTCTTACCATTAATGCTAACCTAGCCATTTATGTGTTAATGGGATGTCGATTTTAGACTATAGAAAGGGGAATTACTCTCTCTCGAGTTATAATCACATGTCCTAATTAATAATCCCTAATTAGTTTAAGTACCGAATGGGTAATCTCTCAATTACCAATAGTTCTAGACCTAATTAGTTTTTAATCTCTCTAATAAACAATCAGGTCTCACCCGAGATATCTCTTTATATAATAACCAATTTGATTGATTGTGCGATTTATTAGATCGCCTAACTCTCATTAACCTGACCCAATCATTTTGCATTTGACTCACCCTCTTAGTTTGTTACTGAGGCATAAAGATACAACAATCAATCACAACACCCAATCAAAATAACACAGAAATAACTAGATTAACATTAACTCAAGGTAAAATCCTGAAAGAAAATTAGAACATTTTAATCAAACCCAAATCCATAAACATATTTGTATTCATCTTAACATTTAAGAAAAATGAAAACAAAGATGAAAGAAATAAATGTGGAATAGGGATCAGGATGCCTTGGGAAAGCAGCTGCTGCGAAGACCGACTTCTTTCTCCTCTCTTCCTCTTCCTCTCTCTTCTTCCTCTCTCTTATTCTTCCCAAAATGATAGATTGGAGGCTCCCTTTTCCTTTCTTTTCTTTTCCTTCTTATAGAATTTTCTAATTAGGGCAACTCTAGGGCTGTTCCTGTGTTACAAAGGTCTTAAATGTCCCCAAAAAATGAAGTCTGTAAAGTCAGGGTGTGTAGTCTATCGTGCAAGTCATAATCATGGCCTCTTGTTTGGATTTCTGTCACGATCGTGGTAGATCGGTTAAGATGATGGCCCTTCCTCTATGCTTCTGTCATGATCGTGGCCTTCTATTTTCGTTTAAGCCTCCTCCAAAACTCTTCCGTTCTTCAATATTTACCCTAAAACATTAGCAAACACATCAAGGCACCTCAAACATATAAAATTAAAGCTCAAACATGTGCTCTAACCCATAAAACACACAAAACACAAATACTTAACTAACTAACACAATTCTAACCTAAACACACATTAATCGATTAAATTTAACTACTAAACACATCCTAAACTACCAATAAAACATGATGCAATCTACGACTATCAACATCCCCACACTTAAACATTTTCTTGTCTCAAGCAAAAACAAAACAAGATAAACGCATAACACATCAAAACACAAAACAAGAAAATGCAATAATGAGGCAATAACATTCTGATAGATGTGCATTAGTATATGTTTTTATAGGTAATTAGCATGTGTTTTCTAGCATAATTATTGTTTATTGTTCTAGTTTAGGATTCATTTTGTATGTTTTCATTAATTTTGATTTACATTATTGTTCTTATGTGTTTGATGCTAATTGAGGGTAATAGTTGACTATTTTTGTGTAGGAAAGAAGAGGGAGCAACTTGGAGGTTGAATAAAAGATCAAAGAAGAGAAGACAAAAAGAGTGCATCTGTGACAAATTCCCACATTTGTGGGAATCATGCAAATTCCCACAGACGTGGGAATCGTAGAAGAAATGATGAGTGCATCTGTGTGTAATTCCCATACTCGTGGGAATTTGAATTGTAATCCGAGGCAATCTGTGAGGCTTCATTAAACCTAGGATTTTTGGACTATAAAAACATCATTAAGCCTCCATCTTCAAAAGAGACGACACCCATCTGTAGAAACACCATCCTTGCGTGAAGAACACATGTTTGGAGCATTGAGGAAGGATTGAGAACAAGGATCATCATCAACATTGGGCAAAATAGCAAATTAACACCAAAATTCCAGATTTTGGCAAAGAAGAGAAGGAGTCTTTCTATTTAATTTTTTGTCATTTTAATCTCTTCTATTCATTGTAAAAATGGGTTATTTGATTGTTGATGATCTTATGGAGACCATGTTAAGATTATTTCATTTTAGGGATTGCTTTTTAATAATTTTTTCAAAACTCCTATTTTACTGAATTTAATACAATTGTCTTTGTTGATTGTTGTTTTTAATTATCATCTTACAACAGATCGAGAGAGTGAGTGAGATGAAATTCATATATGATTGTACAATGAGAGTTGGCAACCTATGGACTAGCAATCATCATGTTAATTGAATAATGATAAGAGAGATCTCGATTAATCAATTGATCACCCATAGGATAGTTTAATAACTAGTTGAATCGGTAAAGTCATTAGGTAGGTTGAGAGATCGTTTAATCGATTCCTGTTAATTCGATGAGGGACAAATAGTTATACATTAAGAGAGGGTAATTAGTACATTTGAAAATCTAGAGTGAGACACAATTCAATCAATAAAATAGGAGGGGGACAAAATCGGAAAAAGTAATCTCTAACATTTAGATTCTTAAATTCACATTTTTTGCAATTGCGGTATTGTCTATTGTTTACATTAATCTTTTAATTTTAATTTGATTTTCAAGATTATTTGCATTTAACAATTTTGTTTCTTAAACAAAGTTGTGTCTAAATTAAGTGGTGTCTAGGCATTAATCCCTGTGGGATCATTATTCGCTCTTTTTAACTACAAGTCACGACTCGTTCACTTGCGATTTTTAGCATAAAATAAGCAGATAGGTTTTACCTTTAAAAAGTTTTTGGAAGCATTATTGGGGATTGATTATTGAGCATTGTGTCTAATTTAGATTACTTTGATTTAAGAGTTTTTGATACTTTTCCTTATGTATTTGCATTTACATGAACACAAGGAGCACACGAAGGATGAAAGAAGATATTGAAGACGAATTCCCCGACATTAAAAAGCACGACAGAGAAATAAGAAGGGCAAAGCATCTAAAATTTTCAAATTAAGATATGGCTGAAGAAGGAGAGCAAGGAGGACTAGAGCGAACATTAATGGATTTTATGAGCTCAGGGTTTAGTCCTCAAGGAGTGGTGAGACCTGTAATCCAAGCAAATAATTTTGAGATAAGGTCGGCGCTACTTAATATCCTGCAAAACAGTGTGCAGTTCTACGGGCTATCTAATGAGGATCTGAATGCCCATATTAAAAATTTCTTGGAGATTTATGACACATTCAAATTCAAAAAAGTGTCTAACGATGTGGTGAAGTTGAGATTATTTTCATTCACGTTGAAGGATCAGGTCAAAGCATGGTACAATTCTTTGAATCCAGGCTAGATCATAACTTGGGAGCAACTCGCCCAAGCATTCCTCGCCAAATATTTTTCGTTAATGAAGACTACGAGGATTATCAAGGAGATAACAAATTTCCAGAAAAATGACAGAGAATCTCTCTACGAAGCTTGGTAGAGATTTTAAGAACTTCAAAGAAGCTGTCCCTATCATAACCTCCTGAAGGGATTTCTGCTTCAAACATTTTATAATAGAGTGAATCCAAGCACAAGGGGCACAATTAATGCATCAGTCGGAGGTTCACTGTGAGGAAGACGATAGAAGTAGCTCATAATTTATTGGAGGAGTTGGCAAGCAACAGTTGTATATGGTCGAGCGAGAGGAGTAGATAAGGACCGAAGGAACAAAAAGGTATGATACCTATTGACTCAGTTACTGCCTTACAGGCTCAGATCACAACTCTAACAAAGTAATTAGACAACATGCAAGGAGCATCGACCTCTGCAGTTAAGGTAGTGCAAGCACAATTTGAGCTATGTAGGGAGAACAACCAAAGCTTAGCGGAATGTTTTCTATTAGGAGATGGCGGGATCAAACAGGTAAGCTATTTAGGCCTGTTGCAGCGAGGTAATAACCCATATTCAAATACATATAATCCAAGTTAAAAAAATCACCCAAACTTTTCTTGGAGTAATAATAATACAAATAGCCAACGAAGACCATAAGGACCACCATGATTCCCGCAAGAGCGAATCAGAGTGTTGGAAAATAAGTTGGACAAGTTTGTGGAGATGTTTAATTCCAAATTGGTAGTTCAAGTAGAGGGTCAAAAAATGATGTATGACAGCTAAGAGAAAAATCAACAAAGGATGGAGGTAAAATCTGATCAGATTGTGAAGAACCATGCCTCATCAATCTATAATTTATAAGTCAAGGTATGTCAACTTACTGATGCTTTATTTTCTCAAAATGCAGGTTGCTTATTGAGCAATAATGAGGTTATTCCAAGGGAGTAACTCAAAGAAATTACATTTTAGAGTGGCAAGCAAATGCAAGAACTAAGTGCTAAAAAGGATGGCCAAGAAAAAGAGAATAGTACGGAGATAGAAGCAGAAAGGGAAGAGGGCAAGCTATATGTACCACCACCACTATACAAGCCCAAACTCCCATATCCACAAAGAGTGAAGCAACATCAGGTGGATACCCAGTTTTCTAAATTTTTAAAGAAATTGAAGAAGTTACAGATTAATTTGTCATTAGTGGAAGCTTTGGAGTACATGCCTAAGTATTCGAGGTCTTTAAAGGATATACTCATGCATAAACATACTTAGGAAGACAATCAGACAGTTACATTGACGGAGAACTGTATTTCTATTATTTCAAGTCAAATGCCTTCAAAATTGCAAGATCTAAGGAGCTTTACTATTCCATGTGTTGTTAGCGATTTTGAATTTTCCAAATGTTTATATGATTTAAGTGTAAGTATTAATTTGATGCCTTTGTTTATTTTTAGGAAATTGGGTTTAGGTGAGGTCAAGCTAACTTCCATACTGATTCAATTTACGGATCAATCAATAAAAAGGCCATTTGGAGTTGTGGAAGATGTATTGGTAAAAGTGGATAAATTTATAATTTTGGTTGATTTTGTTGTGTTGGATTTTGAAGCTAATAAAATTTGCTCATTAGTTTTGGATAGGCCCTTTATGAATACTAGTAGGGCATTAGTTGATGTTCATGAAGGAAAACTTATGTTGAGAATTGGTGGTGAGCGGGGTAAGTTTAATATGAAAAAATCTTTGAAGAAACCGATGGATGGAAATGTGTGTATGAAAATTGATGTAGTAAATGAATGTGTGAAGGAAATTAAAGAAGGAGTTGATGAGGTGAATGGAGTACATAAAGACGTAAGTGCGAAGGAAGAGGATGTTTGTAAGGAAGTGGAGCTAGAACAATTAGAGAGAGCTAGAGCACCTACATCAGTTTCTATCATTAAACCTCCCATTTTAGAGCTTAAACCTTTACCTTCCCATTTGAGATATACCTTTTTAGGAAAGAACCACACTTTACTTATCATTATCTCCAACGAATTAAATTATGAGCAAGAAGAGAAAGTGGTGGAGACTATTAGGAAAAGGATCAGAGCTGTAAGGTGGCAAATTTATGATATTTAGGGGATTGCCCCAATGTGGTGATGCATAGAATTAACATAGAAGAAGGTTGTAGAGCTAAGAGAGAACGACAGAGAAGGTTAAATCCAAATATACAAGAGGTTGTAAAGAAGGAAGTGGTGAAACTTCTAGATGCAGGAATAATTTATCCCATTTTAAATAGTGAGTGGGTGAGTCCAGTCTAGTGTGTGCCAAAGAAGGGTGGCATGACAATGATAGAAAATGAAGAAGGGGAAAAGATTTCCACTAGGACTGTCACAAGGTGGCTAGTGTGCATTAACTATAGAAAGTTAAATTTGGCCACCAAGAAGGATCATTTCCCTTTACCTTTTGTGAACCAATTGATCGAGAGATTAGCTGGTCATTCTTTTTATTGCTTTTTGGATGGATATCCAGGGTACAATCAAATATTCATATATCGGGAAGATCAAGAGAAGACCACTTTTACATGTTCGTACAGAACTTTTACATATCATAGGATGCCTTTTGATTTATGTAATGCACCTGCTACATTTCAAAGGTGCATGATGCCCATATTCGCAGACATGAATGAAAACTTTATGGGGGTATTTATGGATGATTTTCTATTTTTGGAGAGTCTTTTGATCATTGCCTGCTGAACTTAGATCAAGTGCTCCAAAGATGTGAGGAGTCACTTTTAGTTTTAAATTAGGAAAATTTTCATTTCATGGTCTAAGAGGAAATCGTATTAGGCCATAAGATGTCATATAAAGGGATTAAAGTGGATCGAGCTAAGACAAAATTAATTGAAAAGTTACCATCTCCCTATAACATCAAGGGTATCTGACCTTTTCTTAGTCATGCAGGGTTCTACTGATGATTCATTAAAGATTTTTCCCTTATTGTAAAACCTCTGACTCATTTATTGGTAAAAGATGTACCTTTTGTTTTTAATGATGACTGTTTGAATGCTTTTAACAGGTTGAAGAAAGCACTCATAACAACACTAATTCTGACATCGTCAGATTGGTCTCTTCCATTTGAGATTATATGTGACACAAGCGACCATACAGTCAGGTGTGTACTAGGTCAGCGGAAGGAGAAGAGGTTACATGCTATCTATTACGTAAGCAAGATGTTGACAGGGGCATAATTGAATTATACAACTACTGAAAAAGCACAGCTTACGGTGGTATTGCTTGTGAAAAATTTCATTCTTATTTGTTAGGTTTACAAGTTATTTTATTTATAGACCATGCAGCATTATGTTACCTTTTAACTAAGAAGGATGCTAAGGCTAGGCTTATTCGATGGGTACTCCTGCTCCTATAGTTCAATATTGAAATCAAATGTAAGAAAGGAGCAGAAAATGTCATAACGGATCACTTATTAAGGCTTAAAGCCAGACATCATGAAGAAGAAGAGGAAATTAAGGAAAGCTTTCCTGACGAGACTTTGATTATGGTAGATAACCCTTTTCTTCCCTGAATTGCAGATATTGCAAATTACCTCTTAAGTGGTATTTTCTATCTGATTTATTATATCAACAAAGGAAACGTTTCTTATTTCAGTGAACTCATTATATTTGTGGTGAACTTATACTCTATAAGATCTGTGCTGATAGTTTAATTCACAGGTGTGTTCCTAAAGATGAAATGCTTGAGATCTTAACTCAATATCTTAGCTCAGCGTATGCCGGGTATTATGGAGCTAACAAGAATGTTGCACAGATTTTGTTTATTGGCCAACTCTGTGTAAGGATGATCAAGATTTTGTGCTCAAGTTCGATAGATGTCAAAGAGTTGGCAACATATCAACACAAGATGAAATGCCACTTTCGAATATAATGGAGGTGGAGATATTTGATGTATGGGGTCTGAACTTTATGGGACCATTCCCACCCTCTGAAGTCAATACCTATATCTTGGTTAGAGTTGATTATGTTTCTAGATGGGTTGAAGCGGTCGCTACTCCAACCAATGATACCAAGGTGGTTCAAAAGTTTATTAGGAAGATTTTTACTAGATTTGGGGTGCCTAGAGTAATCATAAGTGATGGGAGAAGTCACTTTAGCAACAAATTGTTTGAGAACCTTCTGAGAAGATACAATGTTTATCATAGAGTGGCTACCCAGTACCATCCCCAAACTAGTCGTCAAGTGGCGGTGGTGAATAGAGAGCTAAAAAAGATTTTAGGGAAGGAATTGAACATTTTAAGAAAAGACTCGTCAACGAAACTAGACGATGCACTGTGGGCTTACAGAATAGCTTTCAAGACCCCCATAGGCACAACATCATATCGGCTTATGTATGGCAAGGCATGTCATTTACCATTGGAATTGGAACATAGAGCATAATGAACAATCACGAAATTGAACAAAGATTGGAAGTTGGCCAGAGAAAAGTGGTTATTATACCTCAACGAGTTGGAAGAGTTAAGGTATGATGCTTATGAAAATGCCAAGCTATTTAAAGAAAGGGCTTAGAAGTGGCATGATGTTCTTATGAAGAAGAAGGAATTTAAGAGTGGGAATTTAGTACTTTTGTTTAACTCAAGACTTCAACTATTTCCCAGAAAGCTCAAGTTAAGATGGAGTGGGCCTTTTAAAATTCTTCAAGTGGTTCCCCATGGAGCTGTGGAGTTGGAAAATGACAATGGGGAATCATTCAAGGTCAATGGGCACCACTGTAAACCATATTATGGAGGGACATATCCACAAGCAAAGGAAGTTATCTCTTTCCTATCTTCCACTTTTTCATGAGTATATTTTGAATGGTCGATCTAATGACCTTAACTTAGCATACCTTAACTTAGCATATTTAATCTTTTGTGTTGTTTTTTTGTTTAGTTTTTGTTTGAGTTCTTTGGTTTGATTATTTTCAAATTAAGATTGATTGATGTTCATGTTGATTTTGTTTAAATTTTAATTTGTTTTCTTTTCAAATTTCTTGTTAATGATATTATCTTGATGTGTTTGTAGGTTTTGGGATTATGGGGAATTCATGAAAGCTTGGACGAAGGTTTGAATTGTGAGGATCACCAATTCCCATGTCCGTAGGAATTGTGGTGATTCCCATGAATGTGGGAAATCTCTCCAGAAAGTTTCTAGAGAGAAAATCCACATCCATGGGAATTGTGGTGATTCCCACGAATGTAGGAATCCTCTCCAGAAAGTTTCCGGAGAGGAATCCCATGCTCTTGGGAATTGTGAGAATTCCCACGAACATGGGAATCCCACACCGGAGGGAAACCTAAGTTTTTCTCCCATTTTTTCTCTCACTCTATCTTCAAATTTTTAGACTCTCTCTCTCCTACCTACGAATTTCTCTCCTCTGACTCTCTAAAACTCTTCAATCTCACATTATATTCTTGGTATTTTCTTCAATTCTTTCATTATTCTTGCATTCTTTTCATTTTTTCTTGTATTAATCTTTGGAAACAACAAGGATTTAGGTTTTTCTATAACAATGGCACCGAAGAAGATGATGGCTCGAAAACTGGGTGATGAAGTGCACTGTCAAGTTCCCGGTGAAGGCAAAAGTAATTTGACAGCAACTTACCAATCTCCCTTCCTGATTTACTCAGAAGACGAAGGTACATGCTTCCGTGATTTTAAGAATAGGGGAATAATCACTCCTAGGCATTTCGATTTTGAATTGTTAAAGAAAGTAAGAGTGAGGACAAAGATTGAGCAACTAGCTGACAACATAGGATGGAATAGGTTCATCCGAGGTGACGTGTATATTCACCCTATGATGACAGTTGAATTTTTCACTACTTTTCATTACACCCCAAAAATGGATGTCTTTTGGTTTAGATTAATCGATGATGTGTACAAACCGGATTATAATGTCATGCATCATCTTTTCGATTTCCAAAGCACAAAAATTTTAGATGATCATACTGATTTTGATATGGATGCTTATTGGAAAATTTTGACGGGAGAAGATAGTTTTGATTCACACAATGCACCGAATGCTTTAATACGTAGTGCCAAACATTTGCTGTTACATAAATTCATGTGTTGAACTGTATTCAATAAAACTGAAAGTAGCAAATGTTCAGCTAAAGAACTTTTCTTCCTATGATGCATGGATCGAAAGGTTAGAATTAACACATCCTTTAGAATTTTTAGGTCAATCGTTAATGTTGTCAATAAAAAGAGTTCATACTTTGGAATGGGGCATATTGTTACTGCTTTAGCTCATTTTTTTAACCATAATTTGGAAGAGGTACGTACAACTCCACATGATATGTTTGACATATCGTTTTTAAGACGTCTCAAGATTGTGGAGGTTAATTCTATGGAACTCTGTAATCCTCAGACACATCATGCAGTGAGAAATAGGAAAAGCATCAGTACAGTCTTGTCCCTTTTGTTTCTTGAAAACGCCCAAATTTTAACACTTAAAACACCATTATCCTACCCTTTCACAAGCTTAGTAAAGTATTAAGTAAAACATTAGTTAGGATTGTGTGAAATTTTTACAGAGACAAGTTGAGTATGTTTCTACCTGTGGACTACATTGTATATAGTGCTAGTTTTGATTCATAGTTCTTCCATGTATGAAGAAAAAGAAAGAAAATGAAAAAAATGAAAAAGAAAAGAAAAGAAAAGAAAAGAAAAAGGAAGAACAAATGAATAACATCAATAAGTGTAGAATATTAGTTATATTTCTACATCTCGTAGTTATGTTTTGTTACCCCATTTTATCCATTTTGTACTTTACTTATGCTTGTGCTTAATCCTATTTCCCCTCTTTTGACCCACCTTAACACTTATCACATTACAACCCTAAACAAGTCCTTTTGATCTATTTATGCATATAATCATTGTATAGGAGAATTGGTGTATTAGCAAGCCTATGGTAGTATAGTTTCCTATAGGAAGTTTGAGTGAAACACTAACCCTTAAACACTTGAGTGAAATGAGTTAAAATCATGAGAAAGATTCACTTGTGTATCTTTACTTATCTTTGAGTGATTGGGCCAATTATAAGTTTGTTTATGTACACCAATGCAAAAAGTAGTCATGATATGTGCATTAACTTGATATTTAAGTTGGCTTGAATTTGAGGGATTGTATACTTTGATCTTTGTGAAAATGAAGTGGTAGAATTGATTGGTTGTATTTATTTTGCTTGAGGACAAGTAAAGATTCAAGTGTAGGGATGTTGATAGGTGTTCATTAAGATATATTTTTATAGGTAATTGGCATGTGTTTTCTAGCATAATTTTTGTTTATTGTTATAGTTTAGGATTCATTTTGTATGTTTTCATTAAGTTTCATTTCCATTGTTGTGCTTGTGTGTGTTGATGCTAATTGAGGGTCAGAATTGACTATTTTTTTAAAGGAAAGAAAAGGGAACAACTTGGAGGTTGAACAAAATATCAAAGAAGAGAAGACAAAAAGAGTGCATCTATGAAAAATTCCCACGTTTGTGGCAATAATGCAAATTCTCATGGATGTGGGAATCTTAGAAGAAATGAGGAGTGCATATGTGTGTAATTCCTAAGCTTGTGGGAATCATGCAAATTCCCATGGACATCGGAATTGTAATCCAAGGCAATCTATAAGGCTTCATTAAACCTAGGATTTTTGGACTATAAAAACATCATTAAGTCTCCATCTTCAAAGTACCTGTAGAAACACCATCCTTGAGTGAAGAACACATGTTTGGAGCATTGAGGAAGGATTGAAGACAAGGATCATCATCAAGATTGGGAAAAATAGCACATCAACATCAAAATTCCAGATTTTGGCGAAGAAGAGGAGTCTTTCTATTCAATTTTCTGTCATTTAACCTCTTCTATTCTTTGTAAAAATGGGTTATTTGATTGTTGATGATGTTATGGAGACCGTGTTAAGCTCATTTTATTTTAGGGATTGCTTTTAAATTATTTTGTCAAAACTCCTAGTTTATTAAATTGAATGCAATTGTATTCATTGGTTATTGTTCTTAATTGTCATCTTGCAACAAATTGAGAGAGTGAGTGAGATGAAATTTATGTAGGATTGTACAGTAAGAGTTGTCGACCTATAGGCTAGTAATCATCATGTTCATTGAATAGTTAGAAGAGAGATCTCGATTACTCAATTAATCACCCATAAGATAATTTAATAACTAGTTGAATTGGTAGAGTCATTAGGTAGGTTGAGAGATCGTTCAATCGATTCTCGTTAATTCGATTAGGGACAAATAGTTACACCTTAAGAGAGGGTAATTAGTACATTCAGAAATATAGGGTGAGGTATAATTCAATCAATAAAATAGGAAGGAGATAAAATAAAGAAAAAGTAATCTCTAGCATTTAGATTTTTGAATTTAGATTTTTTATAATTACGTTATTGTCCATTGTTTACATTTTTCTTTTAATTTTAATTTGATTTTCTAGATTATTTGCATTTAACAATTTCATTTCTTAAACAAAGTTGTGTCTAAATTATATGGTGTCTAGGCATTAATCCCTATGGGATCAATATCCACTCTTTTTAACTACAAGTCATGACCCGTTCACTTATGATTTTTGAACGTAAAACAAGTAGATAGGTTTTACCTTCAACACATTCAACTTGTAACACCCCACTCCCGCTGGACCCGAACCCGATATCGACCGTGATATCCGAGTCCGTGCCCCGCGAGGGTGGTGTGCTACATCACTAAACAATCAAAAGTCGGTATAAATTTTGTTTGAATACGCGCAAATCAATAATCACAAATTTGGGCCTACTTTTATTCAGAAACATTTTGTTTACAAGAATCGCTAAGATTTTGTTTTATACCAGAATTTCGATTAACTCAAACCGAAAATGAAACATATTACACTTTAATCAATTTCTTTTTGCAAAACCCTCTCTCTTTTTTTTGAAACCACAAACATAAGGTACAGAAGGTGATAACTAAATTGGCCCAATTTATTTTATAACCATTTCACCAAAACAATATTGAATAAAATTTTCAATAACTATTTGGGCCCATTACAAATTACAAACCATTTCCAATTCCCAAAACTAATACAACCATAATGTTCAATTACAAATAATACAAAATTTTGCGGAAAATACAATTCAGTGTAAAATAAAGAAATACAA
>JAOTAY010000004.1:17768660-17783708 GCA_025629805.1 Erythroxylum baracoense
GCCCTATATCTCTAGATTAATCCAAATCAAGAATAATCTCGTTTGGACAACTAGAGAAAACGTTGTGGCTAAAAGACCGAAGCATGTTCAGGGAACATTTTCCAGATCACTACTATTTTTGTTTCTCAATTTTTTCTTAGCACAACTCATACCAAGATCACTCTTTCTACGCCTCTACTTCTCATTTTCAATAAAAACACATTTAACATCAATCATGCCCAGAAGTTGTCAATGAATGCATGTACACTTATTTTTGTGCAAACATTCAATATTCATGTGCATATATTCTAACATTATGCATGAGCAAGAAAATACATCTCTTAAATCTCTCTTTGAGCTCATATGTACTGAAATTTCGGGTCCTAACCTTTAATATGGGGACGGGATGTTACATCTCTTGCATGAGAACTTTCACTGACTTGTATCCTATAGATCAAATGTTCCATTTCTAGGAATGAATGAGTATTCAGATAAGTATAAAACTCAGGCACGAAAAGCTGAATTTAATATAGAGAGTACATGTACTTTACTTGTTGTAAAGTATCCAAACTATGCTATTAGGTTCTTGACTATGAGATGGCATTATTGCTATTGTTAGAAAGACTTAGATCCACAAAGTATTCTATGCCAAAATGTTCAGGAGGTACAAGTCAGATTGAATGTATGTGTACAACAGTTATCATACTATTATGATAACTTATCAGTTAGCTCTTCAGTATCCTCAGCTGTTCTTTTCAGGTATGAATTTCGAGGACAAAATTCTTTTAAGGGGGAGAAAATTGTAAGGCCCCAAAATATACCCTAGATGAAATGTTACATATTTATGGCAATACACATATGATTGGCTTGTTCTTTGAAGCTGGAATTCGAAATTAAACATGTAAGGGAATTCTAAACTCGACAGCATGTATTAATACAGGTATCAAATTTTGATTGGAAGACAAATGGTGAGAAGAGACTCCTACAATTTAATTAACTAAAAGAGATAATAATTGATGCTTATGAGAATTCCAAATTATATAAGGAAAGAGTGAAAAAATGACATGATTCTCATATTAAGAAGGAGCTTAAGATAGGAGATTTGGTTTTGCTACTTAACTCAAGATTGAAGTTGTTTTTAAGAAAGCTTAAGCAATTTGGAGTGGTCCTTTCAAGGTTACCCAAGTGTTCAAGCATGGAACTTTAGAATTGGAGGATAATAAAAAGGAAGCATTCAAAGTTAATGTCTATAGACAAACCATATTTTGAAGAAATATTCTAACATAAAAAGGAAGTAATTTCTTTATTTTATTTGAAAAATTAAGATGGAATGGTCAAACTGGTGACGTTAAAATGAGCATGGTATTGTTTAGATGTGTGTTTGTAATTTTTTGTAAGCTTGTTGCATTATTTTTATGGTTTTAAGTTAGTTTGATTGATGGGTGTTCATAGTATGAATTGTGTAAACTTATTGTGGAATATTTCCAGGAGGTTCACAAAGGCATCTTAATTCCTTCTCCCATTCTTTCTAAGTAAAAAAAAAGGGGCCGCCATAATCCTTATAAGTTCTCTTTCCCTTATTTTTATTTCTTTTATTTTTTTATTGCATTTGATATTTATATTGGTTTTTAGTTTTGTTTCATTTTCCATATTGAAGACTATGTGTTGTTCAAGTGTAGGGACGTATATGTATTTGCACAATCGTTTGTGTGTGACTTTGCATTTATATTGTGTTGGGTTTTGATTGTGCTTGCATTGTGTAAAATTTTTGTTGCATAATGTTACATTGTGTAAAGTGTGTATTTGTGTGAATGTGTCAATGTCATGGAATTGAAATAAATTAGCTTAACTAAGAACATGATCAATAATTTGTGAAGAAGCATTAACTTGTGAAGTTTATATTTTGAGTATTTTTTAGGTGAATGCGCATGCTGATTAGGATGTTGTACATATTCTTTCATTTCTTAACACTTGTGTTTGATGCAATTATGATTAAAAGAAATTAATTTGGTAGACATCATTAGTACCCTTTTATGGAAATTGATTGAATAGGAAGAAATGATGTAGGTTAGAGTAAAAACAAATAAAATTTTGAATAAATGTGTTAAAATAAATGTCTTATTTCATTGAACCTTTTAAAAATTTTAAGGTTAAGAATAGAATTGATAGCTAGTTGTGAGTTGTGATATAGCTGAGTAACAAGGAGACATTTACAAAAAAATATTTGCCTTCATGTAAAAAGACTACGCTAACACTCCAACCAAGCTAAAAAAATGTCACCTAGTTGAGCAATTGAGGATATTCTTAACAAAATATTTGACCTCAGATCAAAAGACTAGGTGATCATTAAATAAAAATATAAAAATGTGATGCTTTAAATAAAAGTGAAGCCTAATGATCTTCATGTTAAGTGTCAAGAAATCTTCATGAGAGGGTATACAAGTGCCATAGATTTATGAATAACATGTCAATATTTTGGTTGATATGTATATTTAAATCAAAACACTAGATTATAAATAGAACAAGTTAATATTTTGGATCTTTATAAGTGATTGAAGTTTTTGGGTAACTTAATTTCATTAAATTTTTTGCCATTATTACATCGTTGCATAATTGTGTTATTTGGTTTTTATGTTTTTTTATTTTATGGTGTTAGTTTTGCTTAGGGAGAAGAAAAGTTTTAAGTGTTGGGAAGTCGATGGGTGAGTCGTAGAATGTGTTTTCTAGGTTGTTGAATGTGTTATTAGGTGTTTTTTTGGGTGATAATCATGAGTTTAGGACTTAGGTTAACATCTTTGCTAGTGCTTTTGTGTATTTTGTTTGATGATTGTTGATTAGGGCAAGAATTTGATCTGAATGCATGTTTTAGGGGATGTTTAATATGTTTGGATGATGAGTTAAGACAAGGAACTTCAAGAAAAGTTAAAGAAGCTGGAGAAAGAGATAGGTCATAATTATGCACCTATATAATCGTGCATGATTGAAGTTGAAGCAGTTAGGGAACCATTATCACGATCATGAAAAAGTGCACAACCATGATAAAGCATGTAGAGAAGAGGCAGTGCTTAATTAGACAAAGGTAAAATTTCTAGGTCACGGGATTTTTGTATTTTTGATTCTTTGGGGCTATTTTTGGAATATAAACAAGTGAGAAAACCATAGAAAGAGCCTTAAGAGGAGTAATAAGTATAAAATGCAAAGAGAAACACCAAAAAAGGTGACCAGAACATCTAAGAAAGAGATCAAAGAGGAAAAAATTCTAAAAGAACAAAGTTGTAGAATTTTCCAACTCAAGGATAAGAAGAAGAATACATCCAAGATTCAATTGTCTACTCTTTCCCTTTATTTCCCCATTTTTAAATGTTGATTATGAACACTTTTTGATTTTATTTAGCTATGAATTGCTAAATTTGTTTTAGGAATTAGTCTTGAAATGTTTTGTTAAACTTTTAGATCCTTAATTTGATTTTACAAAAACATACTTAGTGGTGTTTATTGTTTTAATCTTTGATTTGAATCGAGAGATAAGATGGAAATATCTATGGTATGTTGCACAGTGAGAACTGGTACCATAATAGACCTATAAACATTAGATTAATAGGCAATTTAAGAGAGATTTTAATTGTTTGTTAGTTGCACATAGGATTTCTTAAAATCTAATTTATAATTAAGAAAAGTTTTGAGAGATCTAGAGGTCACAATTCAATTCTTATCTATTTCAATTAGTATTACTTGGTTAGATCTCGAGGGAGGGTGATCATAACTATTGGATATCTAGGATCGAAGTATCAAACCAATAATTCATATACTTTCCTTTAAAATCCTTTCAAAGCCTTATGTACTAAGTCACAAAATCTAAGTGCTTCCTTTTAGTCCCTTAATTCATTTTACTTTACAAGATTTAAGATTCATTCTAGGTATTTTATTTTAAGTCCTAAGACTAAACTTTAGGCATTTCATTTTAATTTCAAGACTTATGATTCATTTTAGGCATTCATAACAATTTCTAGACCTAAGTCTCAATTCTAGGCCCTCATTTTACTTTTCAAGCCTTAAGATTCATTCTAGGCATTATATTTGATACTGTTATATATTTAATTTTAAGAATTAGCTTTAGGACTTTCATTTTAATTTCAAGACAAAAGATTCATTGTATGAATTCCATTTTATTTCAAAACCTAAGAAAGACTAGAAACTCCTAGACATTTAACCACCTGCTTTACTTTTCTTTTCAAACTTTAGACATCACTCTAGATACTCTATTTTAAGACTAAGGTTAAACTCCAAACTCCTATGTATTCAACCACATGTGCTATTTTCAATTTAGCATGTGTTTTTTGAATTCACACCTAATTTTATTTCTATTTGCCCTCCTTAAATCTACAAGAACTTTTAGAGACATAGATAATTGTTTAGATTTGTAGAATATGGTGTTTAACACTTTCCCCATATTACAAATCAACCCTTAAACTCTTTTTTCTAGTTTTTTTTTCATATTTTCTTAATAAGGTAGGGTGACAACCACTTAAGTTGATTTTTTCTTTAGTCATCCCATTTTATAAAGGTGTATAAAAATATCAACCACTTTAGGCATTTCGTTTATTTTCAAGCCTTATGATTGAAATGTGGACATTTTAGTTTATTAACAAATCCTATGGCTCAAATCTAGGCATTTTAGTTTATTTTCAGGCCCTAAAACCTAATTCTATGCCTTTTATTTTATTTCTTAAACACTTGGACCCAATTTTAGATATTTATTTTAATTTTAAGACTGATGATTAGTTTATACATTCTATTTCATTTTTTTATTCTCAAGCCTATGATCTTGTTTAGGTATTTCTCATTTAATTTCAAAACATATGACATTATACACATTCTATCTTATTTTTACGCATAAAATTAAACCATAAACTCAATCTACGGTAAAATACATAAGACTCTCATGTGATTCAAGTAACTTTAAAAAATCCTTAATCTTTAAAATTTTAAGAAAAATCTTTGTGATTTTTTATTTTCTTAAACATTCCTTCTTTTAGACTATTATTTTAAAATAACAATAAAACAATCGTGACATAAGCGTCATTCGTTGACTGATCAAATGTCGCTGAAATGACTATCTAACTCAATTATTAAATCCCATAGGTCCCAAGGGAGCATTTTTTTGTGAACCATGTGCTTGTTAAAGAATGAGTCGACGACTATAGGCAGTGGCTTAGTTAAGGGAACCCACCAAAGTTATAACAAAAACAAGACTTCATAAGACAATTTTCACTACTTGTGGACCTGAACTTCAGTAATCTATCCATGGCTACGAAGAAACTAATTGGAGGTTCGCACTTTAATTAATTAAACTCACTTTAAATCAATAATATATTATAATTATCTTAAATTAATTAAACTCAATTTAAATCAACGATATATTATAATTATCTTACATTATCAATTTAAGTTAGATTTAATTAATTTGAGTCAATTTTAAGAACTCAATTAAGTCTCCATGTCAACAATATTTAATTGATCTATGTAGGATATTTATGTCTAGTGTGCTTCACAATTATTTTTAATAAAAGTCTAAGAGAGAGTCCTTTGAAAAGTTAAAAAGTATAAGAACTTTTTGCGAGAATTGTAGATATTAGGAAATTTTTAAGTTACTTAAAGTATAAGGGAATCCTATCTTTTGTCCTTATTTTAAATTCTTTATACTTATTAAATTCGCACCTAAATTTTATGTTTTAAAACTTATTTTTTCAAAACCTTTTAAAGACCTAGAAAATGGTTTTGGCAGGTAAAATAAGGACAAAAGGATCAATTCTAATCCTAAATTTTATACCGATCGGGAAATTTAATCTTAAGGTTTCAAAGAGTATAAATAAGTCTCTATCATTTAGAATACATTTAAATACAATCCTAGTAGAAAAACTACGACCGTCAATTTTTTATCAAGTTGCTGTATAAGTCTTTTAATATTATGAGTCTCACGTCGTGACCTTCTGATGAGTTAGACAATTAGTATATATTAATATGTTCATAATCGATAATTCTAGCTTATTTCCTCAAAATGTTTTGGGTATGTAAAACTAATTTATACAACGGCGATGAAAAACATAAAAACCGATTAAAAACAAGTCATGTACTAATCACCCGAGAGGACGATGGAATAAGGCATGTAACAAACTCTAGAAGCTTCTAAATTTGGAAAATAAATCATAGTCCCAGCTTCGCAATTCACTGGGAATGTAAAAACAAACCAAGAAAACCTCACTCTTCCTCGCTCTTCTCCCTAATTCTTGCGCCCCTTCAGGATCAAGGAAAACCCTAGAAAACGCCACTAGGAAGGGCAGGTGAGAGAAACGACCCCCACGGCCTTAGCTCTACCACTGCTTTCTCTCACCTTGCCGCTTCTCTCCCATCCGATTCTGACTTCAGGTGAGCATCGCCTCTTTTCCTAAATCCAAATGTTTTACTTAAGTAGCATCTGATCTCCTATAGTCAATCTCTCTCCGGTATGATTTTGGAAACATTTCTTCTTGTTTTCAAGTTTCTCTGTGATTTTATGCTTGCTAGGATCAGTTGTTTGTTTAGCTAAAAAGTGTTTTCAACTTTATCTTTTCTTTAGTTCATTTCGTTTTGTTTGAGTGCCTTAGATTGCGTTGTCATGACCATACTAGCAATTAACGTAAATCTGAATCTTTTTTTTTTATACATCTATAGACTATGAAATTGTTTGTTTCATTGTTTCTTTGGAGCTTTGATAGGTTTATTTGTTGCGCTTTTCAGAAACAGATCAATGATGGCTGCATCCGTGTCTCAAACTGCAATTCCTCCGGCCGATATTGTATGCTCTGGAACTATCATTCAGCGGGCTTTGTTTTTCTATCTACTTCCTAGTCTTTTCACTACTGTTTACTGTTTTGAAATGAGTTATGTTTATGTTATTGGTTTAGGTTGGTAATGCATTTGTGCACCAATATTACCTTATCTTGCATCAATCTCCAGAACTTGTTCACCGATTTTATCAGGATGTTAGTAAGCTAGGCCGTCCAGAGGACAGTGGTGTTATGAGCATCACAACCACCATGCATGTAAGTTCTTCTACTTCATAGATATACTATGTACCATGCACGTAAGTTCTTTTATACTATGTCACCATTTGCTTAAGCTGATATGTGTATAGAACTACTACTTTATTTGCCTTTTATTGTTATTCATCCCTCTTGGATGGAAATGGGGAACTTTATATGTTTTAGTTCTCATTAATGAATGCATTGAATACTTACGCTTCCATGTTAAATAGTGTGTCAGATGCCTTCATTCGTATCTTTGGTGTGATATAAGTGCTTGATTGATTTCCATGGATTAGGCCATCAATGAGAGAATACTTTCACTTGGTTATGGACAATTCACAGCAGAAATTTCTTCAGTTGACTCACAAGAATCTTACCAAGGAGGAGTACTGGTTCTTGTGACTGGGTATCTCATTGGAAACAACAATGTGCGGCAGAAATTTACTCAGAGTTTCTTCCTTGCACCTCAAGACAAAGGCTATTTTGTTTTAAATGACGTATTCCGTTATGTTGATGAACCCAAGCAGCAGAGTGCAAACCACGATTCTGGTAAAGTTGAGGCTTCACACTCACCTGAACAGGGTAATGGGAAAGCAGATCACATTTGGAGTGTACATCTCGTGTTGCCCTCTTAACTTATCCTGGGTTACATCTGTTTGCAGAACCTTCTTCTGTACAGGACAGTCATGTTTCTGAGCAAGCAACTGCTTTATCTGAGCAAGTCAATGTGGAGGAAGTATATGATCCTTCTGATAATGAAGATGGCTCAGTTGTAGAAGAGGAACCCCTAATACCTGAAGTTATGGATGAAGTTCCAGATGAATCTCAGATGGCGATAGAATCTAGCACTAAGATTGAAGAACTACCAAAGAAATCTTACGCATCCATTGTAAGCAATTGTGTGCAAAATGATTTGTGCTTTACCTTTTTCATCTTTATCAATGCTACTTTGTATTGAAAATAGCATTAATGAGAGCTGTGCTCAGGTACACATTCAGGGGATCATGCTTTACAGTTTCTATTGCTCAAATCTTGTCACAGGTGAAGGTCATGAAAGAGAATGCTGCAACTTTTACATCCTCTTCACCAACATCATTAAGATCTGCACAGAAGAGCCAAGAGCAAATAAATGCTTCATTGGCCCAGACCATAATAACTGAAACTCAGGGCTTTAACACAAATCTCACTGAAAATGGAAATGCTCTAGAGAATGAAGGTTTGTGTTCCTTTCCATTCATTCCTTTTCTTCTTCTGTTTTCTCGCTTCAGATATCTTTCTTTTCAAATATATTCACCTTATTCATGCTTACATGTCTTAATGTGTGCAGCTGAGGGTCCATCTATCTATGTCAAAGGTCTGCCTTTGGATGCCACACCTGCCTTACTTGAAAATGAATTTAAGAAGTTTGGACCTATTAGGACTGGTGGTATACAAGTTAGAAGCCAGAAGGTAGTCTCATATTGTTATTCAACTGTTAGTGCATGGAAGACTAAATTATGTTGTCCATATGTTGTACTGGCAGGGATTCTGTTTTGGCTTTGTGGAATTTGATGTGGCAAGTGCTGTGCAAAGCGCACTAGAGGTAGACGTTAACATGTTCTTTCAGTTACAAATTGGTGATTGCCTTCTATGTTATTGGTTTCTTCAACTTTACCTCCTTATGCAAGTCAAAACTTTATTGATTTAAAAGTGGTAATTTTGACATTCTGTATGTAACTTTTTTCAGTTACAAATTGGTGATTGTCTTCTATGTTATTGGTTTCTTCAACTTTACCTGTTTATGCAAGTCAAAACTTTATTGATTTAGAAGTAGTAATTTTGACATTCTGTAGCAAAACCAGGAAAAATGAAAGTAATCTGAAGATCTTTTTTTTTTTTTGTACTAGTTATTGCAGTGGCTAGCCTTCCATTTCTATAAAGTTTGTTGCTATTAACCATCTAGGAGATGCAGTACATGAGTTTTATGTTTGTGAGACCATGGTTGTTTTAAGACTTGTTTTGCCTGAAAAGGAATCTGTCTAAATCTCGTTGCCAATTGTCAAAGCTTGTTTAAAATAAATATTGCCATAATGTATTTTTGTATGTTTCTGTTGCCTATTCTTGTGGGACTAAAGTCTTTCTTGACAGTTGAAACTGATTGCATGTGTGGAATTCCATTTCCTGGGTAGCTTAGATTGACATGTCTAATTAAATTTCCTGTAAGCTGAATGTAAAGATTTGCTTGATTCTGGGTTTGCAGTTACTTTTTTAATTGCTCATGTAAAAGTTAAATTTTGCAGTTTGAGTTCCTTCATTGTTGTGTTCCTTGAACTTGGTGTGTAATTAGAGTTGATTGTGACATTAGTACTCAAATAGAGGGAGAGAGGGAGAAAATAATAAATGGTTTTATTTTATATTTTCCTCTTCTGAGAATTTTTGTTGATTTTTCAGGCTTCTCCTATTATGATAAATGGATGTAGAGTTGTTGTTGAGGAAAAGAGATCCACTTCACGAGGCAAGTATTTTGTTAGATTTTTTTTCTGTGTAAGAACTATGTCCTGGTTAACAAGTGAAAGAAAATTGAAAATGTGGAAGTGAATTAAGCAACTCAATACATCTTTAGAAAATAAAATGTTTCAAGGCTTAATGTATTTAGACAACCTGGTAACTTTTGTTGGCCTTTTGGAGAGATGACCAAATAATGTCTACTTTCTTTCAGTCTCACAAGAGCGAGATTAGACCTAGGGGATGGAATAAGAGTGACAAACTCAGGTCCTCATCCTCGGTGGTGAAGCATAACAGTGCACTCCCCGTGATATTTTTTTATTAACAAGACATTTTGTAAATATGTCATGATTTATGATGCACCAGGAGATGCTGATTCATTTCAGCCAATTCATATATAAATACATTTGGTGAAAAAAGCTGGATTTCTTAGTTAAGCTAGTCAGTGTTCGTAATTATTTTTGGATCCTACAGGGAACAATAGGGGTCGTTTTTCATCTGGAGGTGGGGCTACGTATAGGAATGAGGGAGTCAGAGGGCGTGGGAATTTTGGAGGGGGCAAGGCCTACAACCGAGGTGATTTCAGTAGTAAATCAGAGTTTGGCAACAGAAATGGTGGACGTGGTGGATTTTCAAACCGTGGAGGTGATGGATATCGGAGGGACAAAATAGGGAGCACTGGTGGCCGTGCGAACCGTGCTGGTGGGTTCAATCTTAATGCTACGGCAAAAACTATGACACCACGAGTGTCAGCTACTGCTTGAGGGAGGACCCATTGTTTGGCAGGTGATCAAGATAATTTTGTCTGTTGGTGCAGAGATTTGCTGAATAGAAGTTTTTAAGACAGTGGAGAGTGCCCTGAATGAGTTACCTTAGGGTTTTCGTTGAGTGATTTCGGGAGGATGTAGTAAATTTCCTTGTCTAGTATATACTAATGTCGTATTCAAAACTCCGTTGCAATAGTTTGAATTCTGTTTCTTTATAAATCAAAGCTCTTTGGCCTATTTCATTGATTTTCTCAAGTGACTTGTCAATTTTGTTTAAGAGTGAATTCATTTGCAGAAAGGGTTCTTGTATTCTGATGTTTCTCATTTCTTTTCTGGTGAGCTTTTAGTTGCTGATGAATGCATGAAATCTTTGAATTCCAATGGACAATTGGTTGCCTAATGTTTAAATATAAATTTAAATTGGACTTGGTTGCTTCTCACTTGGAAATTTCAGTGTGGTGATACAACAATGTTCATCCTATGTAGTATTTTGCATATCCATTTTCATAACACCGAACATTTTTCCTTCATCTATTTGGAGCTCCTAAAATTCATAACCATAAACAGAACTGCCCGCTCATTTAAATGATATTTTGTCTAAAGTCTCTCCATGGAAAAGTTCATGCTCTTCTTTCCTTGTAATATACGAATGGAAACTAGAGCGAATCAACCGTAAATTATAGTGATGAGTGCCTACTCTTTATTTTGCTTCCTTTGTTCTTTATGAGGATCCATTTTACTCTTATAAACAACAAAAAGAAGCAAATAAGGGTTCTTTTTTACTTGACTGAGAGTCTTAATGTTATGAACGTCCTGGAGAGTGATTATACTTATACCCTTCTTTATTTTCTTTCTGAAATTAAAAATCTCTCCGCACATGCCTACCAGTAGGGTAATCACCTGTAATAGTTATTGCCGTACGTTTAGTTAATGACTTGATTATTTACATGTATAGCTATGGGCTTATGTCAAGAAAAAATAAGCACCTGAATGAAATTTAATTTGGAAAAGAGTAGGATTATTCCTTCATGTTGAGCAACTCATTTCAAATTTTGCTAAGTAGGAACAAAATAAATACAGAAATCCCAGAAGTAGCTCTCTTGGACGCGTGAGTAATAAACAAACACATGGATCTTTGATATGACAGAAGACGAGTCGTACACATTCACATGAACAGTGTGACGAAGCTTCACGATTCTGGGAGCTTAAATGATCGATGGGTATACCAGAAATAGATACAGTAGAGTGGCCGATCATTTCTGATCAAACACATAATTGAATTACCGCAACAATAAGATCCAACGGTATTCATACGAGCTAAATTAGCCAGATACAACAAACTTTTTTGTTGCATGACTTGTGTGTAAGTGTGATGAAAGAAGAAATAAAAGATTAACACAACAAATATGCCAGACTTGAGAGGGGCTCATTTCTTCTGCTCTTGGGAAAAAATGGTGAAAGTTAAGACAGTCGATTAGACTGCGCACACCACTCACAGAGATCCACTTGACAATGGCTCTTAAGTATTTAATTGCAATGAATGATTAGAGAGCGAAATTGCAGGCCTGGACGAACTCCAATTCGTAGTCAACATACTTTGTCCAAAGAGGTTTGAACTGGGTCATGGCAATATCGAGCCAGGGTTTCATATTCCCATTGAAGTGCACCACAGCAGCATTGTGAATCTCATCCATGCTAATGCTAGGATTATATCCAAGCCCCAGAACATGCCATGACTTGTCCAGTGGCTTTGTCGTTGAGTAATATGTGATTAGACCTGGGGGCAATGTTCCCAACTTCCACAAGGTTCGATTTTCATTCTGCAGCAACACATGAGTATATCTAGTCACTCAGTCATAAGATCGAAGAGGTTTTAAAGCAAATATGATTAAGATTCAAACTGTCTTCTAAGAGAGTTAACGTTCTTTCAGTATTCGAAAGTCATAAGAGGTTATACCAGTACCAGACATCATATTAAATGATACTAATCAGTCCAGTAACTTGGTTTTTACAAGCTTTTACTCAAATAGCTCAAGTGCTCAAATGAAATGAGTGTCACAACACAAATCCTAAAAGAAAAATGCGATCTTACCAGATTCTGCCAATAATGATACTGCTCTGTACACTTCTCCCTTCTCCAAGCATCCAAATCAAAGAAGTTCATCCCATATGCCCAAGCGCATGCCTTTGGATTAAACTTCTCTTTTATTAACGGGTGTGAAAAATTCATATACTGTGCGTACCTATGAAATGACCCAAAACAAGTCTCCACCGCTCCATTTACCTTACCATCCGTATCAATCTTCCATAATCCTGTCAAATCCTTCTGAACCACTATGTCATCATCCAAAAACAGAATTCTTTGCAGCTTAGGGTACATCTCAGGTAAATAAAATCTCAAGTGATTCAAAATCGACAAGTACTTAGGGTTCCTAAACTTCATGTTTGTTGTATCCTTTGTTGCATTCTCAAGCTTATTCTCAAAGTAGAACCTCTGCAGATTTGCAGATTCCAATTGCCTAAGCACAGGCACATAAGAAGAATTCAAGAATTTGTAATCCTCAACAGCTTTCACTTCTACACGCGCACCATTATAGTCCTTAAGCTTGAACATGACCTGCATTGCACCCAGATTCATCTTATCTGTGACAACATGGAAAACATGCTTCCATGGCTCTTTTGCATTTTTCACAGCGGAATTAACCACAACCGAAGCTGCAATCACATTGTCAGAGAAAATAGCATAATGATAAAGCTTTGGATCCTCAAACTCAGGTGCTGGTGGCTCTCCTTCATCGGAATACTTCTCTGGGTGTGCAATCCTCTCCTCCATCAACCTCATGGCAAGACAATGCAAGCTCTTAGGGATAGACTTGGCCGCAATCAAACTAGAAAAAGCCCCTTGCTTCTTGACTTTAGTCAATTGCTCATTAACAGCAAAAATCGTGTCCTTCAACTTCTGAATTTTCAGCTGATTATCAAAACTCTCTTTGGCATCAGCAATCACTTGCCTTGTGATTTTGATTCGCTCTTTCACCTCCTTCTCAAATTGCCACAGTGAGGATTCATCAATAGACAGTGAATCTGACTCAAGAAGAGTTCGGTAAGTTGATTTGTTAAGAAGATCAGTATAGTTCCGTGAAAGATCAGCAAAAACCCTGACAATTTTGGAATTCTCAAGCTTAAGCTTTCTTGCATAGGAAGCATAGGCAAGTGTTAGCGATCGGTGATCATCAGCTTGCTTCCGGATCTGGTCCAATCGGGGCTTTAACGGATCCGATTTCAATGCTAGTACAGATCTCCTCCCCGATCCAAGAGCATTCGGCACTCTATTGAAGCCCTAACTCGAACCAAAAACCAAAAAGCCGCAATAATTAAACTCTCGACTAACATAAGCCAAACACAAAATTCACGACATAGCAGTTGTTTGGAACCATTTTCTTGAGTCATAAGGATTCTTTATACTAAAAACAATAACCAACAGGGAAAATGTACAGATCCAGAAGCCAAAACACTGAAAAGCTCACAATAATTGAGAGCATATCTGTATCTGTAAATTCAGAAAAAGACGCAACATTTCCGGCTAGGTAAAGCAAACTTACGAGGTGGGTGCTCTGGGCACTGAAGAGGAAAGAGACGGTGAAGAAGAAGAGCAGCGGCAGCGACATAGCGATGGGCAAACATCTGAATCATGAAAGCGTGGAATTCCCGTTGTAAACATCAATCGGCATGTCTGTAAACGTTAAACTTTTTTTTCGTTTTTTTAGTTATCAGTCGTAGTTATACTTTTGTCTCTTCGAAAATTATTTTTAATTAAATAAATTGATTTTAATATTTTATATAATATTTATTAGCAATATTATTTTATTTTATTAAAATAACTAATTTAAAATAAATATTTATTTTAAATTTATTTAAATTATAAAATAAAAGTTTATTTAAAATTTATATATTTTTAAGATAATTAATAATTATTTAATTATATTAAAAATTAAATAAAATTATTAAGTAAAAATAAATTATTCATAATACTTGTTAATAATTAATTTAATTAAGTGAATATAATATTAATTAAATTATTCATAATTATTATTAAAAGTTAGTATATTAAATAATTAAGTAATATACTAAATTAAATTAAAAATAAAAAATTGCATGTAATGATTTTCTGAAAAAAGAAAAAAGAAAACCAAAATTAAAAATTTAAACAAATAAATTTTTACTAAACTTAAAAATAAAATAAAAAACGAAAAATAAAGTTAATACTGGAATTGTAACATCCCATCACCGATAGGAAGGGTAAAATAGTCAATTGGAACGGGTTAGAAGTGTTTAAAATTGTTTAGCTACGTTCATGCATACAATAGTGAATTTTGCACATGTAAATGACTGTACATGCATTCATGACATTTCCCGGTATAGTTGTAAAGAAATGTGAATTTATGAAAAATATGATTTGTGTGTATAAAAATTATGTTGGAGACGGTCATTTTGGTTTTCTGATTTTTAGTGAATTTTAGAAAATTTTCGGGAAATTTTCAGGGTCAATTTTAGACTAGAAAAAATGACAGGTGACAGAATAAGGGTTTACCGGTAGTGAAAATGACTGTCCAATGGCACTGGAAATTTAGATACATGAATTTAGGAATTTTTGATTTGAGCCATTGGAATTTTGGAGAAAAATTGGAGTAGAAATTGAATTGGTTTTGGAAAGGCACTAAGCAAGTGACATGTGCCAAGTGGCACATGTCACT
>JAOTAY010000004.1:17791135-17806069 GCA_025629805.1 Erythroxylum baracoense
TGGAGAGGCTAAGATAGTTGAAAGAATACTTGGTGTAAGAGACCTGAAGAGGCTCTGGAAGGGAAGAAAGAATACTTGTAAATTGTTAAAGTATAGTAAAAACTCAGACGAATTTTGAGGACTGCACGTAGCCCACGATTTGGGGTGAACCGGCATAAAAATTGCAGTGTCTATCTTTTATCTTTCAACTTATTCTATTTTGTTTTTAAAACAAGTATATAGAAATTATTTGCGATTTAACTACAAACCAATTTTCATATAACTTTTGTGATATTCTTTTAACAAGTTAGAGAAGTTCTTATCAAGAATATTAAATATTTTGTTTTCACGAAAAGAATACACAATTCAACCCCCCTTCTTGTGTATATCATATATTGTACATGAATTCTATATTAACGTGTGATTTACTTCAAATGTAGCATAAAATGAATATTTGAAGCATAAAATGGATACATGGTCTTGCATCAACTTGTGTACTTCTCTTAGACCGTGCATATTTGCAAATTCTGAAGATTTTAGGTTTTGCACAGTTTGATACACGGTCATAAGTAAGCCCGTGCGTCTCTCAAAACCTTAAATTTTGCTATAAAAAGACATGTTCGGAGGAAAAATAAGGGATAGCATTTTGGAGATGATTATAGACATGTACAATGCCCAGAAGGGATGATATTGATCTAGGAACATAGAAAACATGAAGAAATCATCCACAGATATAAGAGAATACAAGATCAAACCTCTACCTTGCAAGAACATTCGATAAGAGATCAAAGGAGATTTAGAATTACAAACTTTTTGTATTCTATTAATTTTTCTTTCTATTTATATTTGA
Source organism: Erythroxylum baracoense (assembly GCA_025629805.1). Classification (NCBI taxonomy): domain Eukaryota; kingdom Viridiplantae; phylum Streptophyta; class Magnoliopsida; order Malpighiales; family Erythroxylaceae; genus Erythroxylum; species Erythroxylum baracoense. The sequence continues at coordinate 17,791,965 of JAOTAY010000004.1, forward strand.
TTTCATTTTCTATCATGTGTAACTAAACATCTTTAATATCTAGGAAGATGAACCCTCGTTTTATGCTATAATATGTTTTGATTCTTTTATTCAATTCAATGATTTTGATTAATTTATTGTGATTCAATTATGTGTTTAATATATGTTCTAATAGATCTAGAATATTTCATATCTAATTTCATAGCATAAAGATTGAGAAATCCTATAGATGAATAGATCTACCATAATTGAAAGGTGTTGATTGCAAACTTAGAGATAGATCGGCATAAATCCTCTAGATTAGGGTTAAAATTAATAGCAAAATTCACAAATTAGTAAAGCAATCCTATAAACTTTAACCTGAGTAATTCAGTTGATAAACTTAGAATTAGTTGTTAGTAGACTCGGGAGAGCTATAAGCATTCAATAGGAATTTCCATGGTTTAATAGTCAATAAAATAATTGCATAATAAAAGGTTAATTAATTAAAGGTTTTATAGGGATTCATTATCTAGAAACTAATTCATGATATTGATTGTTTTCCAAGTGATTTCTTTCATTTCTGTGTTCAATATTGCTACCTAATTTATTTTAATCACTTAAGTTTTAATTTTCTGTATTAAAATCCAAAATCAATCTTTAGGTTAGATAATAGGAGAAAGGTAATTAGTAGTAATTATTGTCTTCGTGAGATCAACTTGTACTTGTTGGTACTAGCTACATCTATTTCATACACTTACGGTTATTACATAACTGACACACTTAGAAAAAGTCAATCAAGTTTTGGGCATCGTTGCCAGGGACGGTGTTATTATGAACATTTAGATGCTATTACTCTAGTCATTATTTTTTGTATTTTATTTAATTTTTATTTTATTATATCTTATTGTATTTCTGGCTTGTTCATTTAATTATCTACTTCTCTACATTGATAGTGTGTGGTGGTTGATTTTAGGAATTGAGATTTAATATCATAGCCACAACTTACAATGGAAAGATAGAGTAGATAAAAATTTTATGGGAGTTAGAATATGTCTTCGCAATATGTAACATCACTACATGGGAGAGGGAGGTATCCTTACATATTTTTAGAGGCTCAATCAATATCCAGATCGTGTTGTTGGGAGTAATTACTACAATCATGAATTCGAGCACCAACTTATATATGGAGTGATCGAGCATGTACATCCAACCTCTGGGTACACCATACAAGAATGTTCACAATTCAAAATGGAGCAACTCTTATACCTATGGATGGAACGATTAGACTCTAGTTGAATATTTATAGCACAAAGCACCTCCAGTTAATAAGCCAACTTTGGAAGATATAATGGCCAATTTCATTCAAGAGTCATTGATGAGGCATCAGGAAATAAAAGCTCGTATACAAAATTTGGTGAATTGAATGGACCAGCTGGTAAAAAAGTGATTTAATGAGACATAAGGGAGTTTTCCTAGTGCTACTCAAATACACCCTACAAAATGTGGAATGATAATTACCCTTAGTAGCAAAAAAGAGTTCCTAATAGATGAAGAAGAGGAAGAGGAAGAGGAAAAGGAAGGAAGTATTATAGATAAATTAATGGAACTCCTACTGAAATGAAAACTAATAGCTACAAATTCGAGAGTGAATAAAAGACAAGGTTGGCTTTATGAATGGACTGACATTCTAAGAACAGCTTCCAGAAGAAGAAGAAATCTCCATCCAAGAAGAGGAAGTAGATGAGAGGCAGGAGATAATTGAAGAAGATGAGCTTGAAACCTTTGTCCACGAAGAAGAAGAAGAATAGTGGAAAAAAGTAGTTGAGGAAGAACTGGTGGAGGAACCAAATAAAGAAACTACTAATGAGGCATTGGTAGTCACCTTAAGTGTGAAGGGTTCCCAGTTCCTTTATGACGAATTGCTTGCACCAACAAAAGACTCAGGGAGTTTCATTACCCCTTATTTTATTAACAGTTCGTTATTAGAAAGGGCATTATGCATATGATTAGTTTTATTAATTTTATAAATTATGTCCTTATTATTATTTTACAATAGGCGGCTTGTTCACGGGCTACAAAACCATTGTCCGGAGATAACTAATGTTAAACAAGCATTGCATGGGAGACAACCTATGAATAAGGATAAATTTTATGTAATGTTATATTATTTTCATATGTTTTAGTTTTTTTGTTATCGTTATTATTATTGTTATTTTTATTTTTATTTTCTTTTATTTTTTTTCCCTTTTTCTTTATATCTTGTAAGGATGTTAACCTAATATCGATTTGATCATGAATTAAAAAATCATCATATTCAAGAAAGTATCAAGAACCTTCTTACTTTTTCATGGTATTTATATTGTGTACAATGGGGACAATGTACAACTTTAAGTGTGGGAAAGAGATTCATGAGTTTTAATGATTTTCTTTAAGCTTAATATAATCCTAATTATTAAATTTTATTGATTGATATTCTGAATTGGTTGAAAACTGTCAGTTACTATTGTATTTCATTGTTGAATATTGATTTGAATTAGTCTACAAAAGGATGATAGTTAGACTAAAATTACTTTTTTAAGTCATATGTCTATTATTCATTGAATTGATCAAGTTGAATGATATTACATACTATTTGTACACATATATACCCATTTTTTGTGAGCTTTTGAGCCTCCTAAGAGCAAAATTTGAATGATATTAGATACTACATACATATATACCCATTTGTTTCATGAGCTTTTGAGCCTCCTAAGAGCAAAAATTGAAAAAATTTTAAGCTTTTTTATTCCTTTCGTATGTTTTATCATGCATAGTTGAATGATTCTAGAACTTGCCTTTATTATGCATATTTAGATCACAATTGATAAATTAGAAGCATTGAAATGATAAAGGCACTTAGATTTAATAACTAATTTTAGCCTATTTCTTTGATTGTTATCTTACCTTATTTTATCCCTTAGGAATAACCAAGTTTAAGCCTTAACCTTTTTCATTGTCTATAACCCCAATTAATAACTGCTATCCTTTTTTTTTAAAACGTTTTGTTGTTTTAAACCCTACAGGTTATTACATTATTCGGTTATTTGAAACTTGAAATTTTAAAAGGTCCAATATCTCTTTAATAGTGGTATATGATGAATGCTTGAAAATTATTTTAATTAAATAAAGAGTATAGAAAAAGAAAATAAGAAATTATATATAGCATTATAGGTTTTATAATAAATGGACCTGTGTGTATTGTGAACAAGTTTCATGTAATGTCTCTTTAGTAATTTCCTTCAATTTAACACTTTTTATTATTACCCTAATCTTACCTAACCTAAGCCTTGTTACAACCCTATAAAGGCCTTTTGATTTTTCTTTCTAGTTTACATAAGTGGTGGAGATGTGATAATACTACAAACCTATAGTAAGAGTTCTACTATGCATTGATTTGAGAGTTTTGATACTTTTCACCCTAAACACTTAGGTGCATAAAATAAAGTCTTGGTGAGGGTGTAAAGCTTTATGCTTTTTATTTCAACGTGTTTAATTGATTATGAATTTATTCCATAATACTTAGTGATTATTGTTATAAAAATGCTTAAGATACTCACTTTGACTCATATGTGATTTTAGGCATAACTCGGAAGTAAAGGAGTTAAAGTGAGTCGAAAGCACTATATTTGAGCAGTTTTCTGAACATTCATATCTACTTGTCTTTGTGGAACAATAATAAGGAAGATTAAAACAAGAAGACAAGAAATTACTAAGAAAGATGAAAAATGAAGAGCATAAAGATCACTCACAACTTGCTGGAATTTTTTCATAGCCGTGAGTGAATTACAGCAGCTATGGATTATAAGATGAAACACCTCATGTTACCAAAGGAGCCAACTAGCACATGCATTAAAACATAGCATTTATAAAGAAGACGTGTGTGAAGAGGGGCTGGAAAAGTGCTTACAACCATGTTGGAATTGTTACACAGTCGTGAGCTATGCATGGACTTACATGGTACTTCACGTGTTGAACATGTTGGAGCAATAAGGTGGAGACTGGATGATGGATAGCAGCCGCACTTGAATGAGTAAAATGTGAGCTGAAAAAGAATGGAGGGTTGGAAAGCTTCTTACGGTCGTGAGAAGCTGCTTACAGGTGTGAAAAATATGTCACAACTGTGAGGCTCTCTCACATCTATAAGAGATAACTCATAGGTGTGAAAAATTGCCAGATCACCTAGGTTTTTAGTATAGAGAAACATAAGGTGCGACGGCTGAAGATATGAAATTTTTAGTGAGTTTTGGCTGGGAGAAAAAGTAGAGGTGTTTTGGCTAGGCTGAATCATGAGGGACCTTCGAGAGCTTCGGGAAAGCACAAAGAGGGAGGTAAGCTCTCCACATAAGAAGACCCATAGAGGGGTAGCTTCTTGATGCCAGTTCGGAGACAATATCAATGCTAACAACCCAGTTAAGCATTCCTTCCTTGTATTTATTGTTTCTTTCTCTCGTTAGAAATTGCTTATGTTATTCGATGTGTATGGATTTGAGTATTGTGAAAAGATGATTTTAATACATTCATTTGATCATTTATTTACAAACCCATTGCTAAAATGTTGATATAATCCACAATTGTTACATTTGAAATTCATGAGTAGCGACTAATGATTCGTAATAGTTAGGGATAACATAACCTAGGTTAAATGACACATCGTACGTGGTTGTTGCCTTGATTAATCAGTTTTCTTAATTTGTAATGCTACTACCCAATTAAATCTAGGGATCGTATCCTAGGTTATTCGATGGTTATGTTTAATTAACTATCATATCTTGATTAAACACTACCTAAGAGAAAACTCGGGTTAGTTAGTATCCCACAATCAATAGTTTCTAGGATGGGTTTGAGAACAACAAATCATCTAAATGTGTTTAATTAGGGTATAGGCTGAGATAGATATAAAGAACTAGATTCCTAATGAATCAACACTTGCATCACTTTGCATGTTTTCTTTAATTTATTTTTCTTAGTTTAGTTTCATTTTATTTTCTTATTTATAAAACAACCCCCCCCCACCCCCAAATCTAAACACTGATTAATTTCATTTCATAAACTTTACACACACACTCTTTGTGGGATTGACCTAGACTCACCACTACTACAGTAGTAGGTCTAGTTTATTTTAACTAACGTTACTACGTGCTGTCAATTTTGGCACCGTTGTCAGGGAGTGAAGTGTTTTATTTTTTTGTGATTTTAATTGGTGTTTTGTGTTTGTAATTGGTTTCTTTTAGTTATTTTGTGAACCTTTCATTTTTATTTTTTGTGTTTGTGAATTTAAAAAAAATTATAGATGGGAATAATTTTTCTTTGACTCTTACTCTCAATCCTATAACCAATGTTGGACTCATCAACCTAACGTTAGTTATAAATAGCATAATCAACAAAGTTACTTATATGATGGTTTGCAATATGCACAACAATTCTCGTATACACCAGAAGTTTCTTATTATGATTCAGGTACATCTTTAGACTACAATATCAAGACCTATAATGCTAACAAATTTCAATTTCAACAGGGTATATAGCAACTTCAAGAGAGTATACAGTAGACCCAATAAGATATCTAACAATTCCAACAAGATGAAAGGCAATTTTGGTCTAGTTTTAAAAATTGGGAGAGCCAACAAAACTTAGGTATATCCTTAGAAGAATTAGTTAATGTTATTGATGCTATTACTTTACAACTGCAACAAGATTTACAATAACAGTTCTAATAGCTTCAACAGGGTATAAAACAACTCCGATAGGAAACAACGTCTAAACTCCACAACGTGGTAAGCCAAATAGGTGAGATGGAAGTAAGGTTCGACTACCTAGAATCACAAATGGAAGAGGAATAACCATATCAACCTGAGGTATACCCAATGGACGTTAGTGCGGAAACCTTACAAAGTGAAGAGAAGATTGAGAATTTTAAGAGCAATACTCAAGGAATTATGTGTGAAGAAGAAGTTGAGGAGGAGCTCGAAGTAGAAAAGGTTTTATCTTTCAGCTCGGAGGTAAAAATTGAGTTCCAATTTGTTGTTAAGAATTACTCTTTAGTTTTACCTAGCAGGTTAGAGGAATTAAACGAGGAAGAAAAATATGAAGAGACATTCGAGATCTTTCCAAAATGCATGGACTCAATAAAGATTGAAAATCAGAGGACAGGGAAGATGCTTAATGGAAACTGAGGCCTTATCAGGAAGAACCCCACGTGGAGGAATCGTATGTGCCACCAGAAGATCATAATTGTTATCACATAATGAGAAGGAGGAGTCAAGCCAGAGATACAAAATAAACGCGCTCCCTAGGAGGCAACCTAATGGAAGTAAATTTCTTTTCCTTTACTTTTTCACATTAGTTTTTATATGCATGTATGTTTTTAAATTTGTTTGATTTTACTTGTTTTAAGTTTTCAATCAAAATAAGAGAGAGAATAAAATAACAAAACAAAAAATTTCTCTTTTCTGTTCATTTTAGGACTATATAGTCATTATTAGAGCGTCAATTGACTATAGAATTTTATAACAACTTTAGCATGCATTTTCACTCTTATGATTGGTCGATGTGCATTATCTTTAGAAGAGTAGTGACTAGTGGTAGACAAATCTGGTGAGATTTTAAGCCTTATTGGACTGACACATTCATATCAGTCTTATTGTCTTTTGATAATGTGTAACTTTCATGACATGTACATCCTAATTTTGCCTTGAATTGTTATCCGAGACCACATTTTTATCAAATGCATTAACATGAGCATTCTTTGCTTTTCTAAACTACAGTAATCAAATAGCCTACCCATTACATGATTTTTCCTTTTATAAGCCCCTTTGAGCTTTATACCTTTCTTTTTATATAAACCACATTATACACTTTAAAACTTAACCAAATGTCTTACTTAAGCCATAAAGCTAGTGGAACATTTAGTGATTGTTGAGTTTGTGGGTGTATAAAATTCTAAGTGTGGGGGTACATATGTGTGAGTTAGTTATAATGTTGGATGTTATTTTAGGTCATATCATTGAAATTCCCAGGTTAATGTAGTTTCTTTTAATTTTTATAAGAGAAAAGAAAAGAAAGAAAAAAAAGAAAGAAAAGATAAAAGAAAAAGAAAAGAAAAGAAAAAGAAAACGAAAATGTTTAAATAAATGTATCAAGGAAGAAATGCATATCTGTTGAAAAGTTGTTTATGATTAATGCATCCTCCTAAAGTTGTATTGAATAGGTTATTAAAGTAAGTTAAATATGAGGTGAATGTTGCTTTCAATGATCACTCCCTATGATTAAAAATTTTATTTATGATCAACTTTTGTTAGTGATTTATGTTTCATGTGGTTTGTGTGTGGAAGCTTAAGATCCTCCTAAAGTTGTATTGAATGGGTTATTTGAGTATGTTAAATATAAGGTGAATGTTACTTTCAATGATCACTCCCTATGGTTAAAAATTTTATTTATGATCAACTTTTGTTAGTGATTTATGCTTCATGTGGTTTGTGTGTGGAATCTTGAGTTTGAGTGGTGAAACATCATTTTTGCATTTATCATAATTGATGTATACAATTGTGAGGGAATGTTGGTTTTTGCACTTGATATCACATTGAGTGTTATTTTGTTTCACTAGCTTTAATGGCTTCATGCTACTTAACCCAAATACATCTCACCTCACCTTTGCCCACATTACAACCTTGAAAAGTCCTTTGATCCATAATTTTGCATGTGAACCTTAGTGGTGGAGAAATGAAATGATATGCAAAGTTGTGGATTGTCATGATCATGAATGGTGTTAAGTGTATTTGTGGATATATTTTATTTAAACACATTTTTCGAGTCTACCATTAGATTGCTCAGTTTTTAAAGGTAGTGAATGTTGATTGATCATGAGTAAAAGCTTGGAATGATAAGTTCTTGCTATAATTTTTGAAAGTCATTCATCTTTGTTCATGATTATGTATTCTTAGAACATATGGGAATTAAGTAAATGTTTTGGGTCTATGAACTTAATTTTAATGTTCTGCCTAAGGACGACCAAAAGCTATGTGTGGGGGAAATTGACATATGCTTAGTTGATTATGAATTTATTCCATATCACTTAGTGATTATTACTATAAAAATGCTTAAGATACTCGCTTTGACTCATATATGATTTTACGCACAATTTTAAAGTGAGTCGAAGGTACTATATTTGAGTCATTTTCCAAAGATTCATATATACTTGTCTTTGTGGAGCAAGAATGTGGAAGATTAAAATAAAAAGAAGATAAGAAATTACTAAGAAAGATGAAAAATGAAGAGCATAAAGACCACTCATGGCTTGCTGGAATTTGTCACAGTCATTAATGAATTACAACAGCCATGGAATACAAGTTGAAGACACCTTATGTTAACAAAGGATCCAGCTATCACATGCATTAAACCTAGCATTTATAAAGAAGACATGTGTGAAGAGGGGCTGGAAAAGTGTGCATGGCCATGCTGGAATTGTTGCACAGCCATGAGTTATGCGTAGACTTGCATGGTACTTCACGTGTTAAACATGTTAAAGCAATAAGGTGGAGGCTAGATGATAGACAACAGCTACACTTGAATGAGTAAAATATGAGCTAAAAAAGAATGGAGGGCTGGAAAGCTTCTCAAGGTCGTCAGAAGCTGCTCACTGGTGTGACAAATATGTCACACCTGTGAGGCTCTCTCTCGTGAAAAATTGCCACATCACATAGGTTTTTAGTATAAAGCAAAACAAGGTGTAACGGTTGAAGATATAAAAGTTTTGGTGTGTTTCAGCTGAAAGAAAAGAGGAGAGGTGTTTCGTTTGGGTTGAATCGTGAGGGACCCTTGGGATCTTTGAGAGAGCACGAAGAGGTAGGTAAGCTCTCCACTATAAGAAGACACATGGAGGGGTAGCTTCCCGATGCTAGTTCAGATATCGACGCTGACCAAGTTAAGCATTCCTTCCTTGTATTTGTTGTTTCTTTCTCTCTTTATAAATTGTTTATGTTATCCAATGTGTATGGATTTGGGTATTGTCAAAAGATGATTTTAATGTGTTCATTAGATCATTTATTTGCAAACCCATTGCCATAATTTTGATATAATTCATAATTGTTATATTTGAAATTCATATGTAGTAATTAATGATTCGTAATCGCTAGGGATAACATAACATAAGTTAAAGGATGCATTATATGTGGTTATTACCTTGATTAATCGGTTTTCCTAATTCATAATGCTACTACCCAATTAAATCTAGAGATCATATCCTAGGTTATTCGATAGTTATGTTTAATTAACGATCGTATCTTGATTAAGCACTACCTAAGGGAAAACTTAGGTTAATTAGTAACCCACAATCAATAGTTTCTAGGAGAGGTTTGAGAACAACAAATCATCGAAATATGTTTAATTAGGGTGTAGGATAAGATAGAACTGAAGAACTGAATTCCTAACGAATTCACCACTTTCATCACTTTACATGTTTTCTTTAATTTGTTTTTCTTAGTTTAGTTTCATTTTATTTTCTTATTTCTAAAACAAACCCCCCAACATAAACACTGATTAATTTCATTTTATAAACTTTACACACACTCTCTGTGGGATTGACCTAGACTCACCACTGCTACAATAGTAGATCTAGTTTATTTTGACTAACATTACGAAGCGCTATCAAATGTGATTACTATTAATATTGAATTAGGAAGTTCATTTTAGGATAACTTGACTACGATTATATGTTAACTTGATTAATATGATATGATGATCTATAGTATGAATGGACAAGTTAAGATTAATGAAGGATAGATGTTGAATGATTTATAACTTTGGTTATGGTCTTCTTGAGGATAAATAAAAGCTTAAGTGTGCGGATGTTTCATAGATGCATATTTGACCATATTTATACACCCATATTTGATGAATTTGTATAGTATTTTATACTTCTATTGTATATTTGGCACTTAATTAGCTCTAAGTGTTTTTATAGATTATCATTGCCTTTATTGACTAAAAAGAGAAGAATTCAAATGAAAAAGTGGCATAAAATGAAGATTCGAAGCATAGAAGAGATACATGGTCGTGCACCAGCCCGTGTACTTCTCTCAAACCATACAGATTCTTGAATTATGGAGATTTTGAGTTATGCAAAGTTTGATACATAGCCGTCCATCAGCCTGTGCACCTTCCAAAACCCTAAAATTTACTATAAAAGACGTGTTTAGAGGTAAAATAGGGGTTAGACTTTTGGAGATGATTCTAGATGTAGAGAACATCCAAAAGGGACGATATTAATTCAAGAACATGGAAAACATAGCGAGATCATCAAAAGATCTAAGAGAATACAAGATCAAACCTTTACTTGCAAGAAAATTTGATAAGAGATAATAAAGGGAGATTTAGAATTATGACTTTTTCTTCTGTTCATTTTTCTTTTCGTTTATGTTTGATTTCATTTTCTATCATGTATAACTAAACATCTTTAGTGTCTGGGTAAGATGAACCTTAGTTTTGTGGTATAACACGTTTTGATTCTTTTATTTAATGCAATGAGTTTAATTAATTTATTGTGATTCAATTATGTGTTTTATATATGTTCCAATATGTTAGGAATATTAGTTCATAATCTAATTTCATAACATAGAGATTTGAGAAATCTTATGGATAAATAGATCTACTATAATTAAAAGGCGTTCATTGCAAGCCTAGAGATAGGTCGACATAAATCCTCTAAGATTAAGGTTAAACATAATAGCATAATTCAAAAATTAGTAAAGCAATCATATAAACTTTAACTTAAGTAATTATATTGATAAACTTAGGATTAGTTGTTAGTAGACTCAAGAGAGCTATCAACATATGCTAGTAATTTCCATGGTCCAATAGTCAATAAAACAATTTCATAATAAAAGGTTAATTAATTAAAGATTTTAGGGGGATTCATTACCTAAACACTAATTTCTAATATTGATTTTTTTAAGTGATTTCTTTCATTTATGTGTTTAATATTTCTACCTATTTTATTTTAATTGCTTAATTTTCTTTATTAAAATCCAAAATCAATCCTTAGGCTAGATAATAGGAGAAAGGTAATTACTACTAATCAGTGTCTTTATGGGATTAACCTGTAACTGCTATACTAATTACATCTATATTGTGCACTTACGGCTATTACATAATTGACACTTTTAGAAAAAGTCAATAACATATATTACTCAATTTCAAATTTTTCATCACCTTTTATGAATGAGTTAAATTATTAGTAACATTTATGTAAATAGGTATCAAATATAAATGATGTTATTACCTGCAAAATAATCTAAATAATTTATAGCCTCCTTATTTTTCTTTAGGTTTAACACAATGTTAGGACATGTCTTGTCATTATATGTAGCCATTCCTTCCTTCTTTTAATGAAATCTCTTTATGGAGCTCTTTTATCACTTCCAAGCAAGTTAATATTGGTTTGTTGTGAGCATTCCTCAAATATGCATTGAAACACTCAACTACATTGTTTGACAACAAAATTGCTCTTGCATTGTCTATAAAATGCATGTCTACGCGATTGCTTCTCAGTAATATTTGTCTAACAATCATATGCAAGATTGTTCATACTCTCTATCTTACTTATTTGTCACTTATAACCTTACTCTTTATAATTTGCAGCAACATTCCTCATCAGGTCCTTGTAGATTGTTGGTAGTTTATACTTGCTTGGTAAATTAGCCAACAAATGTCTAAAGTAATAATGATGGTCAAAATATGCATACTTATACTCAAACAGTACTTATAGGCCCTGTATCACATGATAAATATATGATCAGTAAGAAATCAAGGGAAATATAAAATTTACACTAAGAATATCTTATTTTATTCCCTTTTGTCTATCATTATAAACACCTATGATTGATCACTGTTAATATCATCAAGTAAGCCTCCCAAAAACCATTTCCAACTCTTTTTATTCTCAACTCTTACAATATCTTAAGCTAATGGAAATATATTATAATTTAGATCCCTTCCAATGAATGTCAATAGTTGTCCACTATAGCTTGTCTTCAAATGATAACCATTAATACATATTATTGGTTGCAAGAATTATCCAACCTAGATTTGACTTATTCAATGCTTATGTAAAATGAGTCGAACACATTTTTAGGAGATCTAATATATAATAAACTACCCCTGTTGCATTCTATCACCATTAGGAACTACCCTCTTAACTATTCATATTTTGCCACTTATATCCAACTAATAAATATAAGGAATAATTCGTAACTCTATATGCTTTGATGATTCTAGTCTCTTAGTGGTAGTCTCTTAAAATAGCCCCCTTTAACCTAAATATATGCCATCTAAAATAGTCTTTAAAGTGTGCTAAGTACCTACGAGCAATCCATTGGTAACCAAATTTTGTACTATCAAATGATACACCATAACAATGAGAGTCTTTGAAATGCATTCTTATCTTGAGTAAAGCTTGTATATATTGTGCATCTGCATTTCTTCTTAGACTCTATAGTAACTTTTGACCTTTCATTCTTTATATAAACATAATCAAATCTCATATGAATACTGATGTTCTTCAAATCCTTCCTAAATGTGTCAACAAAATCAAATATCATTCTTTACTTCAAAACAATTCTCATCATTTAAATTAGAAGAGAAAAAGTGAATATTTAGGCATTTTCTTCCTATCATCATTGAAACTTCCTTTTAGGTTACCAATATCATCATCATTAACATCAACTTCATCATCACTTATCCAAGATTCTCAACACTAATGCACCATTCACTCATTGTTGGTAACTTTTCTTTTATAGCACATTCATAAATATCATCAGGAATATCTTCACTTAAATATGTTAAATCAATGCTATTTATTAATTAACTTTCATAGTATTATAGGTCATCTAAATCATTTGATGCTTCATGTTTAACTTTAGATGCTGCTAGAATAGGTGGGTTTGAGGGTGCATCTGTGAGTATTATAATGGGTGCATCTGTAGGTATAGGAATTAATGGATTTATGGCTTCAACTAAAACTATATCATCATCATCATCCTTAATTACCTTAATTGGAATATCAACCTCAGGTTTATTAAGTTTTCTTAACTTGGGGTTCTTTTCCCCATCTATAAATACCTCTACTATCTTCATTTTTCTTAACTTAATTACACCTATGAAGCTCTTTACATCATTTTCATTTTCTAGTGGCCTCAAACCATCTTCAATAGACTCATGTGGGAATTTATAGGTAAAATCCAATGCTTCTTTATACCCTATCCTCTTAGTAGCATTAACCATAAAATCAACTAACGTAATCTCATCTACCTCATATCCAAAACAATCTTTCTCTCCACCTTCATATATTATTTCTAGTTTAAATTTAAAGTATCCATCTTAAAAGAACTCAAACATAATTATGGGGTCTGAATTACTTGTCATTCCTCGAGCAGAAACTATAAAAAAGAAAAATATCACAATATGTAATTGTAGTGAAAAATATCACAATATGTATTTGTAGTACCAAATATATGCAAATTAAATATATTACTGATTTAATGTAATTATGCAAATGTTACATAAGTTCTTCAATAGTTCACACAAATATATTAATGAAACTCATAGAGTGCCATTGTGAGGTAATATGGGCTCTTCATTTCATTATATTTAGCCACAACTATTACATAGAATAACAAAATGTACAATCAAGCACAAGTTATCATGTGATCACAAAGTAGACTAATCATTGCTAGTTGATAGTGTGTAAATCTAGCATGTTTTAGTCCCTAATTATATGCTTATTTGGTGATTTATTGTGCTTAAATGTAAGCTTTTACTTGTTTTTTATATATTTTGGTTAGGGATTGTTAGATGTGTTGAAAATGAAGCATTTGGAGCATATTTGAGAGGCTTTTGATCAAAGGAGTTGCTGCTGAAGTTTTTCTTGGACGTCTTACAACGCTGCTGGACTTAGCCTTGGGCAAGGCTAATGGCAAGATAGACTGTTGCGGGCTGCACTTAATTGGATGATTGAACCCACGAGTTTTAATGATATTTTGGGCTTAAATTACAGCCTAGGAAGAAGAATTAATTAGTTTTTATTGGGCCTTTTTGTTATATTAGGGTTGGCC
>JAOTAY010000004.1:17810771-17823012 GCA_025629805.1 Erythroxylum baracoense
AAGGAGTAGTTAGTAGTTTTTGTACAAATTCTCTTTCAAGCAGTGTGTTACGTATAGGGTTTGATATTGTATATATTTGGATGGTTTTGTAAATCTACAATGTCAGTTTGGTTTTTATAAAAAGAAATGAAGAATGTAGTTTGATTTTAAAATTCGGTGATTTTTATGTATAATAGTTAACGCCATGAGTAAGTTAGATATGTATTTGCTCTAACATTCCATTATTATAGATTATATACTGGAATGTCCACTAGGTGTTCCGGTATGTGATCTATAGTAGTGGGGTGTTACATTTTGGTATCAGAGCATGGTTGGCATCCATAGGGATATATAGTAATGTTAGGTATAAAATGATGTGAAAACTTCAAATGATAATTGAAGTTATTGTGTGCCATAAGTTATCAGACGTAGGCGATCAAATGGAACACTTAGGTGACCTAGGATTAGAAAGAGCCAGTAGAGAGACGTCAGTACCTCGACCTGAGGTAATGCCGCTTAGAGTACCAGAGAAGGGAGAGGAGGTATAATAGGCTACGAAAGCAGGGGACTGTGGACTTCTACGGAAGTACAGACCTTGTAGAGGCCAAAGGATGGCTAGAAAGGACAGAGAGAGAGTTTTTTATCAGATGGACTATGAGACAGATGAAATATTTAATTATGCGGTCTCATTACTGCAAGGCCCAGCTTACCAATGGTAGAAGACTGTTCCAAGCAGTACCACCAGGCCTTGCAATTTGAATTGGGGAGACTTTCTGAGGGCCTTCAAGGAAAATTACATGCCTAAAATCTGTCTGGACCGAACAATGAAGGAGTTTACTGATTTGAAGCAGGGTAGGATGTCACTGGCAGAATATGAGATTTGGTTTAATGAATTGATGGGTTATGCTACTACCTTGATTCCTACAGAAGAAGACAAGTGTAGGAGATTTGAAAATGGGTTTAATATGGAGATTCAAACAAGGCTAGCTCTTACTAATTTGAGCAGTTTCACTGAGCTTAGAGCAGCCTCGATCCTAATACAACAATTATTGAGGGACAATCAGTCTGAGCAGAGATCAGAGTCTAGACAAAAGAGGCCCAGTGAATTTTAGTTCGGTTCTAGCAAAAAGTTCAGTAAGCGCCAGAATAGGCCATTTAGACCAACAGCTGGATCAAGACAGTTGGGGTTCAGATAGAGGGGTAGTTTTATACAGGCTGGCAATGGAAGAGGTGCAGTGTTAGGTCAGATACCTAATTGTCAGCATTGTGGGAAGAAACACAATGGTGAGTGCTGGAGATTGTCTGGAGCTTGCCTTAGATGTGGTTCATTTGATCATCAGGTTAAGGATTGTCCTGCTACAATTAGAGCCCAGTCTGGTATGAGAGAGGGATCAATGAGTGAGACTACTGTTCAGTCGAATCGAGCCAATGGGGTTGGACAGAGAGGCCGAGGTAGAGGCAAAGTGAGTTCTGGAAGTCCTTCTGTTAGGACTGAGGTTCAGAGCAACAGGCCCTATTCTCAGGCCTCAGTATATGCTATGACTAGACAGGAGGCTCAGGACTCTCCAGATGTCGTTGCAGGTGCATTGCTTATCTTTGATCATGAAGCATTTGCATTGCTAGATCCTAGATCTATGTATTCATTTATTGCACCGCAACTGGCATTTAAGTTACATTGTGATAAAGAGTTATTGAGATGTGGATTAGAGGTGAGTACACCAATAGGTAGTACCACAGTAACTGGAGAAATCTACAAGAGATGTTTGATTAGAGTTGATCAGACATAATTGGAAGTAGACTTGATTATATTACAATTAAGGGAGATAGATGTCATTCTAGGCATGGACTGGCTTACTGCTCATAGGGCTATCATGAATTGTAACATTAAGGAGGTGGTACTAGAATATCTTAATCAGCCGAGAGTAGCTTTTAGAGGTATTAGTCAAGCAGTACCAGCTAGGCTGATCTCATTCATGAGTGCCTTGAGGTTGATGCAAGGTGGATGCGAGGCTTATTTGACCTACGTGATTGATATACGAGTTGAGCAGAATATGCAGAACATTCATATTGTTAGAGAATTCCAGGATGTGTTTCCTGCTGAATTTTCTGGTTTACTTGCAGATCAGGAAACATAGTTCATAATTGACTTAGTCCCGGTGCTACTCCTATATTCATTCCTCCATATAGGCTGGAACCTAAAGAACTAAAGGAGTTGAAGGCTCAGCTACAGGAGTTGCTAGAAAAAGGTTTTACTAGACCTAGTGTTTCACCTTGGGGAGCTCCAGTTTTATTTATGAAGAAGAAAGATGGCACTTTAAGGCTATGCATTGATTATAGGCAGCTGAATCAAGTAACAGTGAAGAACAAATACCCGTTGCCTAGAATTGATGATTTATTTGATCAATTGCAGGGAGCTCAAATATTTACTAAGTTAGATTTGAGATCTGGGTACTATCAGTTAAAAATAGCAGAGGCTAATGTACTGAAGAGTGCATTTAGGAGCAGGTATAGGCATTTCAAGTTTTTAGTAATGTCGTTCGGGTTAACTAATACCCCAGCTGCATTTAAGGCCTTGATGAATAAGGTGTTTCAGCCCTATCTGGATAGATTTGTAATTGTGTTCATTGATGACATACTTGTGTATTCAAAGAGCAGAGAAGAACATGATGAGCATATGAGAGTGATTTTACAGATTATGAGAGAGAAACAGTCGTATGCCAAATTCAGTAAGTACCATCAGGAACTGGTGGATATGTAGTATACAGTGATGCTTCGTATCAAGGATTGGGATTTGTATTAATGCAAAATGGCAAGGTAATAGCCTATGCATCGAGACAACTAAGGTGTCACGAGATTAACTATCCAATACATGATTTAGAGTTAGCTGCAGTTGTTTTTTCTTTAAAGATATAGAGGTATTATCTATATGGAGAGACATTCTAGATATATACTGATCACATGAGTTTGAGATATCTATTAAGTCAGAAAGAACTGAACATGAGACAGAGGAGATGGGTAGAGTTATTGAAAGATTATGACTGTAAAATTAAGTATCATCCAGGAAAAGCCAATGTGGTGGATGATGCTTTAAGCAGAAAGTCGAATACCAGTGTAGCTCAGATTTAGTTATCGAGGTTACCAAACTTGATTCAATTGAGAGCTTTAAATGTGGAGTTGAATCTTGAGCATAATGAGGCATTAATAGCCACATTGAAACTAAGGCTAATGTTACATGATAGAATAAAAATGGTTCAAAGCAAGGACCCTAACATGGTAAAACTGATGGAGAAAGTTAAGATGAATCCAGAGTCTGAATTTGAATTAAGGGACGAAACATTATAGTTAAAACAGAGATTATGTGTGCCTAATGTAGATGATCTGAGGAAGGAAATCTTAGAGGAAGCTCATATGGTCGTTTATGCTATGCATCCTGGTACTACCAAGATGTATAACACATTGAAACAACATTTCTGGTGGCCTGGTATGAAGAAGCAAATAGCGGAGTATGTTTCTAAATGTATAACATGCCAGCAGGTTAAGGCTGAGCATCAGGCACCAGTTGGGAAGCTATATTTGTTGCCTATTCCGGAGTGAAGTGGGAACGAAACGTCATGGATTTTATTATAGGTTTGCCTAAGACTCCAAGGTAAAATGATGCTATATGGGTTGTAGTGGACCGATTAACTAAATCGGCCCATTTCTTATCAGTGAGAGAGAATAACTCTCTAGATCAGTTGGCCTAAAGGTATGTAAATGAAGTGGTTAGATTACATGGGATTCTGGTGTCTATTTTATCATACAGGCATCCCAAATTCACATCAAGATTTTGAAAGAGTTTGCAGTCAGCTATGGGTACAGGGTTGAACTTCATTACATCATTTCATCCTCAAATAGATGGACAGAGTGAGAGAACAATCTCGACTGTTAAGGATATGCTCAGAGCATGTGTATTGGAGTTTCAAGGAACATGGGATCAATACATAGCATTGATTGAGTTCGCATATAACAATCATTATCATAGTAGTATCAGGATGGCACCATATGAGGCATTGTATAGTAGTAAGTGTCGATCGCCTTTGTATTGGGATGAAGAGGGTTTGAGAATGATTGAAGGTTCAGAACTGATACAAGATACTGTGGATAAGGTGAAACTGATCAGAAGTTGACTAAAAGCGGCTCAGGATAGGCAGAAGAGCTATATAGATCAACTTAGAAGGGATATGAAATACAATGTGGGAGACAGGGTGTTTCTAAGAGTGTCGCCTGTGAGGAGTGCTGAGGTTTGGTAAAAAGGGCAAGTTGAGCCTTAAGTACATTGGTCCTTATGAAATCCTTAAGAGAATTTGACCTTTGCCATACAAACTAGCTTTGCCTACTGAAATGTCTCAGTTGCATAATGCATTTCATGTGAGCATGTTACGAAGATATAGATTTGATCCAACACATGTGTTACCGACTTAAGACATTGAGATTGATAGCAATCTTAGTTATGTTAAAGAGTCAATAAAGATAGTAGGTTATAAGGAAAAACAGTTGAGAAACAGAGTAATTCCATTAGTGAAAGTTCTTTGGAGAAATCACTTGACTAAGGAAGCAACTTGGGAAATAAAGGATCATAAACAATATCCCACCTATTCGAACCATCAGGTCAAAATTTCAAGGACGAAATTTCTTTAGGATGGGAGAGTTGTAACATCCTGTTACTTATGATAAGGTTAAAATAATCTTTATAAGATGTTAATGAGAAATTAGGAAGCATAATCCATGCTTATGCATGATGTGGCATACGCATACATGAGAATATTGATTTTGTATATTAAAATGATTATATATGCATTCATTTACATTTTTCATGTAAAATTGATTTATAAATATGAATTGTGGATTTTATTGTCCTGGAAATTAAATTCGTGAGTATTAAAATTGATTCAACAATTTTGGTGATATATCAGAAATTTTGGAAATTTGGAATATTTTTGGACTAGGAAAAATGTTAAAATATGGACCAATTATAGTGTGACACGTAGACTAATGAATTAGTGACAAATGACGTAGTAATTAGGTGACATTTGGTGGCTTATGTAAGGCATAAGTGGATTACATGCTTTAGGACATATGGTGAAATCTAGCACCTTAGGTGTATCATTTCTGAAGTGTTGTTTCAACCTATCTCATCCTCCTTCTCTTCTTATCTCTCACCACTGAAACTTGCTTCTATCTCCCCTCTTATGTTTCTCTTAAAGCTATGCTAAATTACCACACTAAATACATGCTTTTACCCTTCACAAAATAGCTAAAGAACTAGCTGATTGTTGTTGTTTCATTATAGCTGAAAGTCATTTAATTCCATCTTGAATGTGGGATGATTCTGCTTGTTTGGAGTACTAGATTGGCTTGATTTTTGAGGTAGAATTGGAGTTAAATGTGTAAGTAACAATCTGAAATATAAGGCATATTAAAATGGTTTGAGAATGATGTTTAAATTGGACTGAAATGCATGTGATAGTGGTGAAGAAGAATTGCTAGAATACGCTAGCTATTATGTCTTCTCTGAACATCCTTTGTTCTTTTTGTTATAACTTCTTCCCCTGACATCCACCAAAATGTATGAACATCTGAATCCATTTCGAAAAGATTGAGTGATAAATTTAGGATGAAAATACGAGTATGCTGGAATATTGTTAACTGGAATGATTTCACTGATCATGCTTCGTTATTTTGGCTATATTTTGATCTTTAGATTTATAAATGAGTTGATTATTAATTAGATTAAAGTAGAGACAATTTGTTACAACTTTTATGAAGAATTCGACTTTTAATTCTGTCTCTAAGTATTTCAAAATTTGGCTTGAAATGGAGTCTTGACTGAGGCTGTAGAACTACCCGAGATAGAAATCATGTCCTGTAGTTATTAAATAAACTGTATTGATGTAAGACGAATTAGACTAAAGTGTCTTCACCAAATTTGTAGCTTATTCTCTTAAATTTAAATTGGTATAAATTTTGTAATTTTTGGATTTTGTAATTGAGAGATATGAATTGTACAACTTGGCTGCATGATCATGCTCTAGCCGAAATTCCAAATGTACATAGTCTATGGTTGTTGAGCATAACTCATAGAATGCTGAATCAAATTTGATGTTCATGGTGTCATTAGAAACTTAAGACATGGGGGAATAATTTTATAGAAGAAAGTGTTATCAAATGACTTCAATTTCCTGATGATAATAATCATACAAAGTGGACCCGAAAGTATGATTAGACAAATATGAATTGATTAATTGTGTATTATATATGAATGAGTTTTGTGACAAGAATAATGTTTAGGAACCCGGAATTGTCATGAATATGCATTGTAAGTATTCAGTATACATGAATCTGCATAAATGAATTCATAATTGTTCAAAATTTGATAGGTGTATGTATTATATGTTATAGAAGAGCACATTGAGCGCCATCATCCAAACATTACCGGAACTTCAAGGAAATAGCTTTTTAGAGCGATTTGTGAGTAACCTAGACGGTCTCACTCAATTAATTGTTTGTGTTAGATTATGTTTGAATTATCTTATGAATGTGAAGTTGATTATGTTGATTTCGGAAAATTTATTGTCCGAGGAGTTATATATTCGGGACTATATTGAAAGTGTTATTTGAATGTGAATTTGGACTGACTATGTATTTACTCAACATGTTTGTTAAAAACCAGACTAAGGTCCGATGATAATTGTGATTTAAATTGTGAATGATTGATTGAATATGATAAATAGGAATGGGACTGTCGATATGTTCGAATGGGAATGAGATTGAGAATGGGAATGATTGAAATAATGAATGATTGAATATTATTGTGAGCATTTTATACACGAATGCATGATCAGATAAAGATAGTTGTGACATGAGTAACCACCGAATATGAGCTTAAAGCTTTGGAATGTGGTATAGAGCCAAAGGCTCGATATGTACAATGAGCCCTATATCCGCAACGGGTAAGGGACAGTATTAATGAACCCGGTATCCACAATAGATACTGGACAATTTTGGCACTCAGTCACAACAATGTAATCATTGAAAGTGGGTCACATGAACATTGCATATACATTTATTAAGTGTGATTGAATAATTGAATTGGAATGTGATTATGTCATTAAATGAGATTAGGATATGTGAAATATATGATATGTGATGCAATTTGTTAAATGGAAAGTTGTGAATTATGTACTTATATGATTTGATATGTGGCATGAATTGGGTGAACCATCGAGGATGGTTACATCATTGAATTCGCAAAACTCACCAAAATTGCAACGTTGATATTTCAGGTCTGAGAGAGAACATTAGAGACAGACAGATGCTACGAGAAGACTAATTCTTATACTTTTGTCAAGAAATGGCTCAAAGGTTGGTCAGTTAAGACTGAAGGAGTAGTTAGTAGTTCTTGTGCAAATTCTCTTTCAAGTAGTGTGTTATGTATGGGGTTTGATATTGTATATATTCGGAGGGTTTTGTAAAGCTACAATGTCAGTTTGGCTTTTATGAAATGAAATTAAGAATGCAATTTGATTTTAAAATTTAGTGACTTTTATGTATAATAGTTGATGCCATGATTAAGTTGGATATGTGTTTGCTCTAACATGCCATAATTATAGATTATATACTGGAATGTCCACTGGGTGTTTTGGTATGTAATTTATAGTAGTGGGGTGTTACATTCTTAATCCTTATTTGTAATCCCTGAATGTCACAAAAATGTAGTGATAGCTAGCATTGTATTTTGAATGTACAGTTACATTGCCTTCTTTTTAAGAAAAAATTATTGGATCCATCTTTTTTTAGTCTAATATTATTTTCCTAAGATCTTATATGGCCAAGTTTATTGATAAAGAGAATTTTTAAGGGAATAAAGACTTCATCAAGTTGACAAAGAAAAGAATCCTTTCTTTAACCTCATTTTTACCTATAAAGTTTGTAGATATTAAGTTCCTTATAATTGAGACTCAGGTTTTAACTAATTGAGATTGAAGAAATTAAGCATATAAATATGCAAAATCATTAATATAAGAACTTTAAGGAGTTGGCAACTCCTAATATGAACATTCAACTTCTATTTATCCAATTCTTAATGTTACTTTTGATCTTAAATTAACTTCAATACATCTTTTACTTAATTTTAATGATATTGTAGGTTACAATTGGAATAAACACGTGAAAGAGTTCATACAGTATGTATGAGCATGAAAATTACTAATTTGTCTTAAACGCAAATGAATTTACATATATTTCCATTTTTATTTTTAGATAAAGGAAATGATTGGTTTTACTACATACCTCGTAATCTGGTTGCTAATTAGAATGAGATGAAGAGATTGTTTTTAGAGAATTATTTTACAACATCTAGCACTACCAATATTCATAAAGCGATATATGGCATTTGTCAATATAATGATGAGACGTTGTACAAATATTAGGGGAAATTCAAAAAGTTATGTGCCTTAATCACCAAATCGGTGAGCAATTACTTCTTCGTCGTATTGTAAATACATCTTCCATTGAACAAAAATTTAATAATCTCACTTCTCTTATGTAATAAATGGCTATATAAATATACAAGTTAAGGCATATAGAATTTACTCAAATATATGATATGTCACTAACATGTGTATGGTTTACGAAGAGCAAGTAAAAATATTGTCAGGATTTCTTAATCAGCCATACAAATATGAACCATTTTCAATCATTAATAACATAATGTGGAGACATAATCCTGAATTTATAAGGCGGTACTGCAGTTACATAGGTATCGTCAATATTCTAGAAAATTATTAAAAAAAGAGAAAACAACTTGCCAATGCAAGTTTGCCACAACTTACTTATGCAAGCTGTGGTGGTGGAGGGTCTATAAATAAACCCTTCCTCCCATTTTCTTATAGATACACATCATATGTGATATATGGTGATTGTGGGAGAGTGATTTTTGGGTATTGTTAGAAAATGTTTTCCAAAAAAAGTGAGTAACAAAATAGTGAGAATATTATCCTATGGATAGTAAATTTGGAAAACACCTTGTGTGTTAGTGTCACTATTTTTTCATGCCATTTTTCACTCTCTGTATTTGCCATTTTCATTAGTGGAAGGATTATTCAGAGTTTGGCCAGTGGAGCCCAAATTAAAGGGTGAGCCAAGTTAAATTTTTGTATATTATCTCCTTGCTTACTTTACCTGTGGAATATAATTTATTGATTTTTTACCAACAGAATTAAGTCATGATAGTTATCAATATAATGGTTATCATCCTAAGCAAGCTGAATTTCAATAAACTCAACATTTTTTTTCTTCTTAGATAGGCTACTTAACAAAATCATGGCATGTCTCTATATGACATTGCTAAGAATCTTACTAATAGTATTAACTAATTTTAATGAGAGATAAGAGCAATAATTTAGAGAATTAAGTAAGACAATTAGTAGCCTCCACAAGAAAGTTAGAAGTTAAAGGTTCTAGAAAGCTTCCCACTTAAACTATAATCAATCTAAGTGAAAAAAAGTGAAATCACCTTAATTAGTGGTAAGATGGTTTAAAGGTCATGTGAGGAAGAGGATGTAATGAAGAATTGGAAATCATGATTTATCCCAGGGTTGGAAGTTCGTAATACAAATTAAATGGTCACTATCTTGTTCCTTCTTATGTTAATCTACCTCATATTCCTAATAGGTTAACCGAAGAAAGGAAGGAAAAGAAAGAAAAATGAGATGTTGAAAATGTTTCATAAGGTTGAATAATATACCTTTGATTGATGCCATTAAACAGGTGCCAAAGTATGCAAAGTTTCTTAAGGAGAGGTGCATTAACAACTAAAAATTTGAAGGATGACAAAAAGGTAAATACGGCTGAGAACTTATCAACCATTCTTCATTGTGACCTAGCCCCTAAATGTAGCATTCTAGTACCTTCTTAATTCTATGCATAATAGGCAACACTCACTTTAAAAAATTCAAGGAAGATTCAAGTTCTTTAATTAATCTTTTTACCTTATTTATTTATTTATTATATTATGAATATTAGTTAACTAAAACTCTCTAGAATTGTTATATAGTTTTGTTAGAATAATAGATCTAAGGGTATTATAAATAATGTTCTTATACTTATTAATATGTTACTTGTTTTGTCGATTTTTATATGATTGAGGTAGACGCACAATGCATCTTCAAATTAATCTCTACTTTTTATTGGATGACCTTTTTTTAAAACTGCTAAAACAAAGATAAATATAAGTAATGACACTCTTATACTGCATTTTCATGGAGAGATTGTTTGTTTTAATATCCTTTAAGTAATGAGGTATCTAAAATATTACAAATTTGTTTATGTAATTGATGTTAGTTTAAATCCCATATTGGAAAGGAGAGAACATAATAGCCTCTATTAAGGCTATATAAGAAGGCATATGTTTAAGGTTTTATATATCCCAAAATCTCTTTCCCATAACCTTGTTATAAATCTTGGTGTGGATTGTGAGATGTTCTTCTTGTAATATTTGTTTTTTATAGTAGAAAGTTTTCAATTCTTGCTCGTGGTTTTTCCCTATATTTGTTAAGGGGTTTTTCACATTAAATCTTTTGTATCCCTTTTATCTCAATTTCTTTTACTGGTTCTTTTACTCTGTTCGGTGGATTCCAACTCCTATCAGTGGTATCAAATCCCAATGGTTGCTCAAATATGCTTTGTGCTTGCAACATAATCTGATCTTCCATATCAAAAAATGAGTTTTTTCTTTGGTGTTTTTGTGGGTTAAGGGTGGTTATATTCTCAAGTTATTGTTGTCATTTTCAGGGCATGTTTTGCTGGTATTTGAGGTGATTGAGTGCACGTCTAAGAAAAGCTCTGTCTAAAGAGACTAGTTTTTATGTGGGACCATTTATGACCCGTCCAACCTTTCCTGGGAACTTTTCTAGTGTACTACAGTCTTATTACATATTAAGTGGAGTTAACTTGAGGCAATTTACCTTTTTAACATGAGAAGGTGGGAGTCAATTCTTGTGATAGAAGCAATGCCAACCAAATTTGATATTAGAAAGTTTGACGATCTCATTATGGAAATTGAAGATGAAGGCATTATTAGTAAAAGATAACTGCTTGGAGGCCATCAGTGCTAGGCTAACAGATTTCACAAATGACGTCAAATGGAAACAAACAAATGCCTTGGCCATGTCAGATTTGCATCTTGGTCTATCGGATGATATCTTGCAAGGTATAGAGGAAAAGAAAACAACTAAGTAGCTATGGGATCATCTTACAAAGTTATATGAAGCTAAGTCTCTTAACAATAAAATTTTTCTGAAGAGGAGACTTTACACACTCCGATTGTCTAAATCTACTCTAGTAATAGAGTATATCAATACCCTAATCTCTCTATGCTCTCAACTTTCAAAGTTGGGACATAATGTAAATCTAACTGAATGTGCAGAAATTCTAATTCAAAGTCTTCCAAGTTTATATGACCAACTTATCATTAATTTAACTAGTAATATCCTCACAGATACTTTGGTATTTGATAATGTTATTGCTTCAGTTCTTGAAGAAGAAAGCAGATGCATCAACAAGAAAGAAAGGCTGATAAGTTCACATCAAGCGGAAGCCTTATCGATAACGAGAGGATGGTCAATGGAGTGTGATTCCACTAAGAGCTATAAACAAGGACGGTCAAAATTCAAAAGTAAGAAAAATCTCAAGTGTTACAATTGTGGCAAGAGAGGACATTTTAAAAGTGAATGTCAATTCAGGAAAGGTGGAGACAAGGCCTCTAAAGCATCAAATTCTCAGGGATTGTTACCAATGGAAAAATCTTATATAGTGAAGTAGCAATGGTGTTCAAGTACAGAATAGAGTTCACTGATGCTTGGATAATGGATTTAGGAGCAACTTGGCATATGAATCCTTGTAGAGATTAGTTTCACACTTATAAATCTATCTCTATAGGATTTGTGTACATAGGAAATGATTATGCCTTGGAGATTGCTAGGATTGACACCATCAAATTGAAGATGTATGATGGTATAGTTCATAATATTTAAAATGTACGACATGTGAAGGGCTTGAAGAAGAATTTATCGTCTTTAGGACAATTCAATGAAAATGGGTGTAAGACCTCAATTCAAAATGGAGTGTAACAACCCATCACCCTAGGTTACGCACCGAGACGCCCGTAGGTCATTCCGACACATATCCTAAGATAAGGGAGCGCTACGTGCGATCACTACAGTAC
>JAOTAY010000004.1:17848850-17862725 GCA_025629805.1 Erythroxylum baracoense
ATTTGAGAAATTGCTTTTGTGTATGATGATGTTATCTTACAGGTTGAGTATGATGGTTGTGGAAGTAGAATGGGTATATGCATATTCTTCTTCATTGAGATTGCAAAATTGTTGTTTGTTTTAGAATAGCATGTTAGAGATTGGAAAGGTTGTATGGGATTAATCATTTGAGGTAAGATTCAAGAATTTAACAAAAGTACTTAATAATTGAATTGATATGAAGAGATATGGCATTTTGCAAGCTTTCATAGGTGTAGAAATTATGTTCTGAACTCAAGGGAAAAACTGTATCAATTTAGGTAGAATTAACCAAAGTTGTCTCATAAAAGTTGTAGATTATCTTTCTAGCTTTCCAATGATATAAAGTATGAAATTTTTGGAAGTTGGGATTGGCAGATACGATCATTATAAGTTTGTAATGCTGTTTAGGATGCATATAGGACAACTATAGTGAAAGATGAGAATTTGTTGTATGTGATGAATTAATGGAGTTGAGACTTGGGAGTTTAATGAAATCAATTTGGTAATTGAATGTTTAAGGAGGGACATTGCATTAGAAGAAGTGAAATTGGGGAAGATTATTACTGAAAGTGATGTTAAAGTGGATGTAGGAATCATTGGAGATGCTTGGAGGGAGCTTGGTATGTTCGTTTGTATAGTCTGAATCGTCTTAGTCTGGATCGTCTTAGTCAGAACCGTCTTAGTCTGGATTGTCTTAGTCTTGATCATCTTAGTTTGAATCGTCTTAGTCTAGATCATCTTAGTCGGAATCGTCTTAGTCTGGATCGTCTTATCCGGGATCGTCTTAGTCGGAATCGTCCTAGTCTGGATTGTCTTAGTCAAAATCGTCTTAGTTGGGATTGTCTTAGTCTGAATCGTCTTAGTCTGGATCATCTTAGTCTGGATCGTTTTAGTCTGGATCGTCTTAGACTGATTCGTCTGATCCATTTCGGACCTAATTACTTCGTCTGAGACAAAGTTGTCTTATTTTGCCATCTAGATGGTGAAATCCCTCTTTAAGGTCTTCACAAAAGTTGTAGATCTCGAAGTCCTCTTCGAAACCATCCTAAAACGACCAAAATATGATATCTTTAGTGAAAGTTATCCTAATTGTCCCAAGATAGGTACAATATAATTGAGGACATAATTAGGTTTGACTCTTTTGGCCATAACTTTATCACCCGATCTTCAAATAAAGTGATTATTAAACTAATAGATTCCTAACATATTTCTTTACCTCTCCATAAAATTTTGGTATCCATTAGGGTTGATTCGAAAAATATCGGTGGAGAGAAAGATGAGGGAAACGACCGAAAGAGCATGAATTGATTGTTTTACCGAACATACTTCGGTATTTTAATCATATCTTGACCTGTAGAGCTCCGAATGAGACGATTATTGTTTCAAAATAAACTAAAGACATGGAGCTACAATTATTCTGAAGAAGTCAATTTGTGATTCTGCTATCAGAATTGGTTTTGGCTAGAGAGATCCCATGGAAATAACCTACAGTGTAATTCATACACTCACGCTTTCATGACATTCGGATAGTTGGGCTCTGGAAACGGGGTCCAGCAGCCTGTGTCCATGTCGTCACTATTTTCTTCTTTTTCTCCGCCTGTGTTGGCCTTCGATGGGTGATTAACACCCATCGTCTTGCTAGTGGCGACACCAATTAGGGGCGTCGCCACTCAACCAACACCAGCAGCGCTTCGCCGCTAATGAGAAACTCCACCGGTGGCATTCAAGCCACTGGTGAGTTTAATCTCAAAACCAGTAAACACTTGGCAAAGAGAAAACAAATTTTTCAGATCTAGAAAATAAACAACAGCACAATGGCAATATGCACATGCATATAGAAAACAATTTTCAGAACCATCGCATATTTATATTTCCAAGATTGAAAACGCGAGGCTTTCAAGAGGCGAAAATGAACAGTCGTGAAAAAATTTTCATCTTAGGAAATTAAAATAAAAACAATTTCTAGCATCGTATGAACATATGCTTAGGCATAAAAGCACAGGTAAAAATGATTCCAAAAATAATCAGACGAAATTGCATAGATAAACAGTTGCAAATCAATCGATTTTCAAGTCCATATGTGGGCATTCCAGAAACAGAACATGCACAAGCAAAATTTCAGATACAATCGCACGATCCACACATTATGTAAATGCAAAAATAAGTGAGCATTCTTCAATATTCCAGAATGTACGCACATACGTTCGTGAAAAAAAATTCCAAAAATAAAATAGAGGCAAAAATATATGCTTTTCAAAGCATGCATTTGCAAGTTTCCAAATTACATAAATCTTATTCTTTTCAATTAATTAAAAATTTAGATCAGATAAAAATAGTCTCAATACCGTAGGATAAACAGATTCAAAATCTTAAAACCTTAATCTTCATCAATATTAATAACAATCAAACCTCTAATTCAGGATAAACAATTAAAAGAGGCTCTGATACTATTGTTGGAATCCAACGTGATCAAATCACCAGTGCAGCGGAAAAAATAAATTTTACAGATTCCGAGCGGATCCCGATAATTGATTAATTTGAATAAATCACGAATACGAACGATAAGAAATCGTACCTTATTCGCATTTCTATTGAAATCTTTTAAAAGTCTCTTGGATTTGTCAACCACGAGATATTCACTTGTCCAACCTCTGACGATATCCACAGAATAACTTCTCAACATGTTGAGAGGAAGAATGTAAGAGTGCTAGCTCTTTTTTCTTTTCTTCCTATTAATAGAAAAATCATTATGGTGGTTTTGTAATTTTATTAAAATTAAATTGCTTAATTATAATTAAAGTTGTACTCTAATTATAGTTAACTTAATTTTAATAAAATCAAATATCTTATAGCTCAAATTTTATAATTAAATCAAACTTAATTAAATTGATTTTTCTTTCACAAATTGCTTTTTGATGTGTGACTCATTACGTTCCTAATATATTGACAATGATTTTAAATTATAATTCTAATTCATAATTAGAATTGGATAAATTAAAACTCTTTTTAATTTATCTTTAATTCTCTAATTAAACAATTTATAATCATAAATCAAGATTGATATCTAGCAACATGTCATGACTACCCAAATATCGGGAATGTCAAAGTGGTTTGAGTTAACTTTTTCATGCATGGTTATGATGTATAATTTAATCCTTTCGTCATTCAATATTCCAATTGAACAGAGTATGGATAGAGTATCTACTCTTTTGGTCTAATCATATTCGTTCTTGCTAATTAGTAATTGATTTAAAATTGATATTTAAAAACACCTTTTCAAATTTCAATTCACTCTGGCCAGAGATTTCCATAAATCACTACTAATTAAGAACAGTAGTCATTTATTAACTAACTCAACTATCTTTATATGGTTCTTACTGCATCCAAGTACTAGCGACTAAATTATCCTAGGACAATACTTAAGTAGTATCAAAACATATTAATTCCCACATGAGATACCTTGGTAATCTTAATTCTAAGGATCAATTATATAATCATCATTATGAGGAAATCTACAGACACATAAGTAATATTTCATTTGAGATTCTCATTGTCGGGTCAGTTCAGTGACTTATTCTCTAATAATCACCCGTACATTAGTTTAAGTATCTCTATACTTTAATTTATGAGATTAATTACTTTCTACATAAGAAAGAAACATAATGTGTGCTAATTTTACTGTTTCAATAATATCTTATCTTAATGAAACTACAACTAGAAACATTTAAGAATAATGACTAAATGTAAATTGAATATCACAATTATAATCTCATCATAATTTCAATTACATATTAATTATTTCAAAGATTTTATTTTTAGTATTAAAACATCAAATATAATTAATACATAAAGATAAATAATATCTTTATTAATAATTTTGTCACTATATTATAATCAAAGCAATTGATTGTAGGATATAAATCAACAAATATAAATACCTTTTTTTAGTTGAAGGTGTGAAAAGATTGAAAAAGAGAGAAGAGCATGAAGCGTAATAGATGGATGCATAAATTCAAATCGGAATCAAACCTCATCAACTAAAAAAATATAAGGAAGTAGAAGCCAATATATGTTGCCAATCTCGTCGTTTTAATTATATCATTTTTCCAAAAAAAAAAGGAGAAAAGAAAATTCTTCTTATCTATTTAGCAATTAAAACATCAAATGCCACTTGAACCATCGCCACCACGACCTCCTCCTCGCCTCCCCCCTCCTCCAAGTAAGAAAGACTTTGGTCACACACCAAAAACCAAAATAACAAAAGGTGGTAGATGCATGAGCACCACCTACAACTATACACACACATATATACATATATATCCACATATATGTCACACCACCTTCTCTTCCTAAAACCTTTTAACGACCCCCCGTGTATTTTCTTTTCAGATTTTAGAAAACCTCAAGCTTCTTTGATTCCCACATCGGTTTCTACGCTTCTGATAACAACCACCATCGCCACCACCACCTAATACCACTACTTTTTTTTTTAATCCGAGGTAAACAAAATCCCGGACCTTATCTTCTTTCGTTCTCGCTGGTCGCCTCTCGTTTACCAGTACATGGTCTGAGTTGCTGTCTTCTTGTCATTCTTTGATGGGCTTCCGGTGTTGTTGGGCTTTTGTGGGTTTGTTGTGTTGATTTTTCTTAGATAAGTCTTTGTCTCTCTCTTTTTTCTGGTGAATGGGTTTTTGTCTTTTGGTTTGTGTATTTTCTTCCCTGAAAGGTGGTAGTTTGGTAGGAGTTGACTTTGTTTCCACGGAGAGAGAATTGAAAATTCATCTTGACTAAGAGTTTTTGGTTGTGCTTTAACTGGTTTTCTATGAACTACTCTAATCTTAGTCTCGTTTAGTACGATGACTGGTCTGGATTTCTGTTTTGCTTGCCAGTTTAGGAAGTCACGATAGTTTCTTGTACTTGCTTTCAAGCTCTGTCCCTGACCGGCCCTTGTGCCACCTTTTCACTCTTTATTACAATTCGATTAGCTTCTATGAACAACTGAGTCGTGTTCCCAGTTGATGTACGCATTCTGTGATTGGAAGCGGGAATAAGTTAAGTACGTGCATTGTGTTTTATAATCGAACTTGGAATATTTTGCTGTTCTCAACGATTTGTTATGTTAAACCTCTGAGGGCAGTAATTCGGTTCCCTTATTGCTTTTGTGCTCTAGGGGTGAGTTTTGCTGACAGCTCAAGTTGGGCAATGAAGCTTCCCAACCGCTTCCTTTTAGCGATGTATTTTATCTTTCATCACGAGCTTGGTGATCTTTTGACCAGCCAACACGTTCTGTTTTTTGCTTCTCGGAATTTAATTGTTCTTTAAACCTCGGAAGTCTTGAACTTTGTTTTAACCTCTCAGACTGAAATTCGTGTTTTCTTATCGTTGGTATCTCCCTTTTGATATTCTTTGTATGCTGCTTTCAACGGGTCACTTCGGGAGTGCAGAGTCCTTTACTTTTATTCTCACTTGTATTAATTTTGTCAGTGTAATTATAAGAAACTTTCTTTCTGTTTGTCTATTCCAGGCACAAGGTCATAGCTGAGGGGCATTATCCAAGTGATTGCAAATTGATACAAAGTTATACAATTACTGATGGTCAGTTTAAGGAGGAGGAAACTTTTGGGACTATGTGCTGGTGAGTTCCACTTGTATTGTGCTTTACACAATTTTATTACAGAGTTGGAATAAACTTTGAAGAAAGTTTTAAACAATCGATGCCAGACATCCTGTTTCCACTTCTATTGTACTGTTACATCTTTGAGAAGACTGTGAACATGACCTGAATTACCAAAATTACCGGACCTTCATGCAGGGAGAAATTCTTTCTTGACTCCACTCCCTCGTTTTCCTGAGAGTGGAACTGCTGTGGTAAGTGCCACCCAGAATGCCAAGTCTGTTAGTGTGCATCCCCTGCCAATAGATGATGCCAACCACCCAAAGGAGGTAACATTATGTCTTACCTTAACTTGTTTCTCAATTTTGCTTCCTATAAATTGTTCAACTTTGATATCATTTCAATTAAAGTAAAGTTCGTGCTTTTATGGGCTATTTCATAAGAGTAATATCATCTGTGATTTCACCTAATTCTAGCATTTCAACAATGTCATCAAACTCTTGCCTTTTTTGCATGAACTTTATTTTAATTGGCATAAAGAAACATTGAGCTCTGTGATTTTTAATATTCTTTTGCTTATCAAAAGTTAATACCTGATGGGAATCACACACTTATTCAAGCTACAAAAGCTTCTAAACAGGGGAGATTGATATTATTGATTAGTCAAAAACACTTGGAGAGATTTTTCTTCATTGATTAGAGAAACCCTTATTTTAGGTTCTTTAATAACTGGTGATCTTATCTAGATTGTTAGTGACGGTCAACTTTAGAATCTTATTACTCTTATGCCATCTTTTCTGAGTATGCAATTCATATCCTTCTTTTGTATTTTGAGTCTTTTTTTTAATCAAACTTGTCTTGATAGAACGATCAGGATCGTATTACTAAGGCATGCTACTGCTTATTTCATCTAATCGCGTGAATGGACCCTGTGTGATACATACCATTCAAGACATGTTTTATAAGTTGCAAAACTCCACTTGGCACAATAGTGTGGTTAGGCATGGTGATCTATCATGGTTTTAATCATCATTGTCAAAAGCTCTAAGATTTATATTTCTTGACACAATTGGAATATAAAAGGTTGTTAATTTGTCAAAGCTGTTGGTTGTATCTCCAACTTGTCTAGCTTTGACAGAAGAAGGTAACATAGCTATATGCTAAGTGTATTCTCTGATTGTTGCGAAAGGGATTATGAGATTATTTTGGTGGTAACTTTCCATCCATATCTTCGGTGGTTGTTTGCAAAAGGCATGTTATTGTTGGATATGATATTCAATTGCCATTCGCTCATTCTCAATACAAACTGAGTTTAGCTTAAACAATACTCTTTAGGTGTAACTCTACATTTTTCCATGATTTGTCATTTTCATTTATAATGTTTGGTTCATTGGTTATAGCAGGGAACCCCTGCCAAGCTAGGAGCTGGTTCCTCAAGTGTGTCTAAATTTGGTTCAATAAAAGAGCAGCATTCTCAACCGTATCCAGGTTTGTTAAGTATAGTGTAAATATGTCCCTTGTTTGAGTTAAATGTTTTAGGCGGTGCAAAACTATGCAGTTGTATACTTTTAACAATAAATCAATGCTTAGTTTTTCATGAAGGAACTTTTCTTGCAAAGGTTGTAGTGACAGTATGAAAAAAAATGTCATTATCATGCCAAAAGACTAGAGTGTGACCTTGGAAGCAAGCAATAAAGGAAAAAGGTAATGTAAGTTAATCATGAGAAAATTGATAAGAAACTGCATTGTACGATTTGTATGACTGGGGGCTGCTTCTTAATTACATAAACTAACAAAAGACGAATACATTGACTTTATACTATGATCTTAATTTATTCAAGGATTGAAATAAATGCTTCAGTTCAAAGTCAATGTTCTTACTGCACAAAATGAATATTTTGATCTGTGATTTTACTTGTTTATATTTTTAAAGTTAAGACATGTTTCATATTGACACGAGAGAAAGTAGTTTGTGATATTATTTCATTCTTGTCCTTGTAACAGTAAAAATGAAGCTTATATATCCAGGAACAAAGAAGTTGTTTTGATTTGGTAGATAATTACTGGCATGGAGATGCATTAACTCCAGTTTCTAGGCTTCAATTTTAATTTTTTGCCACCATGGTAATTCTTTGCAGGGCAACCAATTAAACGCAGAAAACGACATAGGAGGAAGCATGTGCAAAACCAAGAACCATGCTTAATGCGAGGTGTTTATTTCAAAAATATGAAATGGCAGGCTGCAATTAAAGTTGATAAGAAGCAGATCCACCTGGGTACTGTTAGTTCACAGGAAGAGGCTGCTCATTTATATGACAGGTAACAGTCCACAATTTAGTTGCTTTGTACCATAGTACTTATTAGCAGAAGTACGTGAGACAATAAAAATTGGAAAAGTGGAATACGATCGAATCATTTCACTGCTTGCTTAAGCACCTATGTGCACAATAATTTGGAATTAACATTGTGGTCATAGTTCTCCTGTTGCTCACCGATCCTTCTTTGTAATGAGAAAAGTCATCTTTATGATCTATGTCAGCTTTAATTTTTGTAATTTTCTTTCCAGATTATTCTCTTTATATTCCTTTATCAGCCGTAATTTTTTTTTCCCCTTTGCTTCTATCTGCTTTTATCTCTTTTTAAATGTTCTTTCTGTTGAGGGATATAAAGTGTCAATGACTTGAGAATCTAATAACTATAGAGAGAACTATAAGTGACTTTCTAGTAAGTTCAATCAACTGCTTTTGGTTCTTGATAAGATGAATTATAGATCTTGTTATACAGATTCCTTTCCTATTAAAATAATTACTGTGGTATGATGGTTTTATAGTCTAAAAGCAATCTATAGGCTTCTTGTTTTTCCCCCTTTTTTGACTCCTATGTGGCAATTTACATAGCTCACAGGCTTGAATGGAGATGCTCTAAGGTCCTAGTTATGGATGCAATAAGTAGAAAGCCAGCAAATATTTGGTTGGTAACAGTCTCAGGATTCCAAATTCTACGATTCAAATTTGGATATCATTCTCTAGTTGAATGTGGCATACCTGATTCACATGAGCCTGGACTAGAAAGCAATATGAACATGCAGGAATATGGGAACAAGAAATGTCAAAGACTAGAGTTTGGATTTTAAGAATGTTCAACGGGAGGAATATGAAAATTAGTTGTACATTTACGTACTTTTGATAAAACTGGATCATTAGGAGATGAACTTGGACATAATGTTTATTTGTGCGGCACGATTAAAAATCTTGAAGGCTCATCTTAAGGTTGTTGTATCTTCAGGGCAGCGTTTATGTGTGGGAGGGAACCAAACTTTGAGCTCTCAGAAGAGGAGAAGGAAGAGCTGAGGAAATTCAGATGGGAAGAATTCTTGGCTATTACTCGCAGTGCGATTAATAACAAAAGTAAATTGCAGGTCTGGTTTTTCTTAACAATGTGTCATACGCCATGATATGCTAACTTGAATGATTATTATTATTATTATGACAGAGCACAAGAGAAGGATTGGAGGAGGGACTCAAAAGAGATCAGACGACTTGGATGTCAAGCAAGAAGCTGATGGGTCAGATTCAGAAGATATGGAAGCAGATTCATCAGACTCGTGATCCAAATTCCATTACTATTTTTTTTTTTTTCTTTTTTGGCATTCAAGAAGTGCCATATATATTAGATTAGACTTGGCGAGAGAGATGTTTACAGTTATTTAAACTCAAAATAATGAATGCCATGATTAGATTTAGATGCACCTCCTAGTCCTAGGGTACCACTACCAACGACCGTATCAAATTCTATACATTTTGCTCCCAAGTCCTAGGGTGCCTGCCAACTACCTTATCGTCGTTCCCAAACTCGCGAAACATGTAATGTCTCTACATTTTGTTCAAATAATATCATTCAGAAGCTTCTTTTTCCGCTGAAGTTGCTGCAAGTGTTTATCTATTTATAAATGA
Organism: Erythroxylum baracoense; assembly: GCA_025629805.1. Lineage (NCBI taxonomy): Eukaryota > Viridiplantae > Streptophyta > Magnoliopsida > Malpighiales > Erythroxylaceae > Erythroxylum > Erythroxylum baracoense. The sequence continues at coordinate 17,858,439 of JAOTAY010000004.1, forward strand.
CTTTTTATTGTAATTTTAGTTTTTAAATAAAAACAAAATTCTGTTTGGTTTGGTTGTTAATTAATGTCTAATTAGTAATAGCAATACATCAGATAATTCTTTTTAATTAAATAATTTTATTTTATTCTCTTATAAAATTTTTATTAATAAAAATTATCTCATTTTATTAAAATAGATCATATAAAATTAATTTTCATTTATAAACTAATATTTATTTTAATTATTAAATCAAATTTTATTTCAAATATATATATATATATAAGAAATTTAAATTTATTTATATTGATCAGTAATTTATTTAATTAAATATATAATATTAAACTAAATTATTCATATTTTTATTACTAATTAATATTTAAATAATTAAATAATATATATTTAGTTGATAATAAATTAGATAAAAACAAAATTTATTTATTATAGTTTTCATAATTTTTACTGAATTTAAAAATTAAAAATTAAAGCAAGCTCTTGTGCAGAAAGAATGAATGTTCTCAAAACAAATATATTGTGGACTGGACTCTGTTAAGCTAAACAAGAGAATATAAGAAAACCCAGGCAATTTCTATTTTCTAATTCCAACCCCCAGGGCCAAGGGACGACGACCCAACCCACCCTTGCAAACAGGTTAACAGTTTGTAGTAGCAGTAGCTGAGCTTTTTCCCACTTGTCGATTGGAAGCCATGAATTCCAAGCCTCTAGATGCTGATTCAACGTCTCCACCGCCTCCCTCCTCTTCCGCCAACTGGAAAGAGCGCATATTCTTCCCCACTCTCCTTGCAGGTCTTTCCCCTCCTCTTCTTTTTCTTTTTCTCTCCATTCGATTAGCACACTTTTTTCTTTTATTTGTTCAGGGTTTGCTGGGGGAGGCTTTGGGCTTGTGTCTAAGCATCGGATAGTGCATGGACTCCCTAACATTTCTGCTACTTATGCCACTAATTCTGCAATCGTCACTGCGTGTTATTGCGGTATTTATCTCTGTTTGATTGTATCATCGTGTCTTGTTTATTTGTCCCTGTCTATTTTGTTTAGGTTGATTTTGGAACGAACTCTTTTTCTTTTCAAAACCCTTTTGTCTGTTTACAGATCAACTTGGAATAATAGTCTACTTGTTGTGATTCTACCTAAATGTTGGGACAGAGTGGCTAAGCCTATAGCTGTGTAAAACTCTCTCCAACCAACTCAACTTTTCTAGTATTACTACTAAATGCCTCATTGGTGTGCTTGACTGAAAGAGATTATAGTTGTTCAAGTCTTATGTTTTCTTTTTTTCTTTTTAATTTCCTCGTGGCATTAGTGTTGCATATTTATTCTATAATAGGTGAAAGTGGGAGATAAACAGGAATGCTTCAGAAAGAGCAGAGAGAGCAATCTGAGTATTACATGTCTCAGTTGTAAAGGCTTATATATGTAAACATCACACCCACGGGATTTTTTTTCTTTCTCCTCGAAACATGTAAGGTTACATGGTACACAAGGCCTGATATTTATCAGTGGAGAAGCGTTCTCCTGTTATTTGTTGACAAGCAGCGTTCTCCTGTTATTTGTCGACAATCCTCTGGAGATATGGTTTAGAAAGTCCAGTTAATATTGCAATATCTCACTTAGGAGTATGCTGATGGTCATTTTAAACAACTATCAGTCTTGGTGCAGAACTTATTTCTTTCTCGACAATCCTTTATTTTTCCATGTCAGAAGTACTGACTCTGATTTGGCAGGGGCACGAGAATTTGTGAGAGTAAATCGAAGATCAGATCCTGACGATCTTATGAACTCTGCTGTTGCAGGGTTTGGTACTGGTGCACTTCTTGGAAGACTTCAAGGTAGAGTTGAATTTGTATTTCTGAATCTCATATGCATTCTTAGTTTATACATACTTTTCTGTATTTGCAAATAGTATTCATTCTTGAGATGATATATTGGGCAGCTTAGCTCAGTCACTGGCTTTCACTGATTTGTTGTGGGCTATGTAAGCTTTTCAACGAAATGATTTACTGCAATTCAATAATAATACTGTCCACAACAAGGAGCTGTTTTACTACCTTGAGTCTTTCCGTTATCTCCTATTGCCTTCTGAGTAGAGTCTGACAAACATTCCAATTTTACCATTGTGGAGCTTGAATATATCATCTAATTTTGGAATGACTAATTCTACCTCAGTGTGAAGGTAAAGGTAGCACATTATTTTCTGATAGTTTCTCATTTTAATCACAAATCAATGATGGAATTAGATGATTAGCTTCATTATCCATTATCAAATGTTTCTTTGGCTGGAAACAAATCATGAATTTGTTGTTCAAGTACGAAAGGCTTGTTAATAGTGATCTTCTGATAATTTTGTCTACTTCTCAATTTAATAGGTTGAACCACCAATTATTCCTACATTTGGGAGGTTTCACGTCTACCTTTCCACAGCTTCATTTTCATTCTCCCCTTGTTCATTTACATTTTAGGTGGTCAATTCGGTGCCTTCCGATATTCGATCATTTTCGCTGTTGTGGGAACAACGGTGGATTTTGCTATCATTAGACTAAGAGCTAAACTGATGAGAATAAAAGAAGATATACTGGGGTACGGAGAGAAGGAAGGTGGCTGGTTCAAATTGCCAGAGTGGTCTCCTATACAGGTACTTGATGAGGAAGCGCTCGCCGCAAAAGAAGCTCATAAAAAGCAATTATATGCTCAAAGAGCCGTTTGTGAACTAAGCAAAGAAGAGTCTTGAGAGTGGGTTTTTATTTTTAGATGAAATCTGTCAGCTCTTAATGAAGTATGGTTTTTGGCTTCTGCTGATAAGGAATTCTTACATTGGCTAGAATGACATTTACGTTAAAAGTTGTAAGCTTTAATTTTACCTTGTCTTTTTTGTTATCTGGTAGTCACCGTTCCATTGGCTGAAGATTAGGGCTTACTTTCAGCATTTATATTCCATATCTCAGTAGTGAATAACATGATCTTTTTTATTTTTTTAAGTTAAAGAAATTGTATTAGAACTTTTCAAAAATTGTACAAGGACGGTTGCCAATACATGCCTTAGAAAAGGCCACAACCCATTGTGTGTCGGGTTACATTCGAGCTGCAACCCTACCTTGAAATTGGTGTCTTAGACAAAAGTCAAACAAGTTGTCGACTTAAAATCTACATGCAACGGCCAGCTCCTCCTTACAACTCATTGCTTTGTTAACATGCATTGTTCCTTGGAGGCAAGTGGAAAGATATTCTGGGAGGCAAGTTGTTTGTCCCATGCAATCTTCCACTACTCAACCTTCTCTTCTCTTAGCATAGGCATGCTTTAAATGAGCTGTTTGTAAAAATCCCTACACTATGCATGGACCATCTGTATGTCTTCTCTCAGGTTGTTTGGTATATAACTTGGTAAAATATTATGACATTTCCTATGGGACATTGACTCAGTTGTCTCCGTTGATTGCCTCATTCACTTTGCCCCCCTTGGAATGTTAGTTAACACTTCATGGTGTTACTAGAGCTCATGTATCTGACCACTTTTGCTCCAATTGTCAAATAAGAGAAGATAATGCTTGTTACAAGTCTTGATAAGGTTTGATGCTTTTCTAAAATTTTGGAGAAGAAAAACGAGTGGCTTTGATTAGCTTGTAGTTCCCAGAAGCTTCTGCCCCTTTTGTAATGTAAGTGGATCCACTCCACCCATAATGAATCTTCGTGCCTCAACACTCTCCAAATTCTGTGCTTCAAATAAATTTTATTGCTTTTTTTTTTTAAATATCGTGGTGGTTCGTAAGGAGAACCAAGGTTCAGAAACAAAATGCTCGTTAGGAGGCTAAAACGACAACAAAGTCAACAACCAACCTTAATCGTCTCAATCAAAATAGGGTTCTTTATTCCCTCGTAGAGTCCGCAAGTGTGTCACCCTGCGGTTGCCTGAGAATGCTGGCGCGGATGGGAACGATGGTCGACTAGCCGGGGACTACGGAGGAAGCCCTGTGTTGGGGACATGGTGGATGTCGGAAGCTGGGAAGGTTGCCACTAGAGAAGGATGGAAGAGTTGTAGAGCAAAGACTTGGCTATGGAAAGCCGACTTGGCTAAACTGTCGGCTTCCGTGTTGGATGTTCTTGGGATGTGCTTAAAAGTGTGTACTCTGCCGTTGCTCGCCGCTAAGCGGATTCGTCGGATAAAGGGAGTTATGGCAGGGTCTTCTTCCCCATTGACAGTAAGTCAACGGCCCTCTTAGAATCCGTTTCAATGATGATGTTTATGAAGCCATAACGTGTTGCCAGTTTGATTCCTGACCAAATGGCCCACATTTCAGC
>JAOTAY010000004.1:17862825-17877627 GCA_025629805.1 Erythroxylum baracoense
TGGGGGGGGGTGGCTCTTGTCTAGACGCTCCTGCTCTAATAAAGTAAAGCGAGAAGATGTCAGAACTTGAGACGACTCCTCTTTCTTCTGAGGTCCCGTCTTTTCAGTGGGTGTAGGAGTACGCCTACCTTTTTTCTGCGCTATTAGCCAAGGCCTAGGTCTAGCTAAATCTTCCCGTTACAAGGGCGACGTGACTGTTGGGACAGATTGTTGTGGCAACGAGTGACAGGTGTACGGTTGCGGCGCAAGTGTCTCCTGAGGGGTGGTAAGGTTACTTGAGTCCGCTGGCGCCAGTGGCCTAGAGGTGGCATCCGGAGTAGGCGAAGGTTGAGGTTCAGTCAGGGGACCTGGCGCCCCTGCAGTGTGGAGAGAACATTCCGCCGCTAGATGACTGTATTTGCCACAAGAGACACAAATTATGTGGAGATCTTCATATGAAACCAGATACGTTTTGCCATCAACAGTAACTGTAGGAACTAACTGCTGTCTCAAGTCCATTCGCACGGCAACCTGAGCAAACTGTGCTCTGTCTTCCTATAGGGTATGTTCGTCAGCCTTGATGTATGCCCCAATGGGCTTGGTGATTTCCTTCAGCACATCTTCATGAAAATATCGAGGCAGTAGCCTTGGGATCCTTATCCATGTGGCTACGGAATCGATGTGTTCAGCAGTGGTGTCAAAATTCCTGTGGTAGGGATAAACAGTGATATAGTGCCCGAGTATGAACCAGGGACCTTGCAACAGAACTTTATGATAGTCGTCCTCACAAGACATCTTGGCTATGTAGAAACTGTCTGCAATGTCGATTAGTTTAATGTCGCCCTTAGGCCTCCATAATCCCAAGAGCCTCTAGTAAAGCATTTTGTAATTGATGTGTCTGCCCAGTGGCCTAATGATTATTGATAGAGCATCATTCTCATCCATTTGTTCTTGTATCTTTTCAGAAAAGGTGATGAAATGCGCTCCGTCAATGTAGGTGTGTTGGACATCCCCTGGGGCCACCATAATTTGACGGCAAGTGAAGTGTGGATTTGTAGAGGGACCAGCCGACTGGCGGTGCTGATGGTACAAAAGGGCATTTTTAAACGACAGGGGAGCAGAGGGCAGCATTACTGAGGCTCCACTTGTATCAGTAGCAAGATCAGCCATAGTAGCAGGCGTGGGATTAGTATTTGCAGCACTATCAGTAGCATGCATAGTAGTCGGCGTAGCGTTAGTGGTTTCAGAACCCGTGCTAACTGAAGTGGGGGTTTTTTGTATCATTTGAGTATGTATAGGCGGAGTGATATGCGGTTGATCAGTGTCCATGTCCATTTGGACGATGGAAAATAGAGTCGATGTTGTACGCGAAGAGAGAATGTAGAGCAAGAGCAAGAGAGAGAGAGACCGAAACAATCCCTTTACTTGTTTACGTTTTAACTTCAAGCAACAACCAAGCACAATCTCGGAAAGGAAAAATAGTAGAAGCGAGAATAAAGGTTTCAGGATTCACCCAGAACTCAAGAGATTGCATTGCCTTATTGCTTATTGATTTAGGTAGAACCCAAAGTCCTCCCGCTTCCTTAGTTTTGTAGACTTCTTTCCCTGAAATTTGATAAGACGTTTTGAAAAATGACTTAAGAAGAACTTGCTACTTTTGTCTGTCTAGTTTGCATTTTATTCTGCAATGTGATGTTTACCTTAGGTGACTGATAGAGACCCACATCTACCTCTGAAGACGTATGTGAGGAGGAAGACACGTGGAAGACAACTATCTTTTGATCAAGTCTCAATTTACCAGGTGTTGGGAATAGGATTAGCACCTGAAGAATTGGCTGCCGTTGCACCATGAACAACCCACTACCCCACTTTATCCATTATTTCTATATTTCTAGCTGTTTGTTGCACATTTCCAAAATTCTAGTTATTAGTTTGCATAGTCATTTCATTTAAATATTTTTTCAGTTTTATCTTTGAGGGTTATGGAATGATATTGTTATCTCTTGGAGCTTTGTCTACTCCTTACGAGCTAGTTTATTGGTTGTAATAGTGTTTAAGATCCTTGCACGAATCGCTGCCAATAGGAAATTCAATTTCCCTTTGCATTTCATTGTTTGTTTGCAAATTATAGAGAGACTCAATCTTATCATTGGTATCAGAGCAGCCACGATCTTTTTCAGAAAAACAATTAAACCATTCTATGCCAATAAGTACGCGATCTTCCACGCACGCTTCCAACATGCAACCCTCCACTGAAACTATTGCAGAACAGCTTGCTACTATCACCACTAAATTGCAAAACCTCGATCAAGTGGATATTTTGGCAGAGGAAATAGCAGCCATGAAGAGCCAAGCCAGTAAACAATCTTATAGAGAAAGTTCCAAAGGCGGAGGTGACAGAAACAAATGGCCATGGTATGAGGATGAAGCTATCGAGAGTGAAGGCTGGGAAAGTTTTCCTACACGTCGACCAACAACAATGGTAGATTTTCCAAAATATAAGGGAGGTGACCTGAAGGGATGGATTCTGAAGGCAGAAAAATATTTCCGCTACTACCAAACTCCTAAAGATCAAAAAGTAGATGTTGCTGCCATGTATTTAGAAGGCGATGCGCTTGACCTTTTTGAAGCCATTCTTCTTCAACATGTACATCCAATTGCTTACTTCAGTAATGGGTTTTCATTCTCAGATCAATTGAAATCAGCATATGAATGAGAGCTGCTTGCACTTGTGCTCGCCCTTTAGAAGTGGAAGCATTATTTATTAGGGCAGCATTTCTTTGTGACTATAGACCATTACAGCCTTAAATATTTGCTCAACCAATGAATTACTACCCATATGCAACAGAGGCTCCTCATGAAGTTAATGCCATTCGATTTCTCCATCAAGTATAAGGCGGGTAAGGAAAATAAGGGAGCTGATTCTCTCTCTAAACATCCACAACATGCAGATTTCTTGGCATTGGCTCTTCCAGTTTCTCTTGATTTTTTGGACCTCCAAATGGCTCTCCAATAAGATCCTTACACTCAGAACATTATGGCCTCAATTACAACAGGTCAGAATCAGAATCCTGACTTTCAAGTGGTAGAAAAGAAACTTTACTACAAACATAGGTTGGTAATTCCTGATAGTCCTCTCCGTGGAAAATTATTGGCTGAATCACATAATCCACCAGTAGCCGGACATGGGGGTTACTTGAAAACTCTACAGCGACTCTCTTCTAATTTTTCTGGCCTAGTATGAAGAAGGACGTGAAAGTATTTGTTCAAAATTGTTTAGTATGTTAGCAAAACAAATACCAAACTTTGACATCTACTGGGCTCTTGCAACCTCTGTCAGTACCAAACCAAATCTGGGAAGATATATCCATGGACTTCATTCTTGGTCTTCCTAAATCTGGTGGGTTTGACACAATATTGGTGGTTGTAGATCGTCTCAGCAAATATTCACATTTTATCCCTTCGTCTCATCCGTTTACTGCGAAGATTATTGCTAACATTTTTTACAGAGAGGTCGTTAAGACTTTATGGCATCCCAAGGTCTACTTTCTGATCGAGATGTCATTTTCCTTAGCGCATTTTGGCAGGAACTTTTCAAGTTAAGCCATACACAATTCAGAATGGGCACTGCTTACCATCCACAAATAGATGGACAAACCGAAGTGGTTAACCGATGTCTAGAAGCCTATCTAAGATGTTTCGCTCATGAACAACCTCATAACTGGAGTAAATTTCTTTCCTGGGCAGAATACGCTTTTAACAAAGGTTTTCAATCTTCAATAGGGACTGCTCCGTTTAAAATAGTTTATGGACGAGACCCACTAGCCCTTCATCCATTTGTCCAAGGAGAAACTAGTATTGCTGAACTTGAAGAGCAACTCACTGCACGTGATGATAGGCTCAAATTGTTAAAAGGAAACCTGTTAAAAGCTCAGTCCAGAATGAAGGCCCAAGCTGACTCTAAGAGAAGGGAGTTGCAATTCAATGTGTGAGATTATGTTTTCTTACGCCTCCAACCTTTTTGCCAACATTCTCTTACTAAGCGAAGGTATGAGAAACTCTCCTCACGATTCTTTGGCCCTTATAAGGTGGTTCATCGCATTGGAACAGTCGCATATGAGTTAGAGCTCCTTGCCTCCTCCAAAATCCACCCCATTTTTCACGTTTCTTTGTTACGACCTGCTAAAGGACAAGTTCCAACTTCACCGCTACCTCATCTCCCTCTTAATTCAGATTGGGAGCTTCTTTTGTCTCCTGCCAAGATCATTTCACATCGTTGGATTAAAGAAGGTGGTATTCCTACTTTGGAACTCTTAGTTCAATGGGTAGATCGCCTGTTCGAAGAAGCTAGCTGGGAAAATTATGATTTGCTCGCTGATCAATTTCCTTCTTTTCACCTTAAGGACAAGGCAACTTTTCAGGGGGGATGCATTGATAGAGACCCACATCTACCTCTGAAGACGTATGTGAGGAGGAAGACACGTGGAAGACAACCATCTTTTGACCAAGTCTTAATTTGCCAGCTGTTGGGAATAGGATTAGCACCTGAAGAATTGGCTGTCGTTGCACCATGAACAACCCACTACCCCACTTTATCCATTATTTCCATATTTCTAGCTGTTTGTTGCACATTTCCAGAATTCTAGTTATTAGTTTGCATAGTCATTTCATTTAAATATATGTTCAATTTTATCTTTGAGGGATATGGAATGATATTGTTATCTCTTGGAGCTTTGTCCACTCTTTACGGACTAGTTTATTGGTTGTAATAGTGTTTAAGATCCTTGCACAAATTGCTGCCAATAAGAAATTCAATTTCCCTTTGCATTTCATTGTTTGTTTGAAAATTACAGAGAGACTCAGTCTTATCAGTGACATATGCATATTAATAGTTGTAAGAACAAGGTAAAGGATAACAAGAGCTTGTCATGAAAAACAGTCTATAATATGCAATTTGATGCCTCTGTTATGTCTATGTATTTGCAAGAAGCCTGATTGTGTTTGCAAAGGATATATTCATAATAATTTTATTTAAAATATATTTATGCATCAATAAAATAATTTAAAGTGTGTAAAAATAATTTAGGTAATATTTTCATAAAAATATTAAAATGACGAGTGTTTATTTAATTTTTTAGTCTTAAATTTAAAAATGATTCAAATGATATCGTTAACAGCTTGAGTGAAATTCAGCCTATTTTGTCCAAATATGAAAAGGCCTAGTTGTTAAGATTTTTATAAGTTAACTAGATTGTTCAGAAAATTCCAAAGCATAAGAATTAGTAAGGAAGTCTGGGATTTGAGAGTCAAGATGATTGAAACATGATTAACATATGTTATAAAAATAATTTTGCATTGTTAGGCAATTAGTTAGGACTTGACTATGATTGGAGGAAGATTGGAAGTTGAATAGTTACATGAGAATTATTTGAGGTGGTTGAATTTGAGAAGACTATATAAATACACCAGCAGCATATCACATGAGACAAACATAATCACACTACTTAAACTTAAACCCTTCTATTGTTTCAACTCTTTATATTATGCACTCATCCTCTACTTAAATACAATTATCTTTTTAATTTAAAATTCAAGCATCAACACTCATTAGCATTTTGTGAATTAGTAAGTTGAATTCTATTTTTTAGGATTTCCAAAGTTCACATATATCCTTGATTAGAAATCAAACATTTAGGAAATTCTTTCTTGACACAATCGAATTCTAGGTTGGTCATAAAAGTGATCAACAATTTAGCATAATCGGTGGAACCATGATGCTGCGTATAAAGAATGGAAAAGAAGTTATTGTGCCTCCAGTCTTAGCAAAAGAAGACCCCATTGTAGTAGGGAATAAAGACTTTGCATCTCAAATGATTGCAAATCTAGAGAAGGCAGCATCGTTTAGACTAAGTCTCTAGTTGGCAAAAATTTGAAATTGCCATAGCCATTAATAAAACATGATGTTGTTTATGAAAATGATATTTCACAGTTAAAGTCCAATTAAGCCTTTGTAGCTAAAGCAATCAAAATGTTGATAAAAAAGATGGAAACACTTTTTACCACTTTAGTCTAGGTTGTGGACATAATTCTCCTTCCAAATAAGATAGAAATTTGAAGGGTTCGAGGGGTAACTTGCACCAAATGCAATAGAAGTTAATGAGTGTTAGTCATCCTCCATTTCTTTTCTTCCTCTATGGAATAAAGTTGTGTTCCTCATAAAAGAGAGGATATTCTTATTACACCTTTGCATACTAATTTTAGAAATGGATAAAAGGTTATTGTCCTTAAACTCCTGGAAAACAAGGATTTAGTTTTGAAGTTGAAGCTAATAGATCGAATTACAACTTAGGGAGGTCACTTTTTGGCTATAAATTGTATTCTTGAACCTGTTGTTGCTTCGCCACATATAGGGTTTCAAGTTGATATAGAAGTTGTTAAAGCGACTATTAAAGAACTGTATGGGCCTAGCTTGAGGCATATTGGTTGCCTAGATTTTTAAAAGACTTATTCAAAGCATATTAACCATAAGAATCCTTATCCCCCTTGGTTACAAAATTATTGAGTTTACTTAAAGATTTTTCTTACCCTACTTTCCTACTAACCAACCAATTCCTCAATTGATCCTGAGCGAGACTTTTGAAAAGATTTTTCTAAAGATATCAATTGTACTAAAGCAATTTCTTTCGCTCTAACCATAAGAGTATATATGCAATTTAGGTAGCTCTTATTCGTAGCTTTGGAAGCAAGATACATGTTATCGTCAACTATCAAGCACATTATCATATTCACTATTTAGTATGATGGATTGATTAATTGCAAAATTTTGAACAATTTCAAACTTAGGTTGTTCCTAAATTCTTTAACATGTAAAACTTTTTCCTAGTATGCTTTATTGCCCAAGAATTTTGTCCTTTAGTGGATAGAAATGGATAGATTGTTTTATATTCAATTTTTCCTCAAACTAAACTAACTAATTTATATATAGTTACTTGGAAAATGGAGAGAATACAAACATGTTTATTGCGTAGTTGAAGAGAATGAGGAGTCGATGCCAAATTGCACTTCCGAAGATCGAGTATGTGAAGTTGGCTTAAAGGGACCTTGATATTTAACTTCAAAAAAAATTGAAGGATGAAATTTCAAGCTCTTTATGAGTTCTCAATAGAAGTTTCTGAGAGTGAAGAGCTTCTTAGGGAGTAAGGACACGAGAAAAAAAGTTTAGTTGGTACTTATTTAATGGAAACAAGTTCATATGATTCGGTAGTGGTTAGGTTAATATCATTGAAATTTATGTTTGCCCTGCTCTAAAATGTAAATCATTTAAAGCCAAAAGGAAAGTACAAGCACCAACTACTCAGATGCAAGAAACTTTTGATATCTCCAAACAGAAGAAATGTTTGAATTATTGCAAGAGAAGTTTATTAGGTTATCATTAGAACATAGAATTCTTGTAAAGGAAGAGATTTATAGGAGGGACTATTATAAGTACCATAATACATGGAGTCACCCTAAGAATTTAAGTTGGGGATTTAAAATATTATTCAAGATTGGATCAACAAAGGAATTCCATGTTGATAGATGAAGATCAGTTTCCACAGGTTGCAATTGTTAGTACAACGAGTTTAATTTATGGCTTTTATTGGATGTCAAGAAGAAGCTAAAGATCATAGAGAATTGTTTGGTTAACTAGATGAAGGTTATCTAATAAAATTTCTAGGCTTCTTATTCTAGCTGGATTCTTTTTAGTTCCTAAACTTCTCAAAACTATTAGTCCATACTTATAAACTTGAGAAATGACCTTGAACTCATTTTTCAGAAGTCTAGAAGGCCTTCAATATATATATTTGGTTTGCTCAACCAAAAATATGCAAGTGGTAACTATTAATAGTCTAAGTAAACTATAATCCATTTTTCCCAAAGATGAAAAGGCTCAGTTGTTAAGATTTTTGGATGTTAACTAGATTTTTTAGGGAATTAATGAGCATAAGAATTAGTAAGGAAGTTCAAGATTTTGAAGTCGAAAAGGTTGAATCATAATTAACATATGTTGTAAAAATAATTTTGTATTAGTGGGCAGTTAGTTAGAACATGGCCATGATCGGAGGATAATTAGATGTTAAACAATTAGATGAGAACTATTTGAGGTAGTTAAATTTGAGAAGGTTATATAAACACACAACACAAAAGATAGAAACAATCACACTACTCAAACTTAAATTCTTGCTTTGTTTCCACTTCCTTTGCACTACGTACTTATCAATTACTTAGAAAAAATTATCATTCTAATTTAAAATTTAAACCTCAATACTCTTTAACATTTAGCAACTTGCTAGCTTATAATTTTATTTTCTAATTTTTCCAAAAGACTATTTATATTGTTGATTAAAGTCAGGTACATTTTTTAGAGAATTCTTCTTTGGCATATTCAAATTTTAGGTTGTTCAAAAAATTGATCAATAAATATTGATTATAATAAATATAAAATAAAAATGATGCATGAGGACAAAGATTACATAGGCTTTAATTATCGATTAAAGTTGCAAAAGATCAACGTGGCGAATGTCGACCTCTAAAATATTGTCTTCAAGTAGTATCTCTTTCATAATAGAGTATTATTATCAAAATAAGAGGACGCTGCAAGATAGTGAGGTATGCCTCAAAATATGAGCCTCCACTATGGCATCCTTGATTATCGATTGTCATTATCTCATATCAATTGAACACTTTTAATAGAAATAGTGACCATATACAGATTTATATAAAAACACCTCGAGATGCAACACTCTTGTTTTTCTTAGCAAGCCTTTATTATGTTCATGATTAGTTAACTAGTTTCTATGGAATGAAGGATAACTAGAGATTTTGATAGGACTATGTAGTAGATGCACAAAATGGATCTACTTTCCTAAAGATTTCAACTTACCATCACTTAAAACCACATATATGTACATGTTATATAATTCGTGGCAGGAATAAACATTAAAACAACAACAAGCACTAGTATTGATTTAGTAGCGACGAGGTCCTATTAGTATAAATAGCTGTAAGTGAGAGGCACATGGTGTTGGTATATGCGCTATAGCCAATCGACTAGTTTTATAATAAATGCATATTTGACTATATTTATATCTCATATTTGATGCATTTTGTTTGATATTTTATACTTTTATTGTATATTTGGTACTTAATTTGCCCTAAGTGCATTTATAGGTTATAATTACATCAATGGACTAAAAGGAGAAGAATTCAGATGATGCAAAATCATGAATTCTGGAGATTTTGGGTTATACATGATCCAGTATACGGTCATGTATCTCCAAAAAATCCTAAAAATTACCGTAAAAAATGTTAATGGAGGCAGATTAAAGGAGAAGACTTTTGGAGACTTCAAGAGGCAATTCTAGAGGTAGATTTTGATTCAAAGAAGTGGAAAATACAAAGAAATCATCTAAAGATCCATTAGAATACAATATCAAACATCTACCTTGCAAGAACATTCGATTGGAGATAAAAGAGAGATTCAGAATTATGAACTCTTTGTTTTCTGTTCATTTTTTTTTGTTTTTATTTGATTTTATTTTCTATCACATGTAACTAAACATCTTTAGTGTCTAGGTAAGATGAACCCTAGTTTTACGTTATAACATGTTTTGATTCTTTTATTTAATGCAATTATTTCGATTGATCTATTGTGATTCAATTTTGTGATAAATATATGTTCTAATATATCCAAAATATTAGTACATAATGTGATTTCTTAACATAGAGATTGAGAAATCCGATGTATGAATAGATCTACCGAAATTAAAAGGATTTGATTATAAAACTAAAGATAAGTCAACAAAGATCCTCTAGATGAATGAGTTCTATCAATCTTTTTTTAATAAACTTGAATCAAATCATTCTAGCCGCAACTGTGGATCAAATGTTAGCATATATGAAGATAAAGTCTTTGAACTTTTGCATGAGAATAAGGACAAATTGAGTCCTAATGAATTAGTCTTAATCCAATAAAAAATAGAAAATATAACAACTTAATTCGATGATCTTAAGAACGTCTATCAGTTAGCTGTCAAACCTAATAGCGGAGTTCAAAAATCAATAAAGTAATCTTAGTACCTTTAACCTAAATAATGTCGATTGATAATTTTAAGACTAGTTATTAGTAGTTTCAAGGGAGTTATTAACACATGATAGAAATTTCTATGATACAATAGTCAATAAAACAATTGCATAATAAAAGGTCAATTATTTAAGAGTTTTTAGGGGGATTCATAACCTAAACAGTAATTCTTGATATTTAACGTTTTCTAAGTGATTTCTTATTTTTTATTCATTATTGCTGTCTATTTTACTTTAATTGCTTAAATTTTATTTTCTTTGATTAAAACTCAAAATCAAATTCTTAGAATAGATAATAAGTTAACTGTAATTAGTAATACTCATTGTCTTCGTGGGATTCAACTTGTACTTGCCGATACTAGCTATAACTATGCCATACACTTGTGGATAAACTAATTGGTATATAAATAAACCAATTAAGTTTTTGGCACAGTTGCTAGGGACATTGATATTAAGAACACCTTAATGTTATTATTATAGTCATTATTTTTAGTATTTTATTTTATTTTATTTTTATTATATCTTGTTGTATCTTTAGTTTATTTGTTTAATTATCTTTTGAACTTCTCTACATTAACAATGTGTTTGCGGTTTATCTTAGGGTTTAAGGTTTAATGTCATTACCACAACTCATAATCAAAGGATGGAGCAGACAATACCCTGATGGGAGCTACGATGTATCTTCCTAATAAATAACATCACTATATAGGAAAGAGAGGTTTCCTCACATGTCTTCGGAGGCTTCACCGACATCTATACTGTGTTGAGACATTTGTAGGAGTAACCAATACAATCATGAATGTTGGACACTAACTTATATGTGGGAGCAACCAAGCATATACAATTAACCTCAAGGTGTACCATACTAGAATAGTTTCAACTCAGAATGAAGCAACTTTTAAACTTATGGATGGAATGATTACACTCCAACGAAATATTTGCAGCATCAAAAACCTCAAGTTAAGGAGCCAACTTTGGAAGATATGATGACCAATTTTATTCAAGAATCAATCATAAGCATTAAGAAATAGAGGCTTATATACAAAATATGGTGAATTGAATTGACTAGTTGGTGAAGATAATATTTGACAAGATACAGGGCAAGTTGCCTAATCCTATTGAAACAGATCCTAAAGAATTTGGAATGGAAATCGCCCTTAATAGTGAAAAAAGCCTCCCAAAAGAAGAAGAAGAGGCAGAGAGTATTTCAAATAAATTAAAGGTACTCTTTGTTGAAATGAAAGCTAACCGATGCAAATTCAAGAGTGAAGAAAAGACAAAGGTCGGTTTGATGAACGAAATGACATTCTAAAAAGAACTTCCGAAAGAAGAAGGGGAACTAGAGGAGTGGCAAGAGATGATTGAAGAAGACGAGCCAAAAACCTTTATCAAAGAAGAGAAAGAAGAAGAGTGGACAAAGGTAGTTAAGGAAAAACTAGTAGAGGAACCAAATAAGGAAAACACTGGTGAGACCTTGGTAGCCACCTTAAGTATGGAGGGTTCCTACTTCCTCCAAGACAAGCTGCTTGCATCAACAAAAGATTGAGGGAGTTTCATTATCCCTTATTTTATTAACAGTTTGTCATTAAAAAGAGCATTAATGCAATTGCTAGGATTTATTAATTTGATAAATTATGCTCTTATGATCATCTAGCAACAGGTGCCTTACTTACAAACTACTAAATTGCCTTGTGGAGAAATGGGTGGAAGCAAAAGATACAAATTTTGTACTGTACCGACCAATATTGTAAACTTTGAAAAATTGGGGGACTATTCAACAAAATTTTTTAAAACAACCCCCTCGCATATGCCCTCTCATCTCTGTCTGTCTCTTCTCTCTTTCGTCGTCTCTCCTCTCCCAGCCACCGCCTGCCACTACCTAGCATCCCAGCTGCATCTCCTTTTATTGCTAACCACCACAACATTGTTGTGACACAACTCTCTTTATCTCCTATCGAGTGTGCTCATTGTGCTACCCACCATGAACTACCTCCTAGTCACTTACTACCCATCGTGAACCTCCTCCTAGTAGTCGGCCAACACTCCCCTACTGCCCTGCACCTCTAGCAGTCCAAACCAGATCAGATCTAGATTCAAAACCACCCAACTTAACATGACTCTCACCAATCCAAGGATTTAGCTTAGTAGAGTTTACAAAAGATTGCAACAAATTTTGTGAAATTGTGAAGTTATAAGGATGTGTGAGTGCACTTTACTTTGATGAGGAAGTCTAAAAAATTTGCAAGGTTTTTTTAATACTATTGGCTCAAATTGTTGCTTAACTTCATCATTATTCAATATAACTGCAATATAAGTGTGCTTGGATGGATCATGTACAAAGATACTTTACATTGACTAACCAAAGACATTATCAAGGTACCTATTAATTTAAATGGCAATGATGTGACAAATATATGAAATAAATATTAACTAGTAGGCCAAAGAGAGTGGAGGATTAATAATGGGAAAAGCGGTTTCATGATGTGGTAATAAAGTAGGACATATTATGACATTATGTTCCTAATAATCCTAATGGAATTAGTGGTTTAGGTGGTGTAACTCTCCATTAATCAAATTAATGGAAAAAGTGATAATTTAAGTATATTATACATTTAAGCATTTATTTAGACAGAATTTGAGAGTTTTAGAAAAAGGTTTGTTGTGAGAGGTTTAAGTATAAAGTTTTTGAATATTTATTATAAAGAGTTTCAACAAAAATTGAATTTATAATATATGTTGTTCATTTCCTTTTTTTAAATTGAACAAACATTTATATTTTAAAAATAAATGAAAGTGATAAGTTCAAAAACTAAAAGAATTAATGGTGTATGATCATGAAAAAAAGTTGAGTTATATTTTGATAGATTTAATTACAATAATTTTATTCAATTTCTTTCACCCAATGTTATGAATACCATACTGGTACGAATACTAGATATGGTTTTAGTATGGTACTATACCAGTATCGGCCAATACCGTGTATTATTTTGGATAATTTTTTATATTTATAAAATAGTCTTTTAATATATTATACTGTATAATTTATAATTTTACATCAATCCTATTTCCAAAAATCATAATAATAGAAATTTGAAATAAAAATTTTATTTATTTTTATTAGCATTATTTGTCACATATTTCACATATAAATAATAATCATATTTAATATGAAAAATCATTTAGTCATCATACAAATAAAAAATTCATAACAATAAAAAGTATTTAAAATGTTACAATTTCATCATATAATAAATAATAATTATATCAATTTTTAAAATAAAATTTGATTAACAAACTTGGCTGGAGGACTTCAAATTAACTAAGAGACAAAAGATTTGCTTCAAAATCACTAATAATACATGTCCAACAATGTTTTCATGCTTGATATATACAATTTACGAATAATTAGTATGAGTTGATGACATATGTAACACTCAAATTAGTACATATTGCTATTTGATAATATTTACAAAAGGATTTTGAGTTATTAAAAAAAGACATGTTACATCACCGAAAATGGAATAGTACTGACGTCTTTGGTACCAGGTGTAAATACCGGTCAGTAACTATAATACCGGCCGGTGTAGGAAATTTTGAAAAATATGGGGACTTTTTTGTAAAATTTAAAAAAAATCTTCCCCCTCTCTTCCCCCAAGTGAGTAACGCTTAAGAACTTGCCCTTGAGAGGGGAACAATAGCTAGAAATGGTTGTTAATATCTCGTAGTCTAATGATCAAAAGGAGGAATCCGCCCGAGGAGGGGCTCGCGTCTGATTAGATAGTTGATGAGGTAATAGTTTACCAAGGTGATGATATGTAGTTGGTCTGAGAGGAAGATCAGCCACACTGGAACTGAGACACGGCCCAGACTCCTATGGGAGGCAGCAGTGGGGAATTTTTCGCAATGGGCGAAAGCCTGTCGAAGCAATGCTGTGTGGAGGTAGAAGGCCTACGGGTCGTGAACTTCTTTTCCCAAAGAAGAAGCAATGACGGTATCTGAGGAATAAGCATCGGCTAACTCTGTGCTAGCAGCCGTGGTAATACAGAGGATGCAAGCGTTATTTGGAATGATTGGGCGTAAAGCATCTGTAGGTGGCTTTTTAAGTCTGACGTCAAATCCCAGGGCTCAACCCCGGACAGGCGGTGGAAACTGTCAAGCTGGAGTACGGTAGGGGCAGAGGGAATTGTTTCCAGTGGCGGACGGGTGAGTAACACGTGAGAACTTGCCCTTGGGAGGGGAACAACAGCTGGAAATAGCTGTTAATACTCCATAGGTTGAGGAGCAAAAGGAAGAATCTGCCCAAAGAGGGGCTCGCATCTGATTAGCAAGTTGGTGAGACAATAGCTTACCAAGGCGATGATCAGTAGCTGGCCCGAGAGGATGATAAATCACACTGGGACTGAGACACAGCCTAGACTCCTACGGGAGGCAGCAGTGAGGGATTTTCGGCAATGGGTGAAAGCCTGACGGAGCAATGCTACGTGGAGGTAAAAGGCCTATGAGTCATGAACTTCTTTTCCTGGAGAAGAAGCAATGACGGTATCTGGCAAATGGTATAGTTCTTTTTTTTGGTAGCTAAGAGGATTATAAACATGACTATTGCTTTCCAATTGGTTGTTTTTGTATTAATTGTTACTTCCTCAATCTTATTGATTAGTGTACCTGTTGTTTTTGCTTCTCCTGATGGTTGGTCGAGTAACA
>JAOTAY010000004.1:17889924-17914550 GCA_025629805.1 Erythroxylum baracoense
GAGCCTCAGGTCCGGATGTCGCGCAGGATGTCGGGCCCGTGGGCCCGCCCGGGGAGGGGTTCCAGCAGGACCCTTCTTAGAAATCCAAATATAGGTTACCTTTACTAACTTTCATATCACTTAGAATCCAATGGTACGTAAGGGTAAAGTTGCATCCTATTAGACCTCCACAAATCTCTCATATCAACGAGATTCATACTAGGTGTTGTTTTTGTTGTTGTTGTTGTTATTGTTGTTGTTGTATGACTGTAAGAATTTTTAAACTTCTAATTAAAATCTTGTACTACTTACAATATATCATTATATTATATTGCTACCATTTCCAATATTTTTATAAATTATGATTTTATTATTAATAATATTAATGATTAAGAATAATTGTTAACTTGAATTTATGATATTTTTATTCTATTAAAATTAAAATTTTAGGTATGATTATTATTATTTTATAAATAATTTTAATTATTTATGTCCAAAATATATTTAGTTTTTTCAAAGTTAAAATAACCTACCATGTGTTTTTTAACAATATGTTTAAAACATTGAAAACAACTTGACAACAAAGGATAGCTTAACTAGGATTATACAAATGTCAATTATAATTACCCTTAACTAGGATTATTAATTACACTTAACATTAACAAACTATCTTCCAAATATTATAAAATTTAAGAATACTATCATATACAAAAATTCATCAAAATTCCACTAACAAATTATGAAAATATTTAAAATCGACTTTTGACAATAATTAACAATTCGTCACCAAATTCTCAACCTTTGCCGACGATTTACATAATCGTCTCGAAATGCTAACATATTTGCTACGAATTTCCAAAATGGTAGCAAAATGTCGTACCCTCTGTGACGCTTCTCAACAATCGTGGCAAAATATATTCGTTTATCAAAATTTTGTGCGGCAATTTAGATAATTGTCTCAAAACAATAATATATTGGCAACAAAAACTTTTTCCATCGCTACTTGTTGGCACCATTTGTGATGATTCAGGATAACCGATGCCAAACGTATAGATTTTCTGTGACTACTTGTGACGATATTCATATTCGTCGCAAAAGTTGTCATATTAGCAACGAAATTTTGTAATCGTTGTAAAAACTTGCTCCTATTGCGACAATTTTCTATAATTGTCATAAATTATATTCATTTACCGACGGTTTTCAATAACATCGCAAATGTCGTACTTATTGCAACGAATTGCTATATCGTCGCCAAAAAGGTAGCTTTTGGCGACAATTTTATTACCATCGCTAATTAAAGTGTAGCCAAAACATACATATGTTGTAGTGAATAATGTACAAATCAAGTCTAAGGGAAGGAATTAACTACTTAAACTTATCAATTTTTATAATTAGCTTAATAGGGATAATTATGAGAAAATTTTTTAAAATTGAAAAATATTTATTGAGAAATTCATTATAAGTGTGGTTATTATTATGATTTGATTTGTTTAGGCAAATAGTCATGAGCATTGATGATGAAGTTAATTTTCATCTGCTCCATTAATTTTGAAAATAGATACTTAATTTGCACTAAGATAACTTTTATATAATTTGGATATGCAATTGAGCTAGAAGGGTATTATTTTTAGGATTTTGAGTATCTTATGGAAAAAGGAAAAGCACAAAATATATGAATAAGTGAGAATTAAATAAATTCACTTTATTGGCTTGAGACTAAGTAAAAGGTTGAAGTTAAAGAATATTATTAGTTTCCATTTGAAATGATGACCTAATTGAGTAACTAAGAGTATTCATGAAAAACTGTTTATTTTCGTGTCAAACGATTAGGTTACTTTTCAAACAAGCCTCTAATTACTCTTGGGTTATTTTAAAGTCAATCTTTTGCTTTTCTTTCCATTAGGGTTATGAAAATATTTGAAAGTTGAAGCATCTCTCTCATATATGTTCACATTATATATTAGGTTGAATTTTTTGGATTGATTTAAACTTTGAAGGATTATGAAGTTGAATTGAATTGATTTATGTTGTGATGGAAGTAGTTAAGTGCTTAAAAATTTCATGAACTTTGCAATTAAATAAAAAAATATAGAATCTTGATTGATGCAATTGTTTCAATAAATTCTTTCTAGGGTTGCCACCCATTTAATTTAATAGTGATGAAATTGATTTGCTTGGGTACAAATAAATGTTTACGAGTAGGGGAATTTGATAAGTGCTAATTAACTTATGTTCTTAACATGATTTTAAGAGTAGTTTTCTTAGGTTTGGATTATTTCTACAAGATTTGGTACTTTATGTGACTTATATTTTGTTTTCAAGTCTTATTTTTTTCTCATCAATGAAGAATGAATAAATTTAAGCAAGTTAAAGTCAAGTTGGAGAAGTTTTAGCATAAATTTGGATGAATATGAGTGAAATGGACCTATATTTAGAAAACAGGTAAAACATGGTCCCATATTTTTTCCCACATATGATAGTCGTCCAATATGTGCTTTGAGAAGTTGTCATATAAACAATAAGGCCTAAACACGAACTCCTGTTCATAGCCTTTAGACCCTTGTTCCCTAGATGAACCCTCATGTTTACAATTAAGGAGTTACTAAGCCAATACAATCTATTTTGGTGACTCTTATTAGCAGTAATTTTTTATGTAACTTAGGATTTTCTATAGTTGTAAAAAACATAGGACCAACATTTATCAATATTGGACTAGTGTTGGACAAGACACATTGAACTTTTAGGGTTTTGTGAGAATAAAAGGGGTCCTTTGGAATTAAATAGGGTGAATCATTAAGGAGCAACTAAAAGGAGATAAGCTAGAGTGTCTTGGGATAAGAAAGGAGTAACTTTAAAGACAAAGAAGGGAATCCCATAAATGAACATCAAGATTAAAAGCATCTATGAGGATGATTTAGATGCTTTTTCTAATCTTGTTTTCTTTCTTAATTGTTATTAGCTTCTTTTATCTTAGCTTGAGCAAAATTGGGATAGATCTAAATGAGATGAATCCTATAGCTATTTTTTTAGATTAACTCTTTAATTTAATGAAAGGCTCAAGTTATCTTATAAATGATTCATAGTTATTCTTATGTAAGCATTTTTTATTCAATTTCAGATTTCATAAAAAGGGATTAAAAATAATATGTATGAATATATTATGACATAAATAATAAGAGTTGTATGAAATCCTATAGATAGCGTTACATAAATCTTTTGATTTCTTTGTCCTTATCTATTGCTTTAGTTAGTTACTCTATATTCAAAGTTCTAATTCAATTAATTTTATCTTTAAAATCCATCATTCATTTTATTAGGTTAGATAATATAAAGACATTTAATATTAGTACTTATAATCCTTATGGGATCAACACTCATATTCATTGAGTTATACTATAAGAACGATAAATGCACTTGTCATATTATTGTTAGCATAATTTTGTTAGGTTTATGATTATTAGCATAATTTCGTTAGGTTAGCATAATTTTGATCAGATATACACATCATAATCAAAGATCTTTTTTCTAATTTTATATTATATCTTTCTTGGATTAAATAACTTGTCTATATTGCACAAGGTTACTTGCTTGCATTAAATGACTTGGTCATGTTGCATAAGGTTAAGCACCCATTAGCTAAGCATTTTAACAAGAAGGATCTTGGTGAAGCATTTTTAGTCCTTGGTACTCAAATTCATTTATTAAGTCTCTTTCAAAGAGCATACATTAAGCATGAGTTGTAAATGTTCTATATAAAAAATTAAAAATCTCATCAAGAATCGATCTCTCATAGAGAGAGCTTAACATTGGCATAATGTTCAAATACTGGAATTGAAAAAGAGATCATGAATAATGTTTCTTATTCTTGTGTAGTTGACAGTATTATATATGCTTAAGTCCACACTAGACTAGTATTGCATTTGTTGTTAGATCATTGGGAATATATTTATTTAAACTAGGTTTAAACAACGAGAATATACTTAAAAGAAATTTAAGATATCTCTAAGGAACAAGGGATTCTATTTGATATATAAGAAGATTAAGAAATTAGATCTTATTAGGTACATAAATTTTGACTTTGTTATGTGTTCAAATGATAGAAAGTCTTTATTAAGTTATATCTTGATATTAGTAGATTGTGTTATTTCATAGAAAAGTGTCAAATAAATATTGGGGACCTTTTCGCCTATTCATATAGAGTTTGTTGCATATTATAGGGATACTTCATAGGTAGCTTAGTTAAAAATTTTGATTTACGAACTATCTATCGTTGATTTAGTTGTTTGCCCTATATGGTCGCATTGTGAAAATCTTTATATAGCATTATTTACTAATAACAATAAGAATATCACAAGGTCTAAACATTTGGAGGTAGGTTGTGTTACACACTAAAATTTTAAAACTAACTTGATTTTGGGATTGTCCAAGAAAATATGATTGTGTCTCTAGGGTGTGCCTGTACCATCCTAAAATATGGTTTGGAATATAAGTTTGTCCAAAGTTGTTTACTTTTCTTAACTATAATTTTGACTTTTTTTTGTATTCCATCCACTAGTTTTATTGACTATCCTATTGATCGATCTTTCCTTGCCTTCACCTAAAAAGAAATTACAAGAAAAAGTAAAACACAAACATCTATTAACATTTTAAAAATTTTCAGCAATGATTATGGTTTAAAATAATATAAAAATAATGTTAAAAAAATTATAACTAAATCCAAATCCCAATAATTATTTGTAAGTAAAAGTAACTGAAATTAAAATTTCTTGAAATTTTGGTTTGTTTGCCTCTTGACAAATGTTTCATTAGAGTTATTTAGCTAGAAACTTTCCTTAGTATTTAACATATGAAGGCCTTCTTCTATTGATTATTGAGCCTTCTTTTGCCTATGCCTTCATGTTCTTCTATGACATTTGGTTATCTTCTATATAACGCAAAAGTTTGGTGCAACTTGCTTGATTAATTCCTAAAAAGAATTATGTAGTTAGTATTACAGTATCAATAAATAATATAAATCATATTTAGACAAAGAAGGATATTTCTCATCTGTAGCATAAAAGATGTCCTCGTCTCCTTTGACTTCCATCTTCTCCTCTTCCTTCATTAGGATTTTGCCACTATTTTTATTGATGGACAAATCTTTAGGTTCAACTAAAGATTTGTGCTTTATTGTTTCTGTTGTCTTAATATAAGACCACAGGTGTATAGACATATTATTTTATACTAGTACAATGATGAGTAAGATTCAATCCCATAAGAAAAGGAATAAGCTACGTCTAACTTTATCAATATTATTTAATCAAGAATAAAGGAATTTAAGAAATCAAAGCACAACTCGAAATGATCTGACAGGTAATTATCAAAAAGCATAGATAATAATAACAATCTACATCAGACTTTCCCTTAGCATCATCTTATACCCTTAGTTCAGTTGTTTAGGAAATTTATTATTTGGAATTGATGAGGTCAACCAGTATAATTTATTATCACATATTGATGTATAGCCACCTTGCCCTCGATTGATTGAAATATCTACCATATCTAAGGATGCATTTTCACAAGTTCAGCACTGACTTGTTACTCCCACTTTAAGATCTTCCATAAATTTGATTCTTTATAAATAAACAAGTAGCAGACGACAATTATACGCTTTTGTGATGCTATTGAACTCTTTTCTTCTCAATCAAGGGAGAAATTTTATTAGCTCTGTCACAACTCGAAACTGGAAAGAAAAGAAGCCACTGTCAAATAACTACGACCCTGCTAAGACAAATAATTAGAAAGCACCGGAGGCACCATCAGTAGAATGGCCAAGCAAATTTGAGACTCTTCCTGTCGTAGCCATTAATCTTATTTCCTTTCTAAAGTCCTGTTTTTGACATGGCATCTGCCATATGCTCAGACCTACGCACACTCAAAAAAAAAAAAAAAAGGAAACTGGACTTCACTTCGTTATATCAATACGATGCCCATGCCAACGTCCCCGAATCCATTTCAGGAAGAGGCGTTGTGACAGCAACTGAATTGAGCCAACCAAACTTTTCCATGACCTTCTTGACCAGGTCTCCTGCTGCGTATGAAATACCTGAAGCCATGGCCCCAATAAGCACATACTGCAGGACAGTTCTGAAGTAAACAGAGTACTTCGGTGGGTTCTGGATGTGAGCCTTTCCTATGGCAAGTATTGTAATGCATATGAATGAAGCTGCTGCAACTGCCAAGAGCTTGAAATCTGTGTTATTGCTCTTCTGAAACGAGAAACCATATACTATAGGAGGTATTAAGCCAAAGACAAGGTATGATAACACAGCAACCGGAATGTGAATTGCAAAATTATTTCTATTCCCCAACAATACATGGTAGCGATCAACTTGTAGAATTCTTGTACCAGAGGTTTCTGCGGGTTCATCACTTCTCAATTCCCAAAGCTGCAATTTTGCATAAATTCAATATTCAACAACCTAACATGCGGTTTTTCAATCATCAGGGAGCATTTTACTCGTATTATAGCTACATCATTGAACATATTGAAGTAACGACCCCAAACTAGAAACTAATGTAAAGGAAAGAAGCTCACATTTTGCCCCATGACAAAAAGTCCACCAATCAGGTTTGCAAGTGCCAAAGCTACAATCTTCACTGCAATGGGAAAGTGGTTATTAATTGAATTGTCAAACAATGTGAAATTAGACCAAAGGCTTGATAGTCCTTTTAAGCAGCTACTTGATTAGTGTAATATGTAGTTCAGTAGCTTTTAGCAATATGCAAGTAATTTCAGGTCGTCTATACGCTAAAATGCAAAAGACCTTGCATAATTATCGATAACCTAATTTCTAAATCTCTGGGTTGTGGATGTCTGTTTCAAAATTAATTTAGAAAAAATGTCAAGTTGGCATGACCATCGGAAATTTATAATGGCTTATTGCACATAAAAGTAGAATGATACATATGATTTGCCTTTGAAACTTTACCCTTCTCTGTGGCAACAATTTAAGTAACTAGAGTTGATTTTATTGAATAATGGAATGTGTCCACAATAGGGCACTTGAGAAATTGGCCGTAAGATTACTTAGTTCACTAAAAAATGTGTGGTAGTAAGTTATCTAAGTCCTTTAGAATGTGGGAAAAATTGCAAGTTGTAGCATGCATTGTCCAATATATGAAATGCTGCATAAAGATTAAAAAACTTTAATTCTAAACTTACAAGGGGTAGCACCAGCACTAGCAGCAGATGTGACAACACTTAAACTTGTAATGGATTCAATTAAACCACCATATACAATGCTCTTCACAATCTCCACCTTGTAATCACTTCTGGATTCAGTGCTACTTGTTGTCTGGGTTGAATCATGAAGGCCTGGTTCCGTCTGAGATGTTTCATTTTCAGATGTCCCTGGTTCGCAAATGCTAAGTTAGATCATCTTCTTCTATATTGCACGCAAAAATTCTGAATCAAATAAATTGGTGGAACACATTCTGTAGGATATTAACCATGAGACGGATATATGGAAATTTAAGACATTAAAAGGGTAACAGAATTAGGATCAAAGAAAAAAAAGAGACAAAATGTCCGCCATTTTTCAACATATTCTATCCATAACTTTTGTATAAAGACGAGGGAGTGGGCCTAAAAATGACACTCTTAATTTAAAAGGAGACATCCTAAGCATATAATTGAAAATTGAATACCCTTTTGACTTTAATCACACCCATATCCCTGACGACTTTTCATTGCTCTTTATTCAATTTTCGAAGTAGTATTTCTATTAACATACCTCTCTTTGATAAATATCCAAGACCAAGTCAGTTGGTATCAAGAATCACTAATTGATGTTAGCTAAAACAATATGTTGCATTAGCGTGCCAATGGAAGTGTTCTACAATTTGAAGATCAGTATCAGTGCAAGACATGTAAACATTACCTGCTGGCTCCTCTTTCTTTGAACCAGTGGAAGGTTTTCCTCCATCAACTACAATTTGATTAAGTTGTGGTGTAGAGTCTGGTTTTGGAACAGCTGCACCAGGTTCCTCAAACACCGAAGCAGAATCATTGTCAGTAGCTGGTGCTCCACTTAGTGGTGGAGCCACATTTTGATCAAGCCCTGTTACACTTGATGGAGGTTTCGTTGCTGTTGATGATTGCTGTGGTGGTCCGTTAATCCTAACGTGTACTGTACCTGCAGAACCAATCAAAACTTGGGATAGAGCAAGAAGAGTACGGATTCAACATATCAGCATTTATTTACTTTTCATCAAATTATCAGTAATGTCAAAAAAAAAGGATAATGGTATCAGTGTTTCCAAAATAAGTGTAATTTTTAATACTTTGGGTAACCAAGTACTAAATTTAATTAATTCAACTACAATGGTCAGTAATAAAACTTTCTTGTGAAATCACACTCAATATTCACAAATTTACAGAATACTGGTGGACATAAATTCAGTTTGCGAAAGAACACCTGAAATTTGATGCATAACAGACTTTATTGAAAATTCAACATCCCCAGTGTTTCTTATGCAAACACATAACTGGTAAGGGCACCATGAAGGGAAAACAATATGGTACTTCTTCTACGTGTATTTGCATGCCCATATGCTTGTTTACTTATATGGTAATCAAAAGGAGGACTCTCTGTAGACCTTTTTCCCCAGGTTGTAATTTGTAATTATGACAGATTGAATCAAAATCAATCAACTAGAACTCCTAGTCAATGATAAGGTCATCACTGTCATTAGAAAACTGAATTGCATCTGTAATGCAGAGGTGAACCCATAGTATAGGTTCAGTCCAACAGAGTTGTGTTCATGAAATTTCCTGGTTACATAAACTTTTAAATAAATTCCAAAATAGTATTTTCTTATGGCATGAAGTGTGCTACCTTTGTTGTCCATTGTGTCGTTTTTAATACGCTTCGAGAACGGCCAACCCCCTGTTAATTGTATAAAAAGGAACGGTAAATTGCAGATGATGTGTAGCAAAAAGAACTAAAGAATAGAACACAACAAAAACTCTGGCAAATAGCATTCCAGTTGAAGAAATTCAACAAGATTTAATAACCGCTTAACATACACAACTATTTATTATTTTACCAGTATCCTATGTGCAAATCCAATCTATAGTCCATGCTCATGCAATAAGAATCTTATGATTAAGTCCATTCATGATATATTGAATGCAGAGTTAGTGCTCATTGCAGGCCAAGAAACATGAATTCAGGGCTGAAAGGAAGATAAGAGGGCCTAAAATTGCTTAACTTGGTTTAATTTCTATATGACCAGGATCAATAAAAAAAAGAGAACTTTCCATGCCCATGACTTTTTAAGCTGAAGTTGTATCAATCTACTGCCATATATGAAACATAGACTTCATGCAGAGGAAGGAAAAAAGAAGTAATATGCAGTACCTGCAGGGACGAGAAAACTGAAGCAAGAAGTGCATCTGATCAGCTCAAGACATTGAGCAGAAGTATGTTCTTCTTCAGTATCACGAAGCATAACTTTTTGTATGCAAGTATCACAACGAGGACAGTAGAATTCTCGTGTATTAGGCTTCTTAATCACCTCTTCCAGATATACTTCTGCCACATCTGGTCCAACCTCTTTGATGAGGCTACTATTTCCATTTTGTGAAGTTCCAGTGTCGGGAGTAGCATATTCAATCCGTTTCTCATGGGGCCTGGCAGAAAATGGAACTTGAAGGTTTGATATTGGTGGTAGGTTTTCAGCCTCTGAGTTTGTGATATCACCAACAGTTGGATTTTTAGATGCAAATAATTCATCCGAATATTCATTCCCTGGAACCAAAAACATTCAACATAGACGAAGCCTGGAGTGGAAATGCTTAAAGCTATCTGATATTGAACACTAGAGATAACGGAGAAGAATTGATGAGCAGATTTTTGATAACTTCAGAGGGGAATTAACCGGAGTTGAAGGAGAGTTAACTTCTTAGACAGCTTGTGATCAATCTTGTTTAGTTAAATTCCACTCAATTAATTTGTTAAAAGAAAAAATAGCAATGCAATGCTGCCGCATCATTGATTTGAAGAGTACACATTTGCCATGTCCTATACCCATTCCTTTCTAGGATACGCAACTGCGGTTCGTTACTCAAATATGTGTATGCTTTATTAAGAATTAGTCAAACTCCAATTCAGCAAGTTAAGTTTCAATAATGATTTTAACACACTAAACCATAGATTGATTAGGGTCCTTTATAGAAAAAAATTAGTATTTCCACTTACACATGCCAAAATTAACGTATCTTCAGTATTTTTACTCTGCACTTGGTATTCTCATTTTTTGCAACAGTAAAAAAAAAACAATTTAACATCTGTAACTTCGAACCCATACTAGGAAATGAAAATTAGGGACGAGAGGAAGAAGAATATGGACGGCAATAAGTGTTGAATAAATTGTCATGTTATGCCTTAAATGAGAAATATTTTACTATCGACCAATGCTAGGGGCCCCCTGAAATTAAAAAATATTTGATAAATTTTAAAATTTAGAGAATAAAGCAAAAAAAGCTTTAACGCACAAGGCAGTGGATACCCAAGATCAGCACTAAACCAAATGAAACCACAGAAAACGAAATAACGCAAGTCTCGGACATGTCGCAGTGAATGTTGTTTTGGTACAGTTGGTAAACATATACAATAACAAACGATACAGATCTGAATACGTCGACATGGTCAACTTCTTTTATATATTTATATATTTTTTTTTAATTTTTTGTCACATTAGTGCTCTCGTCACATTGGCATGGTCTTAATTGAAAGCACATGGTCACGGTGGCATAGTACTAGAATTGATAATAAAATAAACATTAATTTTCTCTCACAATAATAGCACTGTTTAATGAGGACCGGTCAGTTTTCCCTTTTTTTTCTTTTTTTCTGGTGTGTGACTGTGTGTCTTCTTAAGTGCTAAAATAGAAAGCTTCCAACAAAACTATGATATATCTTTGGTAATTAGTTAAATACTTAGCTGACCAAAAATTTTAATTTTGAGGAATGAGAAAGTTATGTTCAAAGCATGGGTTTGATAATATTGTATCGTAGCGAGTCTACTCTTAGTTATGAAATTGGGTATGCCATGGCTTGGCTTTTCATAATCTTCTGCATGGAAACGTTCTAACTAGTTAATTAAATTCATAATATAATTCTTATATTTTTATAGAAAAAAATGTTTATTTGTTGCTGCAAGGAAAAAAAAAGAAAAGAAAGAAGAGATAATTTACCTCCATTTTTGTGGAGATTGCTCTCCACCTCCCTGTTGTGGTCTCCACTGAAAGAATATTGAGAACCGATGAGCACCCCACCACTAGTTCCAGCGGATAGCGCGGTGGTTGTACGGCTAGACTTCCTTCCGTGAAGAGGTAATTCCTCCTCCTCCTCCTCTTCCTTCTCCACAAATGGCTTCACTTTCTCCATAAGCATCCGGTAACCCTAATGCACCCGAATCTCTGCACTTACTCCAAGAAAGTAACTCGCTGCTCTCTGTTTCTTCTCTCTCACTGTTACACACTTTTTTTTGGCTTACAGCCGTGATATATATACAATACAAGTGTTGAAAGGGCAGCTAGAATATTTAAAATAATGTCAGTACTCTTCAGGCTGGTGGAATAGTATGAACGGGTCATTGTCCTTTTCTATTCGAGCTCAGATTTGAAAACCTGGTATCCATTATAACAACAACCTCCGACTCTTCTTATGTGCTTTTTCTCTTATAAGTTCCATTGGTTCATTAACAAATGATTCGATTGTTTATAAGAGTTTGATTTATGGAATCAATAAATGTTTCAAATCAAAATATTATATAATTAAATGAATATATAATAAATTTTTTGAAAAAAATTTGACAACTTAAATATTTTACGTATTAATTAATGTTATAAAAATAAGTCAAATATGTCTTCATCGAGGGAATAACCCCTCTTCATAAACACGAATATTTCCATCAAGAGTATCTTAATCTTATAGCTATAGTTTTCGAAAAAAAATAAAAGCATTTTTATGGTAAAGTTGAAGGAACCGAAAACTTTAAATTGGTTTGACAAAAAAGAAATAATTTTGTTGAGGATTATTACGTAAATCATAGCTTTTCTAAATTGATGATTTCTACCAAACATCGTTTTGTCTTCACGCTAATGAATTCTGACATGCCACTTAAGTTACGTTGGCTGTGGACCTGTGGTGGATGATGAAACGTTCGAAAATGAAAAAAATAAAAGCTACAGCCGCTTAGGTGGCACTGATAGTCACCGGCCGCCATGTCCTAATCACTCCGACTTTCCATCTCCATTCTTTCTTTCACACTTAGTCATCTTCAATATGTAAAGTCAACAATTGACTAAGAAAATATTTTCACATCTAAATTTTAAAATGAATTGTGGTTAACCTACATTTTTAAATAATAGATGAGATACACGTGCAAGTTTGTTTATAACTACTAAGATATCTCTCATCCGGTGGTTCCATGACTGATCCTTTGAGATGAGACTTGTAACGCTTGCATTTTCACTTTTGCCAAATAAAAATTCATTTCATTTTAAAAATGAAATGAGCCTCTCTCTCTCTCTCTCCCCCCACGCCTAACACCCATATTTGTTACAGTTTCTGGAGTTGTCAATGAGTGGTATAAGAAAAATTTAAAACAGAATTCACAAGATTGGATATAAATCATTGAAACTATCATTTGGATGAGTTTCTTATTTTCACATGTTAGAGGATTTCTTGAAGAATCTTTTACTTCACCCGGAAATTATCTTTTATGTATTTGCATATTTCAAAAAATAACATAAAATCTTTTAAGTGAACATTGTTTATAGTTATAAATAATGTTAAGATCTTAACTAATTATTTCATAGTTAATAATTGAAATATCACACCTAAACTCATCATGTGTGAGATACATGATGAGCTTAGTTAATAAAATTTTAACATGTTCTTTTACTCATCCAATCACTCATACGATATCACAAGAGTTGATAGTCGTATATCTGCTACGAATATATGATGTCTCAATTAATGAATCGATCCTTGAGTAGATTTTATACGTTATACCCTAGGTCATATCTTGCATTTCAATCTTCTTTGATCTCATTTATTTTATCATGTCGTAAATGTATTCAATTCTCTTACTAAGAGTTGATGGCCACCTTTAAATATATAATTTTTCTTACACGAGTTACCAATCAGAATGACCCTTCCTTTGCTAAATTCTCTTGAATAAAATTTAATTTGCTTTCATAGAATTGTCCCATAAGATTGTATCAAACATAATCTTCTAGTAAATTCTAAAGTTGCAAACCTTGAATTTAATCCTTAAGAATTAGACGAGCGTTCTAAGGGTATATTATAAGGGTCACTTAACCTCTAAGGTTTCACATAATGCAAGTTGAGATCTTATGACTTGTATTAATTCTTGTTATAATCATTTTTGCACACATGGTAAAAGTCATATGTTACGGTATTAACTCTTATTAATTTGGAGTATATGTTATTTATAAATATAATACCATACAAATATGATCCATACATACTTAATATGTAACATGAGTTCATTTATCTACTCTTAACTTTTTCTTTTTGAACTCTCATTTGGCAACTTAAAATAGATATGGTGATCATATGATCACTCCAAACCAATTTTCTTTTGCTTTATGATCTAAGTCGACGTTCATGGTATAAGTTTCTTACTTTAGATCTCAATTATTGCTTTGATAACAAACGTAACACCTGCCTCTTCTCCAATCATCACAAAGACTAGAGTTGATTGCTCATGTGAGAAGGCCAATCTTTTATTTATCCAACATACTCTTTGATTCATACAAAAAATATGTGATACCAAATAAACATATTTCAAAATTAAGTATTAAGTAATTCTTCTTACTTAATAAACAATGTCAAATCACATTTTTATTTATACATGACTGACAGTTGTAGATTGCATTATGTTTTAGTAGGTAGTTTGGTGTGTGTTTAGTTGTTAATTTGATCATTTAGTGTGTGTTTAGGTTATAAATGTGTTAATTTGTTAAATATTTGTGTTTTAAGTGTTTTATAGTTTAGAGCATGATTTTGAGCTTCAACGTTGTGTATTTGAGGTGTCTTGATGAGTTTGCTAGTGTTTTAGGGTAAGTATTAGAGAATGGAGAAGATTCGGAGAAGGTACGAACCTAGAACTAGGGCCACAATCGTGTCCAATAAGCCACGATAGCTGCCACGATCATGACATAGTGCCATGATTGTGGCCTATGCGATAGAACACGAGGACAACCTTCCCGAATTGAGTTTTCGAGGGACTTTTTAGACCTTTTAGACCTGGAAAAGACTTTAGGGTTATCTTAATTAGAAAGACTATATAAAGGAAAGAGATGTAACCCTAAAAGGGAGCTTCATTTTTTGTCACATTTGGAAAGCTTCACAGAGAGAGAGAAAGGAGAGAGAGAGAGAGAGAGAAGAAGAGGAAGAAGAAGAGGGTCTTCCGATGCTGCTGCCTTCCTGGATTATCCTATCCAATTCTTTCTCCTTTCCATTTTCATTTTTATTCATTCAATGTATGTGATTGAAATGGATTATATGATGATGGATTTTGGATTTTTGATGACGTTTTAACTCTTCCTTCGGGATTTACCTTAATTTAATGCTATTATAGTCATTTTTGTGTTTTATTGATTAGGTGTTGTGATTTATTACGGTATTTGCATATTTTAGTAATAAATTGAGAGGGTGAACAGGATAAAAATGATTGCATTGGATTAACAAGAGTTAGGCAATTCAATAGATCACGTGATTAATCTTATTGGGTTATACATAGAGAAAGATCCCATGTGAGTCCTGGTAGTTTAGTAGAGGGCTTAAGATCTAATTAAAATTTTGGGTCTTTTGTTAATTGAGAGATTGCAAACTCCATAATTCAATTAGGGTTTAACAATTATAACTTGAGAGAGAGTAATTGGCTCTTTGATAATCTAGAACTGACACCACAATAACGCATAAATGACTACATTAGCATTAATAATAGGAAAATCCCCTCTCTCATAACTTGGTAATATCTCTTGAGTGATTTTCATTATGACTTGTGTGTTACTTAATGTCTGTTATTTGTGTCTTAATTTCCTAAATTAAGTTCTTGCTAATCAAATTCCCACATTTACTTTTATGTGCATTTTTATTTTTATTTTATTAATTTTTTAGCCTTAGATAACCTAGGAGTAAATTAGTTCACTCTCCTCATGGGAACAACCCGTCACTTGCTACATTTCATGACTCATACTTTTGCGATAATTAAAGGTTATGTATTATAAGACTCAACACCTTCGATCAAGTTTTTAACGTCATTACCCAGGAGGCGTATGATTAGTTTAATTCTTTTAGTCTAAGGATTAAGATATTAAAAGAAAGGGGGGGGGGGAAGAAGTTTAGGTGCAGAGTAGAAGACACATCAATTTGGATGTCATTAGGCAACTATGAGGAGTCCAAAGGGTTAAATGATGGAGGAAATATATTATAGGAATCAAAGGATCCTTGTATACTTTAATAAGGAACAATTTGGATGGGGAAGTCATCATTCTTATTGAAACACGTACAATCCAGGGGTGGAAGAACCACTGAAAATTTTGTTTGTCCAATAATGTAAGGACTCACTTAGAACATCAAGACCTATTCAGATTTTAACACTCACTTAGGACATCAAGACCTATTCAGATTTTAACAAGATGAGTCTAGTTCATGGGATTATAAATTAGACAAGATCATGGATAAGCTTATAAACATGGAAGAGGCCCTAAAGAGATTGGAAGAGAAGTTTGAGCAAATAACAAAAGATATTTCCTCTTCTATTCACAACCTACAGGTTCAAATGGGCCAACTTTCTAAGGAGATTTGTAAGAAAAGTGTGAAAAAATGTCTGTACAGCATGAAAGAAAATTCAATAGAGCAACGTAAGACTACATGAGTGGGAAAGAGCTAAGAGAATCAACGGACAGACTAGCTAAATCCCACCTTATAGAAGACCAAGGGTAGCATAAAAAGGATGAAGAACGTAATGAGGATCCTCCATACATTCCCCCTCCACCCTCATTCAAGAGAATTAATTTGGTCTAATTTTTAAAGGAGTAAGAGGAAGATAGATGAGAACGGACATAGAGCTTGAAGCAAATATGAAAGTCTCTGTACATGAAGTGGAAGCTGAAGAGGAGATAAGGGTGACTAAGAAGAACAAGGAAAAGAACAACTTCTCCTCTCATAGGGCAAACTATTGGATTTAAAGGAAGATTCAGGGAGTTTTGTTATTCCCTATTCGGTTGACAGTAAGTCACTAAAAAGGACATTACTAAGCCTATTAGGTTTCTTTAATTTGATAGATTATGTACTTTTCATTATCTCCCAACATGTAGCTTATTTACGAGCTACGAAGCTAGAATTGGGTCACACGGGTGGTAGCAAGCCATTCATAATTGATCCTAATTGATTATTGAAAGCTACACGGTCAAGCTAATGGCCATAACTTAGCACGTTTAGGAGTTAGATTTAAATTGTGCGTAGTTAGAATTGTTTTAAGTTTTTACAAATAAGTTTTCATGATTTAGAATGGTTGAGAATTACTACTTCTCTTTCTCTCTTTAAACTGATTATAAGATAGGAAAACACTCTCGATGGCAAGTGGATTTGATCTCAACACTATTGCCATCACCACCTCGTTCACCATGATGGTCTCATGTTCTAACCCTTCTCTTTTAGTTTTGTTGTTAATTATGTTCTTATGCTTTTCGTATTTCGTTGTATTTCCCCCTTATGCGTTTGTATGTATCCATTGAGGATAATGTGTTGTTCAAGTGTAGGGAGGGTTGTGTGTTTTTACCTTGAGTGTGAATTTTGCACATTGTGTGATAGTTTATTTAGGTTGCATGATGTGAATTGTGTGAATGTATCGATGGCTAGGACTTAACGGGATAGATTTAGCCTTGAACATAGTCTTTGAGGTTACGAAGATTTATTAGCTTGCGAAATTAGTGACCTAGGTTATTTTAACTAAATATGCAATTTAATTAGGAGACGATGTTAGTTTATTCACCCTCAGAAGTTGTATATTCATTTATAATTTTTAGCCAATCAAATAAGTAGCATTGCTAGTATTTTATTATGCGAATGACTAGTAAAAACAATAAGGTAGGTAATGCATTAAAAATGTATAAATTTTAATTAAATAACTATTTCGCTTGCCTTCCGACTATGAATAGAGCTAGTAGCCAGTTGAGAATGTGATATAGCTGAGTAACTGGATCGACATTTATCACAAATATTTGCCTCCACGTTAAAAGGCTATAATGACATTCCAACCAAGCTATCCAATAAAATCATGACTTAGTTGAGTAACCGGATTGACATTTATCACAAATGTTTGCCTCCATGTAAAAAGGCTAGGTTCATGTCCATAAAACGTAACAAAAATAGCGTTTGTCAAATAAAAACCTACCAAACTTGTGAGTGGCTTAACTTTTCATGAAAACTTACTTAGGAATAGTTACAAGTTTGATTGACCAAATAATTGTCAATGTGTGTGAACAAACGATAAGGGTGAATAAACTTGGTATTTTGGTCTTGATTAATATGTATATTTTGTCCAAAGCACTTAGACGTAGATTTTACAAGTTAATAAGTTTGAACAACTTAAGAGATAGTGCTTATAGTTAAATTTGTTTCGTGAAGTTGAAGCCATAGTCTCTTGATTGCATATGCATGTTTTGTGTTTTTGTTATGTTTGTTGTGTTGATTGCTTAAGGACAAGCAAACATCTAAGTGTGGGGATGTTGATATTTGTAGGTTGCATCGTGTTTTAGTGGGTAGTGTTTTGTTGTTAATTTGATTATTTAGTGTGTGTTTAAGTTAGAATTATGTTAGTTTGTTAAATATTTGTGGTTTAAATGTTTATCGGTTAGAGCATGCTTTTGACCTTCAATATTATGTATTTGAGGTGCCTTGATGAGTTTTTTAGTGTTTAAGGACAAGTATAGAAGAACGAAGAAGACTCAGAAAAGGGCCGAACCCAGAACTAGGGCCACGATCCTGCCCAACAAGCCATGATTGTGACAGAACTAAATGCAAGGGTCCGCGATCGTGGCGTGTTCTCTGCCATAATCATGATAGAGAGCTAAATAAAGGGGCCACGATCGTGGCCATAACAAAACATGCTGACAGCCTTTATGACTTGAGTTTTTAAAGGACTTTTCGAATCTTTCAGACTTAGAAAAGACCCTAGGGTTAACCTAACTGGAAAGATTATATAAAGGAAAGAGATGTGATCATAAAATGGAGCTTCATTTTTTATCACATTTTGAAAGCTTTAGAGAGAGAGAGAGAAAGAAGAGAGAGAGAGAAGAAGAAGAGGAAGAAGAAGTGAGTCTTTCGACGCTGCTGCCTTCCCGGATAAGTGGGTATCCCGACGCTGCTGCCTTCTTGGATTATCCGAGCCAAGTTCTTTCTCCTTTCCATTTTCATTTTTATTCATTCAATGTATAAGGAATTTTGTTCTTTAGTTCCCTTTATTGTGACATAGATGGGCAAAACTTCTTGCTAAGACCTTCACCTTTATCAATAAGATTATTTATTAGTTTGTAATCTTACATATGAAATTGTTTTAAATTCTTTTAAAAATAAGTCACTTGAGAAAGTGTCAATAATCTTTTTGAACGATATCTTGAAATCTTAATTCCAAAAATGTATGCAGCTTCACCCATGTCTTTCATCTTAAATTCAGATGATAAACAATCTTTGATTTTCTCGATAGACTCACTATTATTACAAGCAAATCAAAATGCCATCCACATATAAAGATAATATCACAAATTTATCTTTGGATCTCTTAATATATACACAGTGGTCTTTATGAAGTATATGAAAAACATATGAATGGATTACATTTATACCATTACCTTGAAGATTTCCTCAGAATATAAATCGATTTTAATAACTAACACACTTTATGTTTTTAGCCTACCTCAATGAAACCTATAGGTTGTTTCATATAGATTTTTCTTTTAATTTTCCATTTAGAAAAATAGTCTTTACATCCATTTTATGTAATTCAAGATCCAAACTAGGTACTATAGCTAAGATTAGAAGAATTAAAGTAGACGTCATAATAGGTGAAAATGTCTTATGACAATCGATTCCCTCATATTATGTATATTCTTTTACCTCAAGGTATGCTTTGTATCTTTTGATACTACCATCAGTGTTTCGTTTTATTTTGAGAAGTCATTTATTACCAATATCTTTATTCCTATTGGGGAGATTAGCCAAGTCTCGTACATGATTCAAGCTTAAAGAATTCATCTATTCTTTCATTGCTTTCATCTATTTTTCTTTAGTAGGACCATTAAGAGCCTCATGTATATTACTTGGCTCATCATCTTCTTATAAGATAATCATCTGAATATCCCCTTTTGATTCAAAATGTTTATAGGGAATCATACCAAGATTATTTCATCATAAACGTGATTGATGAGAAATAAATTCATTAAAATCTTAATTACTCCCACTCGGATTAGATACAATTATTAAACTTTCAATAGGTTGTAATATTAACTTTCCTTAAATTAATTCTTTAATTTCTAGTTACTTCTAATCTAATAAAGTCTCTCTTTATGATTCCCAATAATGGAATCATTATGATCAATTTTACATAGAAATAGATCCTTTTCTATTTCACCCTATTTTGGTAAGTCAGTTTATAAGAACATGACATCTCATGATTGAAATTCAGTTACTACTTCATTACCTCATTCACTTATGAACATATATCCTTTTAAATGATTAGATTATCTATGCAACATATCTCCATGGTCTTAGATGTTCCATGTTGGATTTCTTCATGTTTGAAAGTCATACGAAGTGTTCCTAACTAATTTCTTGGGCATATGATTAAGTAAATAAGTGGTTGTAAGCAATGCATCCCCCCAAAAGGTGATCAGTAGATTTTCTTGTGCCATTATGGCTCTAACCATATATAATAGCGTTTCATTACATCTTTACATAATTCTGTTTTTTTTGTGTGGAGTTTATGGCATATTTAATTGTCTTTCTATTCAATTTTCATCACACAACATCTTAAACTTAATGCTTTTATTTTCTTGTCTAATTAATTGTCTACTAAATTCATATACTTTATGAAAAAATTTAATGTTTCTAATTTATAAGAAATCAAATAGACATAACCATTATGAGTGTAGTTATCTACAAAAGTGATAAAGTATACAACCCCATATTGTGTCCTTACATTCATTAGACCATATATGTTTGAATTAATCAATTACAATAGATAGAAAGCTAGTGTTCCCTTTTTGAATGGCTTTCGTGCTATTTTACCAACCAGACAATGTTCACAAATAGGTAAATCTACTTGATGTAAATCACCTATGAGGCCTTCTTTAGTTAATCAAATTATTTGTTTTTGATCAATATGATATACTCTAGCATGTCATAAAGTTATATTATTGGGATTACTAGATGATTTAAACAAAGAATAACTTATATCACTATTTTAATAACATCATCTAGAATAATAAAATTATCTATGATAAAACTATGACCATAACAAACATGTCTAAGAAATAAATCCATAACACCACTATGGACATTTACATCAAAACGAAAACAGAGACTAAATTTTGTTGAATCTTTGGAGCATACAAAAATTCATATATGATTAAAGATCAACCACCACACATGTCTAATTTGTAGGTTCTAATCCTTTTTATAGCAATCCTTGAGTTATCTCTTACATAAATCCATCGTGTTCTATACAAATTTTCTAGAGTTGCATAAAGGTTATATCATTTGCAACATGGTTGATTGCTCCCAAATATGTATCCCATAATGTGACTCAGTTAGAAAGGCAGAATAAGAGACATTCATAGAATAAATATCTATACAATAAAATTATACCTTTTTGCACTTGCCACAATCACGAGCAAAGTGACCCTTATTGCCACACTTAAAGTATTTGAAAATTTTCACGTTCTACTACTTAAGAGGATATTTTCCTTTTCCAAGTTAGTTCTAATTCACCTTTTTTAAGTGCTGAGTATAATGGGTATATTTCTTACCCTTTTTCCATTTGGATCCACTATGATGCTTTTGCTTCCAGCTTACAGCTCCATGTGAGCTAGAGGACACCTTTGAGGCTTCAAAACATGCTTCTTCTATTATAAGATGCCTCATAGCATCTTCCATCATTATGATGCTCTTATTATGAGTTTGATGCATCTTCATATGCTCCCAACTCCTAGGTAATGAACAAATCACAACTTGTACTTATTTTTTATAAAATCACTTGTAACCAACATCTCACAACTCACTAATCATGTTTGAAATATGCCTCAAATGTTTTTGCATTGTGTGGTCCAGTTATTTCTTATATGTGTCAAACTTAATAGTAAGTGACCTCACTTTAGTCACTAAGGTTCCTTCAAAACGTTCAACTAAAGCATATCATATATCATTCGCAATTTCATATATTTGAAACTCACACATGATGTCATTATCTATGCTACTTAGTAACAGAATGCAAGCTAATGAGTTCTTCTTTTTTCCATATTTCATAAGCATCATTTTCCCTCTTGTGATGGCCATGTTGCCTTCCTTAGGAACATTTATAGCTATGTTTAATAATTTAAGAGCCTCTTGCTCTTCTATTTCATATTAGATTTTCATGTTACAAGTCTCTTAATTATTTCCATTTAATTTCGCACTCTTTGATGAGTTCAGTAATAATATTCTTTGTTTTAGTAACTATACTGAAGCATAAGGTTTCTATAAAAATAAATAGTATATATGTACATTATTGTTATGTTATACATACATATATTGAATATTCAAATTTAAATTATCTATGAAATCGAAAGAGTACGTATGTTCTCAATCATCATTCATATGAAAATTAAATACCAATTATCATACTCAAGATGATTTTTCAAACATAAAAAATCATATAACATATATTATGATAAAAATAAATAATATTAAACTTGACATACATTAATGAACATAATTTATATGGTTTTTTAATTACTTTGTTCAATATATAATATTATTCAAGTGATAAAGTCGTAGAAGCTCGATATACTATTGTTCTAATAATTTCAATTATAAGTGGGTCAGATATAAAGTCCAAACTAATTCTTTCCTTCTAACTTCTCTCATAAAGTTTATCACCAACCATTTATTTGATTTCACAATCGAACATTCTAAGTTCTAGAGCATACTTAACAATTTACTTTTTGGTTGTGGTAAAGTTGAGATAAAAATTGTGTACTTCACTTCAACTATTATAAAAGTCAGACATCCTTCAAAATACAACTCTTGCATTAAGTTATTAATAGTGATAATATGTTGTATTAGATTTTCTTTAGGAAGATATTGCATATGGAGTAATTGCACTAACGTAATGATGAGTTGTCTTGTTTATACTGTAGTTCTTATAAGTCAGGATAACCTTTTCATAATTAACATTTTCTTGAAAAGCACATTTTAATGATTAAAAGCTACTCACAAAAATTCAAAAATTATAAATAAATAATGAACTCATGTTTGAAATGGAACTGTGATTATTATAATTTAATCAAAATCATTATTTCAATAGTATATCATATTTAAATTATAATTATTTCATTTTAATTAGAAACATATTTCTAATTATTATTATGGAACCAATCAAATTAAATTTTAAATTAGAAACTTATTTCTAATTCTCATTACACCAATAATATCAATTTTAATTTCAAACTTATCTCTAATTATATATTGTTTAATTGAATTAAGTTATAATTCAATTAGAAACTTTTTATAATTATTATATATAATGTTTAATTAGAGACTTATTTCTAATCATGATTAAACTTAAAAAGTTAACAACCTAAATGTAATTTGAAATTATTTCTAATTAAAATTGAACTAATTAATATTTAAATTGATAAATTGCTTAGTTTAAGTATTACTAAAGTCATAGGCATAATAATTGTGGTTGGAATTGTTAGGTTCCTAAGATGGCTAGTGTGAGAAGCTCCTCCATCTCACTACTATGGCTAGTTCCTCTTCATGCCTCTTACTTACTTCGTCTTCTTATCGCTAGTATCTAAGTTGTTTCTTAGCTTTCCTTTTCTCTCTCTTAATGCTCTTGCCTCCCTTCCTCTCGTACAAATGTTTCCCTCACCTTTTGCTCATTCCTGTTTTCATCGCTTACTTTTCCAAAAAACTATAAGGGAGATTTTATGATTTCCTTTTTCCCTTCACTAAAATTTTCTATTTTTGGAAACTATCTGTTAGTACTTTCCTGAATTGTCATCTAACTTACTTTCTATTAGAAACTTTTTAAGCCTTGAGTAGTGCACATATGAGGAATTTCTAATCATACCCTTAAAAACTTTGTCCTTAGAGCATAGAGAATGCTCCAAATCTTCTAGTGCTCTCCCGTTTGTACCTACCTGTCCCCTATCGCCACTTTCCTTTTCACTTAGCCCTAACCTCACTCCTAGAGTTAAAATTCCAGTCTTTGTAGGAATTATAAAAAAATCCTAGACTCAAGTCATCAGAGACTCCAATCCTGAACTCAAACTCTCTTATTACCCCTAAGCAATTCTGAAACTTAAATTGTTGCGTCACCTTTAGAAGCACTCAAAATCAGAGTTGAGCTCTAGAATGCTTATTTAATTGGATTTTCCCTGGATAGAAGAATCTCCTTTCCTGCAACGAAATCTTGGGTAGTGAACAATTGGAATCCTTAGGTTAGAAAGACTTATTTGTAAATGATCAAGACATCTTTCTCTTCAAATTTCAAAGCAAATCTGAAGCCAAACAAGTTCTTAAATCTAGTTCTTGTTATGTTAATAACAAGCCTTTGCTCTTGAAAAACTGGAGACCAGGACTAAACTATCAAGAAATTAAACAATCCAACATCTCCATATAGTTGTGCATTCATGGCATACCTTAAGATTACTAAACAACTACTAGATTGAGTGACCTCGAAAGTTTTGTAAGTAAACCTATACATATGGACCAAGCCATACCTAAAACTATTAGGATTAACTATGATAGAGTGTGTGTGGTGGTGGATGCAATAAAGTACTTACTAAAGGAGATACCATTACTCAAGCTGAATGATAATATGGAGCTAATAGAAGATGTGGTCAACTTGTTCTATACATGGAATGTTCGGCCCCGTTTCCGGAGTCTAACTCCTACTTGCTCTGATACCACATCTGTGAGACCCCGTATCCAGACCCCAACTCAGAGGTCATATCACGTGAGCTTATTACCATAAAGTGGGCATAATCCAATGAAAACATCTTAACCATTATTAATTCTTCATCATGCTTTTATCCCATAACGCATCTTACTTATTTGTAACCATAATTCCTGC
The DNA here is from genome assembly GCA_025629805.1 of Erythroxylum baracoense. Lineage (NCBI taxonomy): Eukaryota > Viridiplantae > Streptophyta > Magnoliopsida > Malpighiales > Erythroxylaceae > Erythroxylum > Erythroxylum baracoense. The sequence continues at coordinate 17,914,330 of JAOTAY010000004.1, forward strand.
TCAAAATTCATCATCTCTAATCGACGACCTTTTCAAGTATATATAATTTCAACTTAATCTTATCCATACGTAAATTCATATATCCACTCAAATTCATCCATACCTAAATCATAATTCATTAATATCAAAATATAAGAGTTTTTCACAAAGCCATAAAGGCATTTCAACCCATAATACAACCATATCTCATAATCCCAAAATACATAAGGTACTTGAACTAA
>JAOTAY010000004.1:17914650-17926882 GCA_025629805.1 Erythroxylum baracoense
CTGTTAACCCCGTCTGTTCCACACCAAAATGCTCTACAATGGCAAAAACTAGGTACCCCATTCCAAGATGGTTGCTCCGCGACAAAAGCATTCATCACATGCGTGAATGTGCATACCGGAATACTATGGTCCATGCACCATAGTATGAATAATTCCTTGGTGGAACACTTGTTGGTCTCTGATTTGTCAAAGACTAGCTGACACATAAATTTATGTAGCAGCAAGTGTTCATGGGATCGAATAATATTGTTATGGGATTTTGGGCATAAAAACGCTCAATGCCAGTAAGCTCGTGCCAGTATTGGGAGGCACGAAAGTCATCATCTTGGTCAACAATAATGGATTTGGGGAATCCACATATGTCACACATGATCTTTACCATTAATTCATACGCTCGCCCCCTCAATCTAAACCATAATTACTTAGTGTTCTTGGGGTCAAAGGTCAAGGATGTGAAAAACTCTAGGGTAAACTCTTCATAAACGGGGAATTGGAATCTAATGAATTGACCCCCACTGGATTCTCTCTGCTAAGTTCTCAATCTACTCATGCACTTCTATCCTATCCAATATATCAAAATCAAAATATTTAGGCACAACAATTTGCCTAGAACGAAGGCAACAAGAACGAGTACCTTCCTCCTCGGTGTAGATAGGGAAAGGAGCTCCAAAGTCCGCTGCTCGATTTCATCTCCCCCATCTGGTGACTTATTGTGCTCCGTTAGGCTCCCGTTGGCCAGTTTGCTTAATACGAGGCATAATTGGTTTGAGTTTGAAAGTGTACGTTTGAAAAATTCTAGAGAGATGTTAAAGCGTTTGAAAGTTGGAATTCTAGAGAGATAAACTAAAAATGAAAGTGAAGGTGAAAGTTAAGTAAGAATTGAATAAATAGGTGGTAAAAAGGGTAAAATGGTAAACGTGTCAATTAAAATTTGCTTCCTCCCTTTTTTGTACATAATCGTAGGCCACGATCTATGCCACGATTGTGCATACCATCGAAGGAAATCTCAATCGCAGGTTACGATCATGACCTGACAGATTACGGTCGTGGCCAGCACCTGTATCCTAACACTAAGTCTTTCTTCTTCCAATTCTTTTTCTCTCTCAATTTATAGTTCTTTTTCACTTCTCTTAATATTCTTGCATACTCTTCCCCATGATTCCGAAATCTGATTCTCTTTTTTCTTTTATTGAACCAAAACACGAATGAACCTAACTATAAAATTCAACTAATCTAACAAAATTAAACAATAAACTAATTTTTCCATAGATTGCCTCCCATATAGCACTTTTTTTAATGTCAGTAACTTGACGCTCCTTTAAAGCTCATGGGGGATGGAATGACTAATTTAATGGTAGCATCGTTATTAATCTCAAAGTCTAAATATTTGTTACCATATTGCAGCTACCACCTTCCTTGAAAATTTCCTTACCTCGCTTTCTCTTTCGCAAGTGCTTCTTTCAGAAAGCATTTGCAGAATCCTTAATGTCTTCCCATTCTTCTCGAGGTTTAGGTTTGTTGCGATCCATTAAGGTTGAAGGAGCTCTATACTCTCTAACAATCACCTAGAAGGTTGGTTTCTCCTTCCTTACTCGTAGAGTTAGTTCAACCCTATCCACGCCAATAATTGAGCATATGGTGGCTAAGAACGGTCATCCAAGAATCATCGGAGTATCCTCATCTTCATTTATATCTAAAATATAGAAATCTGTGGGAAAGATAAAATTATCGACCTTAACTGACACATTTTTTATGATTTCCATCGGTCTAAGTGAAGCCCTATCGGTCGTCTTAATCAAAAACTTTGTGGGCACTAACTCTTATAACCCCAATTTAAGACTGAGAGGGTAGGGAATCCCATTTATGCTCGTGCCTAAGTCTGTGAATGCCCTATCTATGATGATCTTGTTCACACTGTAGGGGATGAAAAAGTCCCCTGGATCATCCTTCTTCACTATGTTGGGCTGTCTTCTAGTATTCGCTCCTTCCCCTTCCTTATGACGGACACCTGTAATTTTAGTTTAGCCTGTATTCATTTCGTCACTTCCTCATCTTTGTTTGGTTCAATTTCTTGTAACGTTTCTACTTCCCTCCTGGCATATAATTCCTTCTGAGCAAAAAATTGGTGCGAGAATATCTGTCGAGTTACTGGCATCGATTTGCTCATAATCTCAATTGGAAGGTTGTCTTTAACTACTTGACCTTCTCCTTTGTCTACCTCTTCTAGCTCCTCATCTTGCATCTGGCTTATAACCATAAGACACTCCTTTGGGTTCGATTCAGTGTTATTTGGAAGAGCTCCAGCATTCCAAGTTGACATTGCTTCTATGAGCTACCACACTTGGACTTCTAAATTGTGGATAGAAGAAGCATAATTATTTGTGACTTGCTCAAATTTACTCTCAAGCCTACTATGTGCTTCCTCCATTCCTCTTATATTATCCAAAATTTTGTCCAATCTTGAATCCATCAAGTTTGTTTTATCCTGTTGAAAGCTCGATTGCCCTTGAGACCTGAACTGCCCTCCATTACTATTGTTCGATCAGGAGAAGTTAGGGTGATTCTTCCACCCAATTGGAGTAGGGATTATTACCCCCTCCACGTCTGAATTGGCCCCCATATAATTAACTTACTTCGGGTTATTGCCTCTCATCAAATAGCAGTCCACCATATCGTGATATAATTGGCTGCATAGCTTGCATTTCAATTATGCGACCTTTACCATAACTGAGGATGATGCCCTCATATTATTGAGTTGTCGCATCAAGTTGTCAATCTTAGCTTGCATTTTCATCATCTGATCGATAACGACAACTCCCTTTTGCTCCCTAAAGTTAGTAGGTTGCCTACTACGTTCACTAGCCCATAAATAGCTATTGCTGGCCATCTCCTCTATTAATTCCTCTGCTTTATCGACTGTCTTTCTCATTAATGATCCCCCTGACGCCGCATTAATGATGCCTCTAGTATGTGAATTCACTCCATTGTAAAATGTCTATAGCAAAACTCTTTGGGTAAATTGTGATGTGGGCATCTCCTCTGCAGGTCCTTGTAATGCCCGCACGCTTCATAAATAGACTCCCTGTCACCTTGTTGGAAGTTTGTAATTTCTTTAATAATTTTAGTGGTCTTTATTAGTGGGAAGTATTTATCTAAGAAGGCATGCACTAGCTGGTACCATATCGTAATGTTAGCGAGGCTTAGTAAATGATACCAAGCCTTTGCTCTATTCCTAAATGTGAAGGGAAACAACCTAACTCTCACTGCGTCTTTTGAAATATGGTGATACCAGAAAGTATCACAGATCTTAAGAAAACTCATGATGTTAACATTCATGTCTTCATTTTCAAGTCCATAAATTTAGACATTACGTTGAAGCACGTTTAGAAGGGCTGGCTTAATTTCAAAGGAGACCGCTTGAATAAGTGGTCTAGCAACTCCTTGGTTTAAAGGATTGAACCCTGGCCTCCGAAAATCCATGAGGGTCTTCTATTCTTGCCTACTAGGGGTTCACTTCTTGATCCATGTTTCTTTGGAATTCCTCGGCCATTTGTGCTTTCTTGATCTCTTCTTCTTCTTTTCGCCGAGCTTTCTTAAGGGTTCTTTCTAAATGAGTTATATCTAAATCTAAAGCCTTCACTGCATGACTCGAACCCATCGTGACTCTTGTGGTCATGCAAGAGCAAGATTCCTAAGTAAAACTAACGAAAAAACAAAAATAAGAAAAAAGAAAAAGAAAAACTTAAACTATTCTAACGCCTTAAACTTGTTCGCTCAAGGTTACACGTGTTAAGTTTTACTATTTATAACCTTGGTAATTACCACAAGCATATAGGTAGTTTGTGTAGTACTTAAGGTGTCGATCTTACGACGAAGGAACTAGTCCTAAAATCTAACAGCAGCTAAGTTCGCAATACCTAATTAAACAACTACAGCAGAAATTAAAATTAAAGCACTAAAAGAATGAAAAAATAGCCGGCCATATAAATAATCCGAAACTCAACCTAGAAGTGACCGATTGAGATAGAGGGGTAATTAATTTGAAACTAAAGAAAATCTATCCAATTATGTAATTTCCAACTTAAAGGGCCTAGACAGTCCTAAGGTGAATTAATCTCTCTCAAGTTATAATTCTTAACCTTAATTAATAATCCCTAATTCAAATTATAGAAACTACGATCTCTCGATATGCAATTGGTCTAAAACCTAAATTAGTTCTAAAGTTATCTATTAACCTACAGGGAATATATGTTCATTCTCTTATTACACGACGTTATCGGTTTGATTTAACTCTCTATTTATCGATTTACCTAACTCTCGTTAGCCTAAATCAATGATTTTCACCCGACTCACCCTCTCAGTTTATTGCCAAGTTCTGAAGAATTGAAATTGAATCACGAATAAGTCGAATAAAACATAATCAAATAAATTTTATTAATCTCAAGAACAAAAACTCGAATGTTAGTATAGACAAAAGATCTACACTCAACAACAATATTCTTAATTAATATCCAAATCTCATACATCAATGAAATCAAAATGAACAAATAGAAAATATAGTCAGAATGGATCTCGAAGGTAGCGACTACGAGAAACTGCCTGTTCCGGGAATCACTGCATGGGAGGTAACCCATGGAATTCTACTCTCTTTCTTTATTGGTGTGGTTTTTTAGTTATGAGCATGTTTGAATTAAGTTTGATTGATGTTCAATTTGGTTTCAGTTTGAATTTCAACTTGTTTTCTTTTCGAAATTCTTGATGATAATATTAACTTGATGTGTTTGTAGGTTATGGGAACAGGGAGAACTAATATAAAGCTTGGAAGAAGGTTTGGAATCGTGAGAATTACCTCATCCCACAATCGTGGGAATTGGATTGATTGTGGGAATTAGATTGATTCCCATGATTGTGGGAAAGGAGGTGATTCCCAAGATTGTGAGAAATCTCTCTAGAAGATTTCTAGAGAGAAATCCCACGATCATGGGAATTCTATCTAGAGGGAAATTTATCTTTCCCTCCCCTTTTCTTCTTTCACCAATTCTTAAAATTTTCGCTCTGTCTCTCTAACCCACGAAATTCTCTCCTCCCACTCTCTAAAACTCTTCATTTTCCTCTAGATTCTTGGTATTTTCTTCATCTCTTTTTATTAAATCCTTTACTCTTTTCATTCATTAATCATTCAAAAACACAAGGATTTGGGAACTCTCTCTCTAAAAATTGAATTCACTCATCGTTTTCTTATTTTTGCAGATTTTCTTCTTACAGTGGCACCAAGGAAGATGATGGCTCAAAAATCGACAAAATTGACTAATGAATTCTGCCGTGAAGTCTCCAGTTAAGATAAGCACGATTAAACGGCAGCTTACCTTTCTCCATTTCCAATTTACTCAGAGGAAGAAGGTATGTGTTTCCGTAACCTTAGGGATAGAGAACTAGTCACTCCTAGGTATTTTGATTTTGAATTGTTAGAAACCATAGGAGTGAGGTAGAAAATACAGTGACTAGCTACAAACATAGGTTGGAATAGGTTTGCTCAGTCTGACGTACCTATTAACCCTACGATGACCATAGAGCTTTTCAACACAGTCCGATATAATACTAAAATGGACATTTTCTAGTTTACACTATTCGGTACTGTTTAGAAATTGGATTATACTATTACGTGGTCTTTTTGATTAGTCAAACACTAAAGATTTAGATGACCACGATGATTTTTATTTAAATGATTATTAGAAAACTCTAACTGGGAAAGAAAACTTTGACTCTAGACCAAATTCTTTAATCTGTAGTGCTGAGCACTTACTTTTACACAAATTTATGTACTTAACTATGTTCAATAAAATTGAAAGTAACAAATGCTTGACTAAATAACTTTTCTTTTTGTGGTGCATGGATCAAAAAGTTAAAATTAACATGCCTTCTAAAATTTTTTGATCAATTGTGAGTATGTTAAATAAAAAGAGTTCATATTTTGGAATGTCTCATGTTGTTACTACTTTAGCCCAGTTTTATAACCTTGATGTAGGGAAGGTGCGCACAACTCCACAGGATATGTTTGACATATCATATTTAAGATACTCTGAGATTTTAGAGTTCTATTCTATATAACTCCAAAATCCTCATACACGTACTGCAGTGAGGAATAGGAGGGGCACCAGTACAACCACTTCCCGACCCTCCATATCCCGAGTAGTACGGGAGCTAGAGGAAGAAGCAGCGGAGGAGGAACAGAGTGCATCAGCAAAGGTCCAATTTCAACAAATCCTTGACTAGATGGACTCCAACAACAGCAAATGACATCCCAACTTAATGAGATCGGTACCCAAATATGGCAAGTCCACAAGGAGCAATGCAGCCTGAAGAAGATGCTCCTCAATTTCTGTTGGAGGAACAATTTTGATGCTCCTTCGCCAACACTGTCACCACCATCATCTCATTAGCTTTTCTTACCCTTTTATTTTTAACTTTTGTTATTTATTTTGTTTGGTTTAATTTCATTTTTTTTGTTTGGTTTCATGTCATTTTCTTTTGTTTGGTTTGCTGTCATTTTTTTTTGGTTTCATGTCATTTTCTTTTGTTTGGTTTGCTGTCATTTTTTTGTTTAGTTTGATGTCATTTGTTTGTTTCAAGTTCTTTTGTTTGGTTTCAGGACATGTTCCCTTCTTTGGTGCTTGGCTTGTCACATTGAGGCCAATGTGAACTTTAAGTGTGGGAAGGTGACATTGACATTCTCAATTGCATTGCTATATTTTCTTAAATAGGATGCATGTATAGGCATATCATGTGCTTTGTGTCAGCAATGGAACTGCATTTGAATCATTCTAACGGATATTTCCATGAGATTCTGTCATGGTAGTTGCAATTAGATTAAATACATGATTAAACTTGAATTAGGCTACTTGAGTAGAAAGTGAACCATATAGAGTGATGAAAAGTAGTTGGTTCTTTAAGCTTAGTCACAAATTGACATTTAAGCAATGAGGTAGTATAGAGATGCATAATGAGTTTTCATTTGAGCCAATGTGAGGATTGAGCCATATGACTCCATCTGTAGTTATTATATTTCTTTGTTTAGTGATACTTCCTTAGGTTGTTACCTTCAAAACTTACTTTGAATCGGTTTGAGTCTACTGGATGCATGCTTGATAGAGTTGAATTAGGCCCTTTTTGTGTTAACCCTTGGCTTAAATGACCTACCCTTTATATTATCCCTTGCTACTCCCGTTAAGCCTTAACCTTTTGTTTCTTGAAAACACTCAAAATTTTAAAACCTTAAACCCCATTAACCTACCCATTCACAAGCTTAGTAGAGTATTAAGTAATACATTAGTTAGGATCATTGTGAAAATTTTACCGATATGAGTTGAGCATATTTCTGCCTACGGATTACATTGTATATAGTGTTATTTTGATTCATAGTTCTTCCATGTATTTAGAAAAAAGAAAGAAAAATGAAAAAAGAAAATAAAAAGGAAGAATAAGTGAGTAGCAACAATAAGTGCAGAATATTAGTTATAATTATATATCTCAGAGTTATGTTTTGTTATCCTGTCTTATCCACTTTTTACTTTACTAATGCTTATGCTTAACCTTTTTTTTTTCTCTTTACCCACCTTAACCCTTACCACATTACAACCCTAAATAATTCCTTTTAATCTATTTATGCATGTAATCATTACAGCGGAGAATTGGTGCATTAGCAAGCCTATGGTAGTGTAGTTTCCTATAGGAAGTTTGAGCGAAACACTAACCATCAAACACTTGAGAGAAATGATTGAAAACTATAAGGAAAATTCATTTTGCATCTTTACTCATTTGAGGGATTGTATGCTTTGACCTTTGTGAAAATGAAGAGATAGAATTGATATTTTTTTTGTTTGAGGACAAGAAAAGATTTAAGTGTGGGGATGTTGATAGTTATGCATTAAAGTTGGTTTTTCTAGGTAATTAGAATGTGTTTTCGTGCATAATTGTTGATTATTGTTGTAATTTAGGATTCATTTTGTATGTTTTCATTTAGTTTGATTTCCATTTTTGTTCTTTTATTTTTAATGTTAATTTAGGGTAAGAATTGACTACTTTTATGTAGGAAGGAAGATGGAGCAACTTGGAGATTGAGCTAGATATCAAAGAGGAGAAGACAAAAGAAGTCTATCTATGGCAAATTCCCATGATCATGGGAATCATGCCAATTCCCACGATCGTGGGAATTATAATCCAAGTCATAATGCGGGGCCTTATTAAACGTAGAGTTTTTGGACTATTAAAGCATAATTAAGCCTCCATCATTAAGGGAGACGAAAACCTTCTATAGAAACACCATCCTTGAGTGAAGAACATAAGTTTCTAGCCTTGAGGAAGATTGAAGTCAAGTATTATCATCAAGATTGGAGAAAATGGTACATCAACACCAAATTTTTTAGATTTTAGCAAAGAAGAAAAGGAGTTTCTTTATTCAATTTTTGTCAATTTTACTTATGTTATTCTTTCTAAAATGGTTTATTTGAATGCTGATGATGTTATGGAGACCATGAGTGGCTGATTTAGTTTTAGGAATTGCTTTTGAGCTATTTTGTTAAAACTCGTATCTTATTGAATTGAACGAAAGTACCTTTGATGATTGTTAATTTTATTTATTATCTTGCAACAAATGAGAGAGTGAGTAAGATTATTTGTGTAGGATTGTACACAAGAGTTGGCAACCTATAGACGTATAATCATCATGTCAATTGATTAGCTAAAATAGAGATCTCGACAAATTCAACTGATCACCCATAAGATAGTTTAATAACTAGTTGAATTGCTAAAGTCATTGGGCAGGTTGAGAAATCATCCAATTGATTCCCTTTAATTTGATTAGGGACAATTAATTATACCTTGAGAGAGGGTAATTAATACATTTGGAAATTTTAGGTGAGACATAATTCGAATGATAAAATAAGAGGGAAATAAAATAGGGAAAAATTAATCTATAGTCTTTAGATTCTTGAATTCTAATTTTCTACACTTTGGTATTGTTTATTGCTTTGTGTTAGTCTTTTAATTTTAATTTAATTTTCCAGATTATTTATATTAAACAATTTCGTTTCTTAAACAAAGTTTTGTTTGAATTTAATGGTGTCTAGGCACAATCCCTATAGGATTGATATCCGCTTTCTAACTAAAAGTCACGACCCGTACACTTATGATTTTTTAGCATAAAACGAGTAGATTGTTTTTGCAACCAACAAGTTTTTGGTACCATTGCCGGAGATTGATTGTTTAGCATCTTGTTTAATTTAGATTATTTTGATTTACGAATTTTGATACTTTTCCTTGTGGAATTGAACGTGCATGAACACAAGGAGAATGCAAAGAACGAAAGAAGTTAGCGAAGATGAATTTCCCGACATCAAGAGACACGAAAGAGAGTTGAGAAGGGTAAAGCATCTAAACTTTTCACAATAAGATATGCTTGAAGAAGGAGAGTAAGGAGGACCAGAGAGGACTCTGATGGATTTCATGAGGCCAGGATTTAGTCCTAAAAGAGTGGGGAGACTGGTGGTTCAAGCAAACAATTTCGAGATAAAGTCAACACTCCTCAACATTCTACAAAATAGAGTGCAATTTTATGGGCTATCTAATGACGATCCGTACACCCACATTTTAAATTTAATCTGCGAAACTTTTTGTTTTAACGGAATGTTCGACGATGCGATGAAGCTGAGACTGTTTTCTTTTACATTGAAGGATCGAGCAAAGAAGTGGTATAACTCGCTGAATTCAAGCCAGTTTACAACTTGGGAGCAGCTTGCCTAAGCATTCCTCGTCAAGTATTTCCTGTTGACGAAGATGACGAGGATTATCAGGGAGATTACAAATTTCCATCAAAACAATTAACCTTGCATAATCCTTGTGAGAATGATAACCTTATATACTACAAGTTATGATTAGTATACTTACGGTGTATTAAGGGTTTTATTAGATATCTGGTTACTATGATCCTAGTAACAATCACCCTAGACTTTTCTTAGGCTTTCTTTTTCACTTAGCAATCTCGATGTTGCTAGAGGGCCTTGTAACTTGTGGATTGCTTTCGTCTTTTCCTTTACCAGTTTAAACTTGTGGATTGCTTTCATCATTTCATTAATATTCTAGTAGTAGATAGACATTCATATAACAGAACAAGATGAGTTCTTCTTTTTACTTGATCTTTTTTCTGGACATGGTTTTAAACTCAGTCTTAGTAACAGTATCCATTATAGGCTTTTTTGCTGAGATTACCATTACCTTTGTATTAAGACTATTGACAATAATATAGATTTTAGCATTATTCATAGATTTTAAAGGAGCAATGGAGTCATTATTGGAATTTTCAATGGTTACAAATGTATCAAATGAGGAATTTGAAGGGGGAACTTCCTCAACGATAACTCCAATAGGTACTTGAACTTCCTCTTCACCCATCAGTTACATAAAATTGCCTGTTTTAAAAGTTTTTCTAGTTGGGTGCCATGTTTTCATAGGTTTGATTGAGGAGGGCTTCCAGGTATATGTGAACTTGACTTTATCTTCAATGAGCTCAAGGTTGTCATCAAATTTCATAATGGATATCTCCTTAGGTAGATCTATGATTGCATTAATTGCCACATTTATTATAGCAAAATTCTTATTTTTTCAGTAGCTTGATCAAGACATAAAGGCTTATCAATAATGCTAGCTAAGTAACCCAATCCTTCAGTGGTCTAGTAATCCAGGGGTATGTCAAGAATGCAAATCCACTGAATTAATGTTTGTCTACCTAATCTCTTTAAATTTAACACCTAGTCTCCAAGCTTGGATGAGAAAAGGATTGTTAAGAACATGCCAAAGACCAAAATTGATGACTTCTACCATAGCTTTTGAGTAATTAATCTTGAATAAAAATATTTCCTTATTGTTAACCATGGTGTCAAGAAGGCCAAATTATTTCCAATTTAGCTACCAATGCTTTCATAACAGGAAAAGGGATCCTTTTGTCTAAGAAGAAGCTAATAATAGTATAATTTCATTTTAGTACTCCAGCTTAGAGAATAGATAAGGGAGCTGAAACAACATGGTGGTCAAAGGTGATACTAGCTGGAAAATTTGGCTTCAAGGTTCAAATTTCCAATAACTAAAACCTATGTATGCTTACGATGAAGAGAAGTAGCAGGTTTGTATTGGAAAAAAATATAGACATGAAAGAGTAAAAAAAAAAAAGGGTAACAAATAAAAGAAATACTGCCAGAGATATATTATTCAATAGAAATAGTGCTATTTATAGGCACTTTACAGACTTAACAAACTCAGCAAAATGCTCAACAAACTACCCATGGACTCGGTAATGACCTATAGACTAGGAACAAAACATAACTAAATTAAGACTCATTCAAACCTAAAAGAAAAGACTTATTTATCCTCAATAAATCTAAGATATTTTGAATCATTTTTCAACAGTTTGTTGGGTAAAGATGAAGATTTAGGATGATCATTTTAAGGAAGCAAATAGGTAAGGTCAAATAATAGGGAAGTGTCTTGAGAAATAAGAGGTGGAGGGGTTAAAAGATAATTTTTTCCAGAGGCGGGAAGTGTTCTAAAGTTAACGCTTTGGCGGGAGACTATTGGTTAAAGGAAAGATGAAAGGACCTCTAGAGTAGAATGAGTATGGCAACATGAAGTTAAAATGAAGTTGAGAGAGAGAGAGAGAGAGAGAGAGAGAGACATATGAATAGAGAAGGAGAAGAGTAAGTAAGTTGAAGGAAAAAAGGAGGAAATAGTAACTAACTACAACTAACTAGAAAGACGACTAAATTTGAAAATGTAGACAAAGTTCCTTAGCTTTAGAAGTAGTAGCTGAAGTACAACAGTGAGGAAGAGGGAAATGCATCAAGAGGAAAGCTATAGCATGATGGAAGTTTATCATTTCCTTGCATACTGATGGCAATCTCCAGTTCCTTGCCTATGCCCCTCAGTTTGACTCTCTGCCCTTGAGCTTCATTTAATTGAAGAACACAATTAAAATCCCAACTAGTTCCTAGGGCCTCGACATAGTATTTTGAATTGCACTTAAGCCTTCCTAGAGCTTATCCCTTTGGAATTCAAAGTTGGAGGCATATATAATGGAAATATTAAAATAATAGGAATGCATGTCACACTATAAAATACATTTCAATTTAACACTACACTCATGATCACAGGTGATCATGCTCACAATCACAAAGATCACACTTTC
>JAOTAY010000004.1:17927005-17940786 GCA_025629805.1 Erythroxylum baracoense
CGCACCCTTATAAGGCATGCTTCGTTCCCCTCTCCAACCGATATGGGATTAATGTGGGCCCCCTACGCGAGGGATCGTCCAGGTGAGTCCGTGTTTTGCGTCCCATAGGACCTCAAGTGATCACGCGACCCCATGCTACATTAATAGGTCTAAGAATTTCATGTTGTCTTGAAGTTTGGGGCCTTTTATTTTTGTCTTCAAAATTTCCAAAAGAATAGGTTTTTTTTTCTTCAAACTGAGATCCTTAACTGCATATTTTTTAAAATGTTCATTAAGACCTTTTATATTTCAATGAAACGTGGACATAAGCATTTATATTTCAATGAAACATGGAAATTGAATAGCTTTTGTTAGGGTTTATTTTTCTTTTTTGCATTTTAATCCTCCAATGTTTTAAAATTTACAATACTAACAGTATTTAAACGCCCACAGTACAATATGCTAAAATTTTGTACCATTTTTTAACGTACAAAATTCAGCACTTTGCTTAAAAGTTAAAACTCTTAACTTGGACTGAAATTTACTTTATTAATAAAATTCATTCAAGCTCAATTCAATTACACGTAGTTTTCTGGTCCAAATTTCCTCTGTCTTCTTTTTTTTCCGTCCATTTCTCATCTTGTCGAAACTTGTAAAGAAGTGCACAGCTCCAAATCTCAATCATGCCGCGAAATCAGGGGTATTCTCGTGATTTGAGGCCAAAACCCAGCCCAGCTTTAACCCATTCCTCGGTCCCATCGACCAACAAGGCAAACACCAGTACTTTTTAACCGAAACGTTCTAAGTACAGTACTCGCTGTTTCGGCCGCATAAACAGGACCCGCTTCAATTTCTGCTTCGGGACAATGTCAAAGGTCTCTTGTAATGTAGCTGACCAAATCCTCCAATCATTATTGTCCCAATGCAGATTCTTGGGCCATCCTCACCAATCTCGCCGACCATCCTCTGTGTTTTTCTGGTCGCCGGCGACTAAGTCCTCTGCCTTTCACGTTCAGGCTGCTGTATCTGACGGAGAGGGCAGTCGGGTCGGGGTCGTTTCTGGATCCGACGGGAGTTTGGCGAACCGGCTCCCCCTGGGGAGCATGACCAAGGACGGGTCGTCGTATAAGGAGAAGTTTATAGTGAGGTGTTATGAGGTTGGGATTAACAAAACTGCTACTATTGAGACCATCGCTAATCTCTTGCAGGTATGTCTTAAGACTGGTTTTGGCGAATCCAACATTTGCACGGAGTTCAATTTCGGTTTTTATTTAGAATTTGGCTTTTCTATGCCCAATTAGCGATGCATGCCCTGCTGGAAGTTTTTCATCACATTTGACAATCAACCTAATTGTGCTTGGGTTCCTTATTGGGTGCTAAAAATTGGGATGCATGCCCTGCAGGAAGTTGGCTGCAATCATGCTCAGAGTGTTGGCTTTTCAACTGATGGATTTGCAACAACCCTTACCATGAGAAAATTGCATCTCATATGGGTAACTGCTCGCATGCACATCGAAGTTTACAAGTATCCAGCTTGGTAGGTTCTTTTCCCCTTGATTAATGCTGTTAAGCTTGCATTCAATTTTATCTGTCCCTCTAAGCTATGGGCACATCGTGCAGGAGTGATGTGGTCGAAATTGAGACATGGTGTCAAAGTGAAGGAAGAATTGGAACAAGACGTGATTGGATACTGAAGGACTACACTACTGGTCAAGTTATTGGAAGAGCTACTAGGTGCACTTTCAATTTTTATCATTTTCATTTTCGTTTTCCAATGCAAGCTTTTGAGAATGGAGGAACTTAGAGAAAACTGAATGAAATAAATAATATAGATGGTTATATTTGTTGAACCAAATTACATATTTGTCCGTGGACATATATAGATGGTTGTATCTATTTGTTGAACCAATTTACAAATATGTCCATGGATAAATATAGATGGTTGTATCTATTTGTTGAACCAAATTGCAAATATGTCCATGGAAAAATATGTCTACTCCAATTGTCTCTCAACTCTCAATGTTGGATTGTGCTGAGTGACTGTAGTTTTTCTTGTTAATTTTTCTTTAGTAGTCGCAACAAAGGTCCCGTAGGCACATTTTAAACTTTGCACATTTTTTGTTTTGCTATTATCTTCAGCTTCTTGTACAGTAATGATGGTGAACAATCATTAGTATTGAACTTTTTCGTGTAGGAATATTACTTAAATTTCTTTCCTTACAGTCATGAGCGTTCTGTTTTGTTTTTTCTGACTGTCTGTAATATGTGCCTATAGAGTTAAACTTTGTATAGTTCTTTTTTACTTGACGCGTGGCTAATTATGGAAGTTGACCATGTATACGTTACAATGTCAGTAAGTGGGTGATGATGAACCAAGATACTAGGCGGCTTCAGAAAGTGAGTGATGATGTGCGAGATGAGCTCTCAAATTACTTTCCTCGAGAGACTAGGTAACAACATGCCACTTCTTATAGTCTGAATATCAACATTTCCCATCTGTTTTTCAAAGAGTACTATGATGGACAACCAGTACAAAGTTATGTCTTGGAAAGTTTGTACCGTCCTTAGCCTTTTTGTGATCTTTGTAGCTTGAAGAGGTCTCATGAGGTGACATGGATGTATAACCAAATAGCATCTTGGATTTCTTTCCTTAACTGGATATTCTACTCTTGTACATGGAGTATTAACTTTGACGAGATCTTTTTCTGTTGATATTCTTCTTATTGTTAGGCTGGCATTTCCTGAGGAAAACAATAGCAGCCTGATGAAAATTTCAAAACTGGAAGATCCTGCTCAGTTTTCTAGGCTTGGACTTGTTGTAAGATATATCCCTATCACGGCAAATACTAATTTAAGCTTTAAATTATAGTACAAAAGGAAAGCAATTACATCCCATTTCCATGATTGAAATTTGCAGCCTAGAAGAGCAGATTTGGACATGAATCAACATGTTAATAATGTTACCTACATAGGATGGGTACTAGAGGTAAGTACTTGGCATGAATTCTAGATGGTTACTCTGTTTTTTTTTTTTTTCTCTTGACCATATCCCCTGGACAGATTTAGAAACTATTGTATGCCTTTCTTTGTGATAGAGTATGCCGCAAGAAATCATTGATACCCATGAACTGCAAACAATCACCTTGGACTACAGAAGGGAATGCCAGCACGACGATGTAGTTGATTCCCTCTCAAGTGCAGAATCTACTGAATCAGTTCCAGAAGTTCAAGGAACAAATGGATCTGCAAAAGCAAGTGCGACCACCCATGGCTCTCGCAACTTCTTGCACCTATTAAGATTATCTGGTGACGGCTTTGAAATTAACCGAGGGCGAACAGAATGGAGAAAAAAAGCCGCTAGATGAACAGATATTGTAAATTATGTACTTAATTTCATTTGTTAGTTCTGAGTTCAGTTTCATTTTTGTTTTATCTTAATGCTGGAGGTTAATTTTCATTGAGGATTTTGTTTAAGCATGGTCGTTGCATGTTACATCAAGCCTAGGAACATAATAACTCGATGTTATACTTAAATCTCAAATTATGGGGTCCATGTCTCTTAGAGTTGGTGTGTACAAAGCTTGTAGAGATGGTTTAGTACGTTTTGACTAATATAAATATGGACAGTTCAGTCTACTTTTCTTCATTGTGACAGCAAAAGTATTTACGAAGTTCCTTGTTACCACACAGCTATATAAGTAGTAACTTTAACCACTTCTTACTTTCGTTTATCCCATTTAAATTACAAGTTATATTTCTCGAATCTCAAAGTCTTATATTCTGTCTAGGATTATGCTTATTATTTAGGGGAAAAAAACAGCATAAAGTGATACACTTACCACGTAATGGTAATGAACAGGTTAAAGTGGATACTTTAGTCCATCCGGCAAAAGTTCTGGATATAACACTTAAAAAAAAAAAAATTGTAGAACTTTGCAATGTGAGTGCCCGCTTACCGGTTGAAATTATGCTTTGTTGATTATATATAATATTTTAAATTAAATTGTACCAATTTTAAATAGATAATCGCTAAATTAAACTTTTTAAAATTTTAATCTTAAATTAAAGTAATTTCAAAAGATCAAACATTTTTAAATTTATTATCCCGAATTCGTTATATCTACTTAATGAGCATAATATTTAACCGTTTACATCTTTGCTTATTAGAATTATTAGTCTTATAATTTGAGAAAAATTGCCACTTCCTTTATTGTCACCTTTTATGATAAGATAAAGCTTTTAAGTATCGCTTTATGTAGCTTTTAAATATCCCTTTATGTAGATAAATAAAAAGAGATGCATTGATATATTTTAATTCTTCACTTCCATCAAATGATCATTTAACTTAAATCAAACAATCAAAATGTTTCATAATTATTAGATGTAACTGATAGTTGCGTAATTGCATATATTTTAGAGTTGAAATTGTTATTTATTTAGTGTGAATTTGAGTAGTGTGTGTGCATTTAGGGTATAATTATATTAGTTTGTGTGTTTTATAGTTTTTTATCGGTTAGATTAAGTCTTTGAGCTTAAATGTTATATTTTTGAGGTGTCATGATGCGTTTGTTAGTATTTCAGGAAAAACGGAAAAGAATGGCAACGATTCGAGGAGTTTTGCCCCAAAGCTATAGGCCACGATCGTGCACAGCAAGCCACGATTGTGTAGCAGCAGCCTGGCCACGATCGTGCACATTAGGCCATGATAGTGATAGAGAGCGTCAAGTCAGGCCAAAATCGTGCACAATAGGCCACGATCGTGACAGAAAGGTTAAATAGCAAGCCACAATCGTGGCAAGTAGGGACACTATCGTGCCCTGCGTTAAGCTGACAAAAAAGCTTAATTTTTGTGAGATTTTATGGACCGTTTCTACCCCACTTTGACCTAGGGCTTCTATAGAATAAATAGAACATGATGTGACAACCACCAGGAGTCTGGAGAGAGAGCTTAGAGAGTCGTGCAAAAGAGCAAGATTTTGTCAAATCCGAGCGAGACCTAGAGAGAGATCAAGAGATTAAGGAAGGAGACGAAGGAAGAGAGACACGGAGATGTGCTAGTCGTGAAGTACTTCCCGAAATAGGTGGTTTCCAGCTATCACCGTTTCCGAGATTCTATTCCCGACAGTATTTCCATTTATTTCAGTTCTTTTTATGTATAGAATTGAAATAGGTTTTGAGATTCGTTATGTTGAATGTTGAGTTTACGTTTATACTCACCTTAGGATTTTGACTATTAAGATTAATAAAATTTATTCGATTGTGTTTTTTATTGAGTTGATTATGATTTTAATTCTGTTCTTAATAATTCGGCAACAAACTGAGAGGGTGAGTTAGGTAAAAAATCATCGATTTAGGCTAATGAGAGTTAGGTGAATATATAGGTAGAGAATTAATTCAAACTGGTAGAGTAATGTAACGAGAGATCGAGCATAGATTCTCAGTAAGTTAATAGGCAATTTTAGAACTAATTTAGATTTTGTACCAATTGCGGATCGAGATATCGCAATTCCCATAATTTGAATTAGGGATTACTAATTAAGGTTAAGAATTATAACTCAAGAAAGAGTAATTCACCCTAGGACTACACCCATCAATTCAATAATTGCATAATTAGTTAGGTTTTCTTCGTTTTGAATTAAGATCCCCTTTCTCTCCCTTGGTAATTTCTAGGTCGATTTAGGTTAGGCTATGATATTGCTATTTTGTTTACTCTTTGGCACTTTAATTTCTCATATTTGATTATTGATTGATTTAATTTCTGCTTTAGTTGTTTAATTAGGTTTATTGCGAACTTAGCTGCCTTATATTTTAGGGCTAGTTCCCTTCCTCGTGGGATCGACACCTTAAGTACTACGCGAACGACCTGTGCGCTTATGGTAATTACCAAGGTTATAAATAGTAAAACTTAGCGTGTGTAACCTTGAGTGAACAAGTTTTTGGTGCTATTGCCGGAGAAGGCAACATTTAGTCGTTAGCTTAGATTTGATTTTCTAGTTTTATTTTCATTTAGTTCGTTTTATTTTGAAATCATGCTCTTGCGTGAACATAAGAGTCACGAGAGGTTCGAGTCGTGCAACTGAATCGATAGATATAGATATAATGCGATTAGAACGAACCTTGTGGAAAGCTTGGCGAGGGGAAGAAGAAGAGATCGAGAAATCACAAATGGCTGAGGAATTTTAAAGAAATATGAATCAGGAAGTTAACCCTAGGAGGCAGCAACAGAGGACCCTCATGGATTTTATGAGTCAGGGTTTAACCCAGTGAACTAAGTAGTGGCTAGATCGCCTGTTCAAGAGGTCTTATTCGAAATCAAGCCAAGCCTCCTGAATATTAATTAGCAGAATGTCCAATTTTATGGACTGGCGAATGAAGATCCGAACGCACACATCGTTAGTTTCCTCGAGATCTGTGATACTTTTCGGTATCACCAGATGTCAGAGGATGCTGTTAGGATTAGGTTGTTCCCTTTTACACTTAGGGGCAGAGCAAAGGCTTAGTACCACTCACTGAGCCCCGTTAACATCACGACGTGGGAGCAGCTTGTGCGTGCTTTTTTGGATAAGTACTTCCCTTTAACAAAGACCACAAAGATCATAAAGGAAATTACAAATTTCCATCAAGGTAACGGGGAGTCGATTTATGAAGCGTGGGATCATTATAAAGACCTGCAGAGGAGATGCCCACACCACAACCTACCGAAAGAATTCCTCCTACAGAAATTCCACAACGGAGTAAACCCATTACCAGAGGCACGATCGATGCAGCATCAAGAGGATCTTTGATGTGTAAGACGGTCGATGAGGTAGAGGAGTTAATTGAAGAGATGGTGAGCAATAGCTGTTTATCGGAGAGTGAGAGAAGTAGGCAACCTACTACTTTTAAAAAGCAGAAGCGAGTTGTCGCAGTCGATCAGATGATATAGATGCAAACGAAGACCGACAATCTGACGTGACAACTCAGCAATATGAAGGCGTCATCTTCCACTCCGGTTAAGGCCATGCAAGCGAAGTGTAAGTTATGTGGTCAAGTAGATCATGACACTGTGGACTACTACCTAATGAGAGAAGACAACCAGGAGCAAGTGACTTATATAGGGATGCAATTTGGACGAGGAGGGGGTAATAACCTCTACTCTGACACATATAACCCAGGTGCCCGTCAAGGTTGGTAAATTTACCTTCCCTACAGACTTCTATATTCTGGACATCAGTGAAGATAAGGACAACCCCATAATTCTTGGAAGACCGTTCTTAGCCACTGTGCGTTCAATTATTGATGTTGATGGGGACGAGCTAACTCTGCGACTAGGGAAGGAGCAGATAACATTCAAGGTGACCATTAGGAGAAGGCGAAGCAAGGAAAATCGCACGGACGGTGGTAGTTACAATATGGTAGCAAAGGTTCAGACTTTGAGATTAACGGCGACACTACCATTGAAGCATTCATTCCAACCACCTTGAGCGTAAAATGAGCGTCGAGCTCTTGACGTTAAAAGAAGCACTGCATGGGAGGCAACCCATAAGAAAATTAGCTTCATGTTGAATTTCGCTAGATTAGTTGAATTCAGTAGTTAGGTTTATTTTTTTTTTGGTTGAATAAACATGAAAAGAGGAATAGGATTTCGGAATCATGGGGAAGATTACGCAAGCATATTAAAAGAAGTGAAAAGAATTACAAAGTGGAGGAGAAAGAATTGGAAAACGAGCAATCGAAGGACTTGGTGCTAGAGGACAGTCACTGGACACGATTGTGGCCTACCAAGCCACGATTGTGGCTTGCGATTGAGAATTTTGTTGATGGTACACTGCATGCCACGATTGTGGCCTGCGATTTTGAAGAAACAGCGTAGGGCGCGATTTTTAAATGAAAATTTTTACCATTTTACCCTTTTCACCACCTATATATTCAATACTTACTTCACTCTCACTTTCACTTTCATTTTTATTTTATCTCTCTAGAATTCTAGCTTTCAAGCAGTCTCACCTCTCACTAAAAATTTTAACCTTCCTAAATTCTTCAACATCTTACCTCAAACATGCCACACATTAAGCAATCGGCTCGAAGGGAGCCATATGGAAGACAACAAGTTACGGGCCAGGGAATAAGGAACCGAGCGGCTAACTTTGGAGCACCATTCCCCATCTATACCGAGGAGGAAGGTATCCATTTCTGATCCCTTTGCTTTAGGCAAATTGTAGCTCCTAGGTACTTTGATGTTGATACATTAGATAGACTAGGACTGCATGAGCGAGTAGAGAACCTAGCCGAGAGAATTTAGTGGGGCCAGTTTATACGGTTCCAATTCCCTGTTTATGAAGAGCTTACACAAGAATTCTTCACGTTCTTGACCTTTGACCCTAAGAACATGGAGAATTGTGGTTTAGATTGGGAGGCTGAACTTATGAACTGAATGTCGAACTCATGTGTGAGATGTGTGCATTCCCCGAATCCACCATCGTTAATCAACATAACGGTTTTTGTGTCTCCCAATATTGACATGAGTTGACTGGAATTGAGCGATTCTACGTGAAGAATGCGCACAACAACATCATCTGGTCCCATGAACATTTGCTGTGCACAAATTTATGCGTCAGCTAATTTTTGACAAGCTAGAAACCAACAAGTGTTCCATCAAGGAACTTTTCATAGTGTGGTGCATGGACCACAGTATTCCAATCTGCACTTCAACCTATGTCCTAAATGCCCCTACTATAGTTCTGCACAAGTGAAGCAACCATCTTGGAATGGGATACTTAATGCCTGCCATTGCAGAACATTTTGGTGTGGACGAAGGGGGTTAATAGTTCACCTCCCTGACTTCCTCAACCATTATCATTTATTTTAGGCAGAGATCATCCATTCCACAAATATGATTCTGCAGGAGATCTATAAGAAGACACATGTGTGGACCAGGGCAGGTCAAGCAAGCGCCAATTCAGCGCCACCTCGACAGCAGGCATCAACGAGTGAGGAATCGAAAGAAGAAGAGGAAGAGCAAGGTTGGAAGTAGGTATTTGATGCAATCTCCTAGTCCAACAAAAAGCTTGCGGAGAACACTAAGACAATTGCGGAGATGACGCGCACACAAAAACGCCAGAGCAAAGATATCCGACAAATCCATCGATATTTGGACTCTCAGGGTGTTCAATTGTCACCTTCGACACTGTCACCACCTCCATCCTCTTGAGATTTTTGTCTAACCCAAATTAGTTTTACTTTCCGACATTAGCCTTCAGTTCTATTTTGTCTTTATGTTTATTTTTATTCTTGATTATTTTATTTTTATAGTTCATTTTATCTGTTTTTTTGTTACTTTAATTTTTGTCTTTCCCCTTTGTTTATGTGCTTGTGTGTACCTCCTTTTCACATTGAGGACAATGTGTTATTCAAGTTTGGGGAGGGATTGTGTGTTTTATTTTGGGAATGTGATTTTGCATGCTGTATGATAGTATTAGGTTACATTGTGTGAAGTTTATGAATTTTTCAACAGCTTAGATCGAGTGAAATTCATTTAATTTTGGACATAGTCTATTAGGTTTTGAACAATCATTAACCTGCAAAATTAGTGAATTAGGGGGCCTTTGGATGACTATACAGCCTAATTAGGACTTAGTGTAAATTTAACACCTTCTAGATTGTCACATTCATTCATAATGTGAGGTCTTTTAGGTTGGATAGGTTAACTAGCATTTTTTGTCATGAAAACGAATAGCCGAAAGCAAAAAGGTAGGTAATAAAAAATGTTTTGTTTAATAAATTACTATTTTGCTGACTTTCGGGTTATGAATAGAGCTAGTAACTAGTTGGAAACATGATGTAGCTGAGTAACTGGATCGACGCGCATCACAAATGTCTGCCTCTACCTAAAAATGCTATAATGACATTTCAACCAAGCTGGTTAATAAAATGACTTAGTTAAGTAACCGAATCAACATTCATCACAAATGTTTGCCTCTGAGTAAAAGACTAAGTCTGAAAAAAAGAGTTTTCTAATAAAAACCTACCGAACTTGTAATACTCTTGAATTTTCATGAAAAATGTACTTAAGAACAGTTACAAAGTCCGAGGGATCGAAAAATTATTAATGTGTGTGTACAATTGAAAAGGGTAAATAAATTAACACTTTGGTTTTAATTAAGTTGTATATTTGATTCAATCCCCTAGACATATATTTTGTTCGTTAATGGTCTGACATAATTGAAGGATTCTGTTCTAGATTAAATTTATTTCATGAAGTCAGAGCCATTGCCTCATTATTGCGTTATATGTTATGTGTTTTTATGTGTCTTGTTGTTTTGTTTACTTGAGGACAAGCAAACGTTTAAGTGTGGGGATGTTGATAGTTGTGTAATTGCTTGTGTTTTAGGGTTGAAATTGTTATTTATTTACAATTTGAGTGGTGTGTGTGCATTTAAGGTGTAATTATGTTAGTTTGTGTGTTTTAGTGTTTTTTTACAGGTTAGATTAAGTCTTTAAGCTTAAATGTTATATTTTTATGATGCACTTATTAGTGTTTTCAGGTAAACGGGGAAGAACGACGAAGATTCGAGGAGTTTTGGCCGAAAGCTATAGACCATGATCGTGACAGAGAGGAAGAGCCAGAAGCAACCAGGCCACGATCATGACAGAGAGCATCAAGTCAGGTCACAATCATGCATAGCAAGCCACAATCGTGACATAAAGGTTAAAAAGCAGGCCACAATCATGACAGAAAGGTTAAAAAGCAAGCCACGATCATGGCAGGCAGGGCCACGATCGTGCCCTCCATCGGCCTGACAAAAAAACTCAATTTTCATAAGATTTTATGGACCATTTTGACCCCTACTTTAACCTAGGGCTTCCATAGAATAAATTGAACATGATGTGAGAGCCACCAGGAGTCTGGAGAGAGAGCTTAGAGAGTCATGAAAAAGAGCGAGATTCTATCAAATCTGAGAGAGGCCTAGAGAGAGATCAAGAGATTAAAGAAGGAAACGAAGGAAGAGAGACATGGAGACGTGCTAGATATGAAGTACTTCCCAGAATAGGTGGTTTCATATCGTCACCATTTCTGAGATTCCATTCTCGATAGTAATTCCACTTATTTCGGTTTTGTTTATGTATAAAATTGAAATATGTGTTAAGATTCGATGTGTTGAATGTTGGGTTTATGTTTATACTCACCTTCGGATTTTGACTCTTGAGATTAATAAAATTATTCGATTGTGTTTTTTATTGAGTTGATTGTGATTTCAATTTTGTTCTTAATAATTTGGCAACAAACTGAGAGGGTAAGCCAAGTGAAAATCATCAATTTGGGCTAATGAGAGTTAGGTGAATCGATGGGTAGGGAATTGAGTCAAACTGGTACAGTCGTGTAACGAGAGATCGAGCATAAATTTCTGGTAGGTTAATAGGCAATTTCAGAACTAATTTGGGTTTTAAACCAATTGCGGATTAAGAGATCGCAATTCCCATAATTTGAATTAGGGATTACTAATTAGGGTTAAGAATTATGATTCGAGAGAGAGTAATTCACCCGAGGACTGCCTAGACCTATCAATTCAATAATTGCATAATTGGTTAGGTTTTCTTAGTTTCAAATTAAAATCCCCTTTCTCTCATTTGGTAATTTCTAGGTCGATTTTGGTTTGGGCTGTGATATTGCTATTTTGTTTACTCTTTGACACTTTAATTTCTCATATTTGATTATTGGTTGATTTAATTTCTGCATTAGTTATTTAATTAGGTTTATTGTGAACTTAGTTGCCTTAGATTTTAGGACTAGTTCCCTTCCTCATAGGATCGAAACCTCAGGTACTATGTAAACGACCCTTGTGCTTGTGGCAATTACCAAGGTTATAAATAGCAAAACTTAGCATGTGTAACCTTGAGCGAATAGTAACATTGGAGAATTCATCCGAAGATGTTCCATTCTACCTTATAACAGTTAGTGAGATGAGATAGTACCCTTGAATTAGTCAACATGCATGACAGTATAGATTGATCTAAAAGCACCTGTGAAATCGTGGCATTTGCTTGAATCTTATCTTTGGAGGCTACAGGTCATTCAGTTCTTCCAGTATTCCAAGAGATGTTTAGTTATCATTTCCAAAGTATACATTCTTGCCATCACCAACCTTATAGGAGAATGATTTTTTAAGTTTGATTATGATCTTGAGAATGGATTACATTACTGATGAGTCATTGCTTGAAATGTTTAGGCACCAAAAGTTTGTACCTTCTATTTAATATATGTGCACCCACCTTTATTAAAGAGAATTTTTGTCGTTTAATACCCTCTAAGCTCTTTTAGCTATCATTGTCAAATTGGTGATTTTTAAGGGAATGAAACCCAAAATCCCTTGCTGTTTAGGTGTTCCACTTAATTTTAGCTTTGTTGACACTCTCATTTCATCTAGTCCATAAAAATCTCCGTAGAATTTTGTCAATTGACTTGATGACGTAATCTGAATATCAACTCTTCCCATCTACTTTTCAAAGAGTAAAATGATGGACAACTAGTACAAAGTTATGTTTTGGTTTTTTGTATCTTCCTTAGCCTTCATGTGTAGAGGTAGAATCTCAAGTGGTGACATGGATGCATAAACAAATACCATCTTGGATTTCTTTCCTTCCAGTTTGTTGTTATTCTTTTTTTCTTTTGTTTTTCCTTTGTCTTTTAGGGGTCATGGGTGAAATAGTTATAGGATGTTAAGTACCTTAAATATTATATCTAATCGTATGCTTAAGATGTTGTAATATTGCATGAATATTGCATTGATTAGATCTTAATGTTAATATTCTCATCTCTTCTTGCAAATGTATGTGGTCTTTTCTTCAATCTGCTTTTATAATCTCTATTATTGTGGATTTTTTCATCAAATTTCTGGATATGATAATTTAATATGTGGATTTTTTGGTTTTATTTATGATTTGTATTATTTTTTAGTGATGAAAAATGGCATATATTCAAAGTTTATAGTTTGAAATTTGTACATTCATAATTATCATCTTGTGTAGAGATAACTTAATAGTCTACTCTTATGTATTGAATATTAACCTTAATAAGATCTTTTTCTGTTGACATTTTTTTTATTGTTATACTAGCATTTCTTGAGGAAAACAATAGTGGCCTGATGAAACTTTGAAAACTGGAAGATCATGCTCAGTTTTCTAGGCTAGGAATTACAGTAAAATTTATCCCTATTAAGGCTAATATTAAATTAAGCATTACATTATCGTACAAAAGGAAAGCAATTACATCGTATTTCTATGGTTGAAATTTGCAGCCTAGAAGAGCAGATTTATGCATCAATATGTTGGAATCCAACAGTGTTCGAATCACGGGCGCAGCTAAAAACAAAATTTTTACAGATTCCGAGCGGATCCTGATAATTGAATAAATTTGAATAAAACATAAAGTGATTTAGAAATCATACCTTGTTTGCCTTCCTATTGAAAAATCTTTGAAATTTTTTTCCGATTAATCAATCATGAGCTGTTCAAATTTCCAGCCTCTGATAGTATCTACAAAGCAATTCTCAAATTGCTTCTAGAGGAAGAAGACAAAAAGTGCTAGTTTCTAAAAAGCTTTTCCCATTTAAATAGAAAAATCATAAGGGTCTTTTATTAAAATTAAATTTCTTTAATTATAATTAAAAGCAAATTATAATTATAATTAATTAAATTTTAAAAAAATCAAATATCTCATATTTGATCCTCAAAGTTTATAATTAAGTCCAACTTAATTAAATTGATTTTTCTTTCACAAATTGCTCTTTGATGTGTGACCCATTAGGTTCTTAATAAATTGGCAA
>JAOTAY010000004.1:17943244-17957244 GCA_025629805.1 Erythroxylum baracoense
TATTATTATTATTATTATTATTATTATTATTATGAATGTTCTACTTATTATTAATTTTATTATTATAACATTTATTACTTGTATCAATTATATGATATATAATAATAATATAAATTTATAATAATAATAATAATAATAATAATAATAATAAATAATAAAAATAAATGATACAACTAATAAAGAATTTGGTTTATTAACTATAGTCTGGTATGTTAAAGACGATAAACTAAACGACGTCGTTTTATTTATTAATTAGTTGACATTTACCGACGGAATATACATTCCGTCGGTATTTAAATTTCCTAATTATTTTGCCACGTCTTGTTGCCGCTACATTTTGCGACGAAAATTTGTTAATTTAATGTATACCGACGGAACACATTACGTCGGTATGTAACAGAAGCTGAACCACATTTACCGACGGTACATATTCCGTCGGTAAATATCCAAAGCTAGTTAATTGCGGGAAGTATTCCCGTAATTATTACCAACGATCATGGTTACGTCACCGGTAAACTTAAAATCAAGTTTGCCGACGGACGATATTCGTTGGTGAATAGCAGACACTGAGCATAACTTATTGATGGAATGTGTTCTGTCGGTACATGTCCGAAGCAATTAAAATGCCGGAAGCATTCCCGCAATTTTTGTCGACGGTAAATGTTGAGTTGTCGCTATAATATGTCGGAGATTTTGCGCGAAATTCATTCCCTTCAGTATTGCCGATGGTGATATATTTCCGTCGCTATATATAAATAGTAAAACGTATTTACCGTCGATAAATAGCTATGGTTTTTTATCCATCGAAAAATTTCCGTTGCTAATTTATGATTTTCTTGTAGTGGTGTGAGTTCGTTGTGGTGGAGTAGGAGACTGAGATATGCTGGTGGGGGTAACAGATGATGGGTGTTGTGATGGATAGGTGCCATTAGACTGGTTGATTGGAGTAGTAGAATCAGATTGGTTCGTGGTTAGAGCTTGAACAGGAACCACATAATGTGAAGGGGCAGGAGGTGGACTTAGTATACAATACCAATTGGATCAGGAATTAGACATATGCGCAGAGTTATAGTTTAAAAACATACCTACCTGATAAGGAAAAAAATCCTCTTGAAATGTCACATGGCTTGAAGTAAATAACTTGTTAGATATAGAATTAAAACAAATGTAGGCACTTTGCTGTAGAGAATACCTAAGAAAAACACAAGGTTTTAAACAAGGTTCAAGTTTAATTTTGTTTTAAGGCCGGAGCTATGAATAACAAAGGCACCCAAATATTTTTAAACTAAAATAATTTGGGACAACTTGAAATAATTTAGCACATAGGGACTGAAAGTGGAGAAGAGGTACGGGTAATCGGTTTAAGGTAAGTGACAGTTTTTGGAGCATATGTCCAAAACGAAACAGGTCAAGAGGCTTGAAGTAAGGTAAGAGTGGTTTCAATTAGATGTCTATGTCTACGTTCAGTAGACCCATTATGTTGTAGAGTGTATGGTGGAGTTTGAAGATGAGTAATGCCATAATTTTGAAAGAACTGTTTTAATTTTTAGTATTCACCGCCTCCATCAAAGTAAACTATAACAATGAATTGTTTGAAAGAATTTTCGACAAGTTGTTTAAATTTGGAAAAGACAGAGAATAATAGGTCATATTTCTGTTTCAAGGGATATAACCAAATATATTTTAAATAATTATCAACAAAAATAAATAATAAGAAAAACCATCAATAGAGGTAACTGGAGTAGGTACCCATAAATCTGTGTAAAGAAGCTCGAGTGGGTGAGAACTAGACATACTAGACTTTAGGTTATTAAGCATAAATTGAAACTATTCTTTGATGCGGAAGACCTTGTCATTTTCCACTGTTTTGCTGCCTAAAGTCAAGAGATGGCGAAACAATTTGTGAATTTTGTAAGACAAATAGAACTTGAAGTTGATTACGAGTTCAAGGAGGAACACATCGTCGGTCGAGCTCAATGCTTGCCAGACTAATCAACGTGCAGATGCAGCGGCTTTAAGACTAACGTTATCAGATTTCTTATAATAGCAGAAATTTCAAAAGCTGTACCTTTTGGTTTTTTTAATTCCTTTCGTCTAAGATCAGAAGAGGGGATCATTAAGCCCCAAGGTATCTCATAAATTACTACCGCTAGTACTACCCAGGAGACTATCAAGCAATAAGCAGATAAGGTGTTGTACAATGATTTACGCACAAAGTCTCAACTGACAAGGTATCCTAGCCAAACCGAAGGTATTACTCGCAAAGCGGCAAAAAGTACACAACTATGATACACTCGTTTCCGCATCAATGGCTATAGAAAATAATTCTGGAAATATTTGACGATAGTTGTTTGGTATGGAATGCGCAAGTATAAACATCCACCTAGCAGTAGCAGGCAACTTAGGCATCTGAGTTGATCGTCAATAAAAAGAGTTCCTCCATTAAATTTTTAGGAGCAAAGTTCAGTCTGGAACGTATCCAAACAGATTCCCATGAAGTATTGCTAAGTTTAATGCACAGAAAATGGTTCCCTGCTTAAAACAACTTAGGTTATCCCAAAATTTACTGATCAATGCTACAGAATTTCCTTGTAAGAATGAAGCCTACTGGGTTGAACTGCAGAGACATGAAGTAATATTTGTTGTCATGTATGAGAATTAATTTGTTGTTTACTTGATTGTGTTGTTTTGGTTCCACCCTGAATATCGAAACGTTAAATATATATGTTCACTATGTACTCGAAGATAGTATTTAATTGACGAAACTCAAGTATCTACTCGTTACACGAACTTCTACACAAGAAAGCCATGAAAAGGGGGCTGGACATAGTAGGAAAGATTCAAGTAAAATACCCAAAGAAGTTGAAAATCTATTGAAGGATATGGCCATCGATAAGGAGTAGAGCCAAAAAAAAAACTAAAGAAACTCTCGACGATTTAATAGTAAGAGTGAAACTTTGCTACTTTAAGAGATAGAAGTCAAGCCTGTAATGTTGATTCAAATGAAGGAGCAAGTTAGAAAAGGGGTTAGAGTGTTGAAATAAACTAGCTTTGATATTTCACTAAGTTTTCGAACTATAAGAACATAAGTAAATCCACCCCACACTCTTTTTTGTTGCAGAAACTGAAAGTCCTATAACAAAATTGGCATTGGTGTGTCTCCAGGACATGCATCGGAAATTTGTTTTAAGTTGTTTAGGATTTCATTATTTTAAAATATTATATTCATTTAGAACTTTAATTTTAGGGTTTTATTCTTATAAGAGGCTTCCTTATTATTGTAATAACTTTATCATTACTATTGATCAATCAAAAATCGTGAAAGAATTTCTTCAAACTTTTTAGAGCAACTCATTTCTAAAAGCCTATAATCTTGTTTAGCTTGTTAGTGTCGACCAGACTCTAGGATCTTATTACTCCTAATCCTTTCTTTTTTAGAGTGTGGTGATTCATATCAGTCTTTACATTTTTGTGTTTGTTTTGTTGGAATGGTCTTCGGTTCTTTCATATTGATATTGAATCTTGCTAGTCCTAGTAGTGAGGATTGTATTAGAATTTGATATCAAAGTCATCTTCTATAATCAGGCTTGTTCTTAAAATTTATTTATTCACACTTCAATGTTCATATGTTTCTTACCATACTGCCAATTTCTTTATGAGTTAATCATCACAATTTGTTCTTAAGTTTCTTTTTTCTACTTTGTGAATTTTTAGGTGAATCAAAAAAAGGAAAAACATAAAAATGTTACCAAAATAGTTTTTTAAAAGTCCCAGTTAAAATATACAAAAAGGGATTAACAATTGCATTGTCCTTTTCAGCATTGTCCTTTACAAGTAAAGAATTATAAATCTTTTCCACCAAGAACGAGGAAGTCCTTACATCACATACATTCTACTTTCATGTTCTTTATGTCTTCCTTGCTGCTTTGATTTGTTCCTGTCAATTTTATTCCTCTTATATTTTCAGTCTAATTAGGACAGAACTCATTTTTTTGTTTTTGAGTTTTCTTATTGTTTGGCCTTTATTAGCATTTTTTTGTTTTATTTCTATTCCCTAGCCGTTAGTAGCATTTTTGTTGTTTTATTTCTTAATCTATATTAAGAAACAAATTATCTAGTTTGCAAAGAATCTTAGTCAAGAGTTTAGGTTATGAGTGAAGTGCATTTTGAGTAAAACACATAAGGAAGTGCTTTTCTTCCACTAACATTTTATTCTAGGTTTATTATAACTCAAAGTTGAAACAAAAGTCATCAAAAGATAAGAAAGTGAGTGAGGAGGAAAAGTTTTTATGAACCTAGAATATATCATGATGTGTTATAAGATCAATATGAGCAGTTCATTAGACAATTCAATGAAGTGAAGAACAGGTTGAAGAAGCATGAAGTTGCCATAGTTACTCTACAAACAAACTAATGGATATCTACTAGGATAGTTGACTTTGAGGCTTATATTGTTGTTGATAGTGTTGTAGATTACTTAAGAGAGTTAAGCTTAAAGGGAGGTAAAAGAGAGAGAAATGAAAGAGGTGGTATAGTGTGAAGACAAGGAAGAACATATTTGGGATATATTATGAAAGAGGGTATGCAAAAAGAGTGGATAATAATATGGGTGGCATTAAAATGACAATATTACCCTTTATAAGAAAGATAGACCCGAGTGCCTATTTGGAGTAGAAGAAACATGTTGAGTTAGTTTTTGGCTTTTATAACTTGTCAGAAGAGAAAATGATTAAATTAAAAATTGTTCGAGTTTAGTGATTATGTCGTGGATTAGTGGGATTAACAAATTCTCACTAGGAAAAGAATCGAGAGTCACCTATTAGGAAGTAAGAGGAGATGAAAATGATGATGAGGAAATGTTTAGTGTCAAGTTCTTATTATAAAGAACTTTATCAAAGATTACAAACATTAACTCAGGGTTCCAAAATTGTGAAAGAGTACCATAAGGAAATGGAGGTTGCTATGGTTATGACGAATATGGAGGAAGACTGAGAGGCAATAATGGCTCACTTCATTTATGGACCAAATTAAAAAATTACTAATGTTTTTTATCTATATTATTATGTGGATTTAAAGGATGCAATGCACATGGTCATGAAGGTAGAAAGGCAACTTAAAAAAAGAATAAACTATGGAGTAAAGAGGACGAAAAAGCTCCAAAGATAAAAGCATGAAACATTCACATCACTAGTGCAATCAATAAGCTAAGAAAAAGTTAAAACCGATTCCATTTCCATAAATAAGAATTGAGATATTAAATAATTTTAAGTGCTTTGAAATATGGTATATAGCTTCTCAATATTCCATCAAAAAGTTGATGATGTTAAGAGAAGATGGAAAATATGTGTTCGAGATTAAAAAAGAGGTGAATGAGAATATTCCTAAATTAGAGGATGCTAATGAAGATAAGTACATTAAGAGGCCTGAAGAGGGAAGAATGATGATCACTATAAGGAAATTGAGTTTGCTTTTAGGAGAGGATGATGCAAATGAGTAACAAAAAAAACCTCTTCTATACTAGATATGTCATTAAGGATTGGGTGTGTAATATAATCATAAATAGAGGGAGTTATGTCAATATAGTAAGTATCAAGTTGGTGGAGAAGTTTGGGCTATCAATTATAAAAGAACCTAAACCTTACAACTTATAATGATCGAATGATAGTAGAAAGGTTAAAACAAGCAACTCTTTGTTTCTTCCTCAACTAAGAGGTACAAAGATGATATACTATATGATGTGATGCATATATAAGTTGACCACATTTTATTAAGGCATGATTAGCAATTTGACCAAACAACTACACAAGATGGATATAAGAACAAATATTTCTTTTCCATGAATGAAAACACAATCAAGCATGCTTCATTATTGTCAAAATGAGTCTATAAAAATTAATGTAAAATTTATAAGGATGAGCAAGAGAGATTGAAGGGAAAGCAATGAAAGCAAATACTTGAGAATAATTCAACACTTTGAGCAAACTAAAAACAAGAGATAAGTGCAAAGAAAAACAAGTGAGTTTGTAAGAAATGCATTTTTTACCAAATGTCAAGTGTTCTTTGATTTTGTAGATAAAGACATTGACTTGAAGACAAATCCTTTTTAAAAGAGGGAAATGATGAGACTTAAGCATTTACTTGAATTACATGGGCTTCCATGCAAAGTAGTCAAAAGGAAGGGCTTGGATAGATTATGAAAGGTTCAAATGAAGAGAAAAAACAAGCTAGAGGCTGTTAAAGGATATTAGAGGACCATCAATGAGTAGTAAGGCAAAGAAGGACAAAGAAACTCCCATTAATTTAATAGTGAATCTTTGCCAAAAAAGTAGAACTTTACTACTTCAAGAAAAGGCAAGCTTATGATGTAGATCCAAGTGAATGAGCAAGCTTTACGAAAGGCGTTACCAAGTATAATCGACTTTAGACAAAAGAAAATTGGCAATGTCGAATTAGTCTTTATTACGTGCACTAAAAATTTTGAAACAAAACAATAATAATGTATTTCTACAATAGCTGTCAAAAACTTGTTTTAGTCATTATTATTGATCAATCAAAATTTTAAAAAATTCTAAATTTTTAAAGTATAATAACAAACAAATAGATCCTTTTATGACAATGTATATCATTCTTTATAACTTTTGAAATTCGAGTAGTTATTGATTAAACTATAGCAAAGCTATCCCAAACATTACAATGAGTTCATCAAGAAAAAAATTGCAAAACTTTATTGAAAAAAATATCAAAGACTTATGAAAATTAACAGAAGTTGTTACAAATTTCATGTAGTCTTCATTCTCGAGGATAGAGCATGTTGGTCAGATTTAGCTATCATAGTGGCCCAAATCCAATTGACGATATCTTCAATTAAGTTGTACTTGCTAACTTCCTTATTTCTTTAAATTGTCTTGTTTCTTTCCTTCTGTATTGAATAAATAGTGGTTATGAAGGCATTTTTATATATTGGGGCATCCTGTAACTTTTGATTAGCAGTGCAAATGATCCAATTTAGATTTGAGATTCAATCATAATTGAGGTATGCTTCAGATAGAAAATGTAAAATTCTACTCCAAACTGCGTTGAAGTTGGAAGGATAAATGTTTGCGATCCTCTTCAGTCTCTTTACAAAGCACAAATATTGGGTCATAAGTATCAGACCATCTATTTTTTGTACAGATCCTATTGTTTATTACCAACCATGTGAAAATAGAGGCTTTTTGATTGAGAGAATGTTTCTAAATGAGGTAAAACCAAGGAACATTCTCATCTCCTTCCAGCAAAGCCTTATAAATAGATTTGTTAGTAAAAATACCTGAGATATCTGGGAACCAAGTTATTGCATCCTGGCTATGGATTTTAGTAATATAGGGTAGATAATCCACTATTAAATTGAATCCTTTGAAGTTACCTATCCACTGAGATTGATTAATCAAAGAAGATACTTTGGAGTTGAGCGGACACCTATTTGAAAGATTGGATAGTTTAATCCTTTGTAGTAGAGGACTATGATATGTCCGGTTATCAAACCATACCTAAATATTCTCAACATTACCTAACACATGCTTAATCAAAAGAAAAAGCCTCCTCTCTCAATTTCAACATATATAAGAAGAACCAAGAGTACTAACTAGAGATAGACAATTGCTAAAAGCTTTTTAGGAATAGTCATCCCACTCTCTTTGGCTTTAGTTTTTTTAGAATTCTCAATATTTCCATTGTAAAAAAACTGTCAAAATGCCACCAATCTCCTTGCTTACTTTCTCGGGAAGAGTAATACCATTCTTCATAGTTTTATTATTTTCTTAATAATTTAAACAATTCTTTGCCCTGTGTGTTTATTGTCTTATTTATTTTCTTAGATCGTACTTGATACGAATCTCACTGTTATTAGTAAGAAACGCATCATTTAAATAAAAAACAAATGTTGTATTTTTTTTATAAAAAAAACAAAGGACAGATTCATGAAAGTTGAAGATTTCAGTAATGACAACAAGCTCATAGGGTAGTGCACTTGCGAGCTCACTTGCATTCAAAGGGGTGCGAAACGAAAAAGGCTTAAAAAGCTCTGCTGCATCTAATTGCTGTATAACTCGGCCACAACAAACAACAGCACGTCAGTTATTATTCTAATCATTCACCGTACGTGAATTTTTACCAAAAAAGGACAAAAAATTACTTTGGCCATTAGGTTTAACAGTTTGAACTAAACAATTAGGCCGTCTCAATTTCATGTTAAACAATGAGAATCTAACGACATTATTTATGGCCGTTTTCCATCTCCATAACGCAAGTCCCTTCTGTTATCAAATTAAACGAGAATCAAATTAGTTCTCATTCAAATAGTCGATGAAGTTTACTTTGCAACAAGCAGAACACTTGAAAGCATTAGTTTCAATACACAACTAATCAATAACACTAGATGAGACCATGAATGAAACTATACTATTAATAGTTGCTAGCAAGAAGATTTCTTGTTCTCCCTTACTGTTTTAATAGCTTAGCCAATGACTCATTGTTAACAAACTGACACTCCATCGTGACCATATCACATCAGTTTATCTTTTCACTAAATCCCCTTCAGAATCAACATTCATAACGCCACAGCACCTCAGATATGTTTTGCATTCATCATTACATCGCCGCCAATAAATACAGTTCTGTGGCAAAGTTAATACCCCGTCAACCTCTTTTAAACAGAGGAAAAAGATAATTGATTAAGGCGACTTACATAAATAGAAACTAAACGTGTATCACCTCAACTAGCTGCTGGAAGGAACACCCTGATAAGTTCTTTAACAGTGACTCTTTTCCTACATGTGGGGCATTTTGCCTGTGCAGCTATTGCAACCTTAATGCAATTCTTACAGAATATGTGCCCACACTTCGTTGACGTCTCCTCAACCAACGGGCCCATGCATATTGGACAATTGAATGTTGGCTCCTTGGGAGGAGGGGGGGGAGGTGGAGATCGTCCCAGCAGTTGCTGTAAGTTCTCCCTCTGCCAATGAAGTGTAACAATTTGTTTCAAATCTTCAAAAGTTTGTAATTAAAACAAAACATTGCACACAAACACACGCACACATAAAAAAAAAAACGCTAACCTTATGCGCAATCTCAAGCAACCAATAGAAACAAGGATATCCATGAATGCATAACTCTTTAATTTTAAGATATTACTGTGGTTAAATGGTGTGTATATTACAACAGAAAACTTTAAGCAATTTAAAATGCACCTTTCACACACCCAAAAAAAAAATCCTCTAGTTTTCTTCCATGCAAATTAAAACTCCACAAATTTCGTATTTCAGTGACTTTTATGAAGTTTTATTTCAAATAAATTGTGTTTATACGTAAATGAAAGAAAATAATGGCATTTTGATTTTGACTGCTTCATTGCAATAAACTCGATGCAATCAGCTACAATTACACAAAAGCACATATGCACATTTCATGAAAACACAGTAAATAGCAGTAACTGGACACAATAACTCAAAATACTTTGTCAAATCATAGGAACTAAGCACATGAACAAAAACACTATGTTAAGCAACATCCCGGGTAAAAAAAATGTGAAGAAAAACAGTAAGGGATCAAAACAGAGGTACATATAACACATGAATTGCAGGTTTTACCATGGAGCTGCTACTGCTTTCCAGGTTTATGTATTGATCACAATTGATAACTGTTTGATTTGATTGAGTTCTTCTCCGCTTGTTAACATGACTATCATAAGTCAACCTGCTTGTTCTCCCTGCTATTAGCAAGGATGGAAAGACCAGTGTGCAAACAATGACACTTTAGTAGTGAAAATTAAAGAACAATGAAAGGCCTAAACAGAACAGAGATAGTGAACATACCTGTGTCTACGTCAACTACAACATTCCTCACACGAGTTCTCCGGGCATTGTTCTTGGCCTAAAAGAAATTATACATGTCATTGTGCTCTGATAACAACTTCACAGTAGGTAACAAAATAAAATAGTAAATAATAAGCGAAAAATAACAAGTAAGTACTTCGGCAAAAGCCCTAGGGGATGACTCAATAACATCATCATCAAAAGCCTCAACGTCAATTGTAGCAGTTGCTGCGGTTTCCCCTTGTTGGCTTGTCCCGACCTCTTGAGGCAAAGCTTGAGTTGAGCCTCCTTCTTGATCCCTGCTTTCGCAAGGGGGCACATTTAAGTCCAGCAATGTCTTCCTCCGCCGATATCCCCTCAAGGGAGGACCCCTTACACCCTGAGTTTGAGTACTCATGCTCTAAGTTTAACTTGCAGAACTTTCCTCAATCTTCTTCGAAACCTAAATGCATAATCAAAAATAAAGACCCACAAATTTACCAACAGCAACTTAAGCGGCTCTAAGATTGACTTATCCGCCGCCGCCACTATTAAAGTAGAATCTAAATTTCATTTCTCCCAAGAATTGACCACGTCAATCCTCGAACCTTATCGTTTGAAGTTCGATGCCGAAGACCAAACGGCAAGGAATAAGAAAAGAAAGAAGCTATCATCTCAAAAATAAAAGGGCAATGAAGTTCTAAAATTAATTCATCAAACCGATTACTAAAATAGGAAGTGGACTTCGACGCAGAAAATAAGAAGCGGATTGCCGACACCCCAACATTAGGAACTAAACTTTAAAAAAAAGTTTAAATTTTGATAATCCAAGAGACAAGATTCAATCTTTCCAAGCAAAACAAGTTGCATCCCATGATCAAAACGATAAAGTGTCTTCGGTTCATCAAAGCCGAGATATCCAATCGTTAACAGTTCCGGATAACCTACTTGATCAACGACCAGTAACCACTATGAAAGAAATTATCAAACTAAAAGCATAGAGCAACAGGCACACATACCAATCACAAGAAACCTAAACTTGCAAAATAAAAAATCAACAAAAAAAGGAAAATCGGATAGGCAATTAACCGGATTACCGAGAAAACAAATTCAGAGAAGTCGGAGCAGAATTGTACCTTAATCTACGGTTTCGCATCAATTTCGTTGCATATGCCCAGAGAACGCACTATCAAAAGCGATTGTGAGTGGGTTAAACGCATCAATTTCGTTGCATATACCCAGAGAAGGCACTATCAAAAGCTATTGTGAGTGGGTTAAATATAAGGGGCTTTGTGAAGATGGAAAAGGGGCTTTGAGGAATAAAAGCGGTGCGTATAAGGACAACGGAAGGAGGAGAGACTCTGTGCTGCGTCGCGTTGAAGAAGGTTGGAAAAGCCAAACCCAACTTTTGGTAGTTTGGTGTGGTGATGTTTCCCTCAGACGCCCACGACGGACATAATCGCTTCCACGTGGCGGTTCAGTATATTCAGCGACGTTGGATATTTAGCGCGTGTTTGCACCTATAACTGTCAGAGACGCTAATCTCAATTCTATTGTTAAAAGCATAGATGTTATCTCACAATGACAGTAGGTTTTCTATTTTTCAAAAATTAGCATATTATCTCTTTCAAATGTACAAATTTTTTATTTATCTCTCCAATTATTTAATTTACATAATAAAAATGATGGAAGAAGATTATTGTCAATAAAAAATGCAACTTTATAAAAGAAGCAATAAAAAGCGTGGTAATGGGGTATAACCAAATTAACCTAATCTCTATTAATTGGATAAAACCAATAAAAAGTTAAAATTGGCTACATCTTTGAATTATTCTAGACCTGTTAAGATACAATGCAGGTGTTAGCCCTTTAGCATATGAAGGCACTTCACAGCTAGTTAGAGACAAACCTTGGGTGGAAGGTTAGCTGGATCACACATATAGCGAGGACATGTGAAGGCTCCAAGGTGACTTAACGAGTTAAATCAAGCAGAGTGCGAGTTTTGGTAGAGTTTCGGACCTTAAATGAGCTGGCATGGCTAAGGCTAAATTCTTGATGGACTAAAGACATAATGAATGCTCAAATGGACGAACTATGACTAATGGACTTGACGTGGGTAAGCATTGGATCATATTAGTATCCTATGATTAGCTTTGGCTTGGATGACTCATCATTAACGGATAGAGATCATAAGGAGATCTTGGATGATGTGGCGGATAAGATTAAGGGGATAAGCAACAGCTCTAAAAGATAAAGACCACGCAAGAGGATCATCTGAAGACAGCGAACATCTTCGTAGATAGGGATATGTCATGTGTAATATTTTATCTTGTTAGTTGGGACAGATAGACCTTATCGGATATAGTTCTATTTAGATGGGAACATTATCTTATTGGATAATGATGTAATCTGATAGGATAAGACATGATCTTGGATAGTAGAGTTCTGTTATAATTCTTGGATAGTAGAGTTCTGTTATAATTCTAACTTGTTTCCCAAGCCTTGATGCCTATATATAGCTCATCTGAGCCTTGCTTTTGACACACAGAGATATAGAGTTGAGAGAGCAACCTTTGTATACTTTAAGGGAAGTAATAAAAGTTGGCATTATTACTGTATCTCTTTCTTGTTTTATTGTTGTCTTTAATATTCTATTGCTTTTGTAGTTTCTAGCGAGTGTGAGAGTTAAACACTGTGAGGGTCGTGAGGCATTCGAGGACAAGGATTGTTATTCGACGATCACTTGGGAAGGTTGAGTTTTTCTTAAATAAACCTAAGTAAGATTGTCGTGTAAAAGAGTCGACGCAACTTGTGGTGTAAGTATGGTGCTTAAAAAGACCTTTGTAACAACTGGTATCAGAGCCATAATTTTTAGATGGCAGGAGGCAGCAATTTGATAGAGAGTGTCAACAGAGTAACGACACTTATTGGCCAAATTCCTCAAAGGGAGGAGGAGGTCACTTCTTACAATAATCGTATAGAGATGTTGGCGGAACAAATCCAGGCGTTGCAACATCAAATAGCATAGTTGATGAAGGTATAAAAGGATACTAGGTATAAAATGATGATTATAAGGGGTGTTGTTGCAACACAGGAGACTGGACGTGTCAATAGCACTATAGCAAAGGCGCGTGAGCCCAAAGTTTTTGAAGGTGTTCGGAATGCAAAGTAGCTCGTGAACTTTTTATGGGAGATGGATTAGTACTTTGTGACTACTAAGATACCCGATGCTGAGAAGGTCAACGTGACGGCCATATACTTGGATAGGGATGTCAAGCTTTGGTGAAGAACGAGGACCTCTATGGAGATCAGTGCGAATAAAGATCCCATCAACACGTGGGATATGATAAAGAATGAGTTGAAGGATCAATTTCTTCTAATGAATACTTCTTAACTTACGAGGGACGCCCTAAAGAAGCTGAAACAAGATGGATCAGTAAGAGAGTACATTAAGAAGTTTAGCTCTCTAATGCTTGATATTGATAACATGTTAGAAATGGACAAGCTCTTCAACTTTTTGTCCGGATTACAACTATTGGTGCAAATGGAGTTACGGAGGCAGAATATGAAGGACATGGTTGGTACAATCGCAACTACTGATGCTTTGGTAGATTTTTGTGTGACGAAGGAAACTAAGGCGGGCTCCTAGAATTCTTCCCAGGGCAAAAGGCTAGCCCAACAGGAGAAAAGGGAGGGGAAAAAGAAGAAAGACTTAAAAAGGAAAGGCAACCAAAGCAGTGACTTCAAGAGTAGGGAGATGTCCTCCAAGAAGGAGAAACTTGCTTATTACCTATGTAGCAATCCACATTTTGCGAGAGAATGTCTGAGAAAGGAGAAGCTAAACACCCTCATTGTCGAAGAAGAAGAAGAGGATTCAGAGGCAACATTAAATCTGATTGCCTTGTAGAACACGATTAAGAGTGAGTCTAACCCTTTTAACAAGTTGATGTATATAGGAATACAAGTCAATGGGAAGTAGGTAACCGCAATGCTAGATACAGGTGCAACACATTCTTTTATGGGGGAAGGGACAGTGTGTAACATCCCGTTACTCATGTTAAGGCTAGAATAAATAATTATGAGAAATTTCTGTGAAAATAGGAAAATACACGTCATGCATAAGTTAATTGTGACATACACATTTATTTTGCATATTCATATGATTGT
>JAOTAY010000004.1:17965530-17992382 GCA_025629805.1 Erythroxylum baracoense
AGTGGAGTTGAGCTGTATGATTACATGCTATACTTGATCTTGTTGTATGATATGAGTGAACCATCGAGGATGGTTACTCTATTGAGTTTGCAAAACTCATCAAAATTAGACCGTTGCTTTTCAGGTTTGAGAGTGAGACGACCTAGCTTCTAAGACTCCGTAGAAGCATACTTTGTGCAACTATCACTGTCAGATTTGGCCAGAGGTCGGTGAGCTGAGATTTTCATGTTTAATGTATTTGGTGTGTACTGAGTTGTTTAAGCTCATAGGATAATGTTATAAACCTGTAATAGTATTATGTTTTATGAAACGATGTAAATTACGGATTTTGATTAGTGAGATAATTTTTTTTGAGTTTAGAAAATGTGTGATTGATGGTTTAGTGTGTGATGCCATAATATGTACAGTGAAGGTGAGATAGTTAACATGTTATTTCTGACAGGCATGTACACGTGTATCTGATAGACACACGTGCATATGTCAGTTCAGAATGGGGTGTTACAGTTTGTGTGCTAGATGCAAATGGATTAAGTTGCATTAGAGGTTATGGAAAATCCAGAGCAAGGGATGAGCTGCCTAATCTGTAAGGGTAACCAACCGTACCCTTAAAATCAAAGGACACTCAAAGATAAATTTTAATAACCCTAATTATTAAACTTTTTTAGATTTTCTACATACTTCACACCCTTTAACTTTCACTAATTTGAATCTTGAAATGTCTTTACTGGGAACATTCTGACACTCTAATTAATTACTTTTGTGTACCTATAAACTTGAGACCCACTTGATATGCTTTCCCTAAAATCAATCTACATGAGAACAGTTGAATTAGAATTAATTGAATTTAATCTAATTTAATATACTAACTAAAGTATAAATATTTAAAATATAAGTACAAATTATAAGTTTAAAAAATTCTTAATATTGTATATATCTATGATTTTATGCGAAGGATAATTTAAAAGATAAGTGAAATATAAATTTAATGGTTATGCCTTTAGTAAAAATAAATATATATGTTCATTTAATTAAGGTCTCGAAACATGTCCATCTTTTTCAGCTGTGAATTCAAACCATTAGAGGAGTGGCCTAATTTTTTATTTAATTAAAGGATTAATAGATATCAATATTAAGGATAGAGAAATTAATTGTATAGAAAGGAAACATCATAAATGGATAAGGCCTTGGTCTTGATCTATAAGGTAATGGGTTTAACGTGTGACACTTACAGATCATGAATTCTTTTATTAGGTTAAATTTGGTTAATTAATCAATTTTTTGTTCAAAAAAAATGAACAAAAAATAGATAGGCTAAATATTGGTTAACTTTTAGTTATTTTTAAAAGAACCATCACTCAAAATTGAGCAATCACTAGTTTCAAATTCAATTAAAGATGAATTAAAAGTTTCATTGTTTAATTATTGTCATTTTTTAATTGGTCATAGATTTGAATCACTATATGTTTTAGACAAAACTCAATATACTTGCATAATTTGATCTAATTTTTTTAATCTTTCTATTTAACATCCACTTCATCATCATTATATTTAAATATTTAAAGAATTATAGGATTTTAAAATGAACTTATCATATAAAATAAGCCAAGTATGTAAAAGATGTCACATAAAAATTGTTACATCATTAAAGTAAGTAAGAAAACTCAAGCTTCTAAGACTTACAGGTTTAAATTCATTCCTTTAATATTTATAACTTAATGTTCTTAAAATTTGGGAGAGTAAAACATAATATGATGTGTTAGAAACTTCTCTAGCTTCTTTCTATCCCCAGCCTTACCTTGTCCCTCTTCCCACTTAACTCCCCTCAACCACCTAAATCTCCAACAACTCCTCTCCTATCTTCCCTTTTCACTTTTGTCTTCTTGCTCCTCAAGCTCACCTTACTATCCTTTCCTCATCTCTATTCTAGGGGCCTTTTGGTAATTTGTCTCAACATCCTAAAACCCCTCCATTTTCTTTCCCTTTTATAATAATAACTTCCTAAACTCCTTTTTAGTCAATTTAACATTATCTTCTCCCCTTTAGTGTCTTCCAATAGAGTAAACATCTTTTTTTATTTGACCAAGGATAAGAACTTTCCACCCCTCCCCGATCTAGCCCTCTCTTCGGAAAGAGCTAACTCAATGCAACTTACATAATCCATTAAGAAACTAACCTCACTCCTCAACCTCTACTCCAATGAGCTAGAGAAAAGTCATAAGAGAAGCCTCAGAGGCCACCTCGCATTTCTACCCTCCCTGTAACACATAATCAAGTGAGATAATAGCATTAGACATAGAAATTTTAAGACAAGGAACAAAAACTTGGAACATTTTTATTATAGGTTTTTATTAGATCGAAGGCCATCTTACCAAGGAATTAAAAAGAAGTCAAGAACTATATAAAAAGGCAAAGGATAACAAGAAATACTTATCTCAAAAGAAGATCAAATTCTATTAAAATTTTAATATTTCCAATCCCTAGCATATGTTAAATCTCCCTATCTTCTTCCAACCTCGGAGATCAGGAATAAGTTTAGAAAGAATAAGATATGAAAGCATCCCTTTGTGTGTGAACGTACACTATATTCCATTGGAATATTGGAAAACCAATGTAACATTCCATTATTAGGGTTAAAACCCTAGGATGCTTTATAAATAAGAATTTGTTGAGACTTTAGAAATGCATTTCATGAATTATATGGCATACACATGCACGTGAATAATGTTGTCATTCATGAAATAATTGTACATGCATTCGTTGACTTTTTCCGGGTATAAGTGAATTTTTAATGTGATTAAAGTGTGAATTTTGGATAATTAAATTGGTGTGTATTAAAATAATGATAATAGTTATTATTTTGGAATTTTTGGTGAATTGTGGATTAATTGTCTTAGATAATTTAATTGGTGTGTAATAGAATTATTTTCGTATTTTTGGAGACATTTCAAATATTTTAGAGATTTATCGAAAATTTAAGGTATTTTCGATTAATAAAAATAAAGAATTAAGAGACAAATTATGGAGTGACAAATGGATAATGTGTGACAATTGGACAAATTGATAAGTGACATTGGGTAGCCTTACTTGGAAGACACATGTAACATTTGCATTGGAGACATGTGTCAAGCCTTAAAAAGGGACACCTAGGCATTAGGAAAAATGGTTTCTGCATTTGTAAACTTTTATTTTTCCTCCACCGAAGACTTCATCTCCTCCTTGCTCCTCCATCGTCTAAAAACCTATTTTCTACATTTGTTAGTGTTATTGGCTCATCCATCACCGAAAACACTTCTAAGCCTTCAGCCATTTGGGATTTTACTTATTTCACACTTCTTGCCTTTGCTTCATCCACCGAAACCAGCTTGTTGCTCTCTTAAGTTCTGGAAAAATTTCTGAATAGAGAGAAGAGAGAGAGAAGCTTAGTCAAGTAAGTTTTACGCATGTTTTAATGTCTTTGATGGATGCATGCGTAATTAGAGTACATTTAAATGCTTGTGGATTGCTGCATGCTTAAATGGTGTTGATTAATGTGTGGGTGGAGAAGGAAGAAGCAAATTAGGAGATATGAATAACCAAATGAAAGTTTGAAGTGAGCTAGAGTATGTTATATACAGTACTTTACTGAACACACATCTGTATTTAAAGCATAACTTGATCTATAACCATCCAAATTGGATGGAGTTTTATTCAGAGTAAACTAGAGACATAAAAATACATTTTTCATGAAGGAATCAAATTCTAAATATGTCC
This sequence comes from Erythroxylum baracoense, assembly GCA_025629805.1. Classification (NCBI taxonomy): domain Eukaryota; kingdom Viridiplantae; phylum Streptophyta; class Magnoliopsida; order Malpighiales; family Erythroxylaceae; genus Erythroxylum; species Erythroxylum baracoense. The sequence continues at coordinate 17,969,281 of JAOTAY010000004.1, forward strand.
TTAAGAGTCTGGAAATTTGGTTTGAAGATGAGATTTGTGTTTTGCCAAAGTGAGAAAATAGTCTATGGATTTTTTATTATAACCTAAATGATATTGAACCAAGATTGCATGAAATTAGCTTCATTAGAAACTTAAGACATAAAGGAACAATTTTTCAGAAGAATTTTTTGCCCAAATCTTTCATATTCCTTGTCAAAATGACCATGAAAGAAGGTCTGTTTGGGGAAGAGCTAGGAGAAGTTGGAATAAAAGGTAGTGCACGATGCTGTTTGACAGTTTTGAACATCCTTCATTCTTTTGGCTATAACTTCTTCTTCTGACCTCCAAATGACTTGAATTTTGAACCAACAAACTCATAACACAATTTTCTTCCTCTCCATAAAAATACATAGCCATCTGAAGTAATTCTGGAAAGATTTGATTGATGAATTTAGGATGAAAATGAGGAAGTGAACTGGAATATTTTCATTGATCATGCTTCAATATTTTGAGTATATCTTGATATGTAGATTTTTAAATGAGTTGATTCTTAATTCAGATTAAAGTAGAGTCACACAGATACAACTTTATTGAAGAAGTATAAGTTTAACTCTATCTCTAGGCATTTAAAAATCTGGTTCAAAATTGAGTCTAGACTGAGGCTGTACTACTACCCGAGACAGAAATTATGTCCTGTTGATATTGAATAAACTGTATTGATAGAAGCCGAATTAGACAAAAGTATCATCACAAAAGTTGTAGTTCATTCTCTTATCTTTCAATTGTTATTAAGTTTGTAATTTTTGGATATCTGAGTGGAAAGATATGAGTTGTATAATTTGAAGGTATGATCATGAACTAGCCAAAAGTTCAATTATACACAGTCTGTAATGTTGTGAGCGTAACTCATAGAATACTAAACCAAATTGGATGATCTTGGAGTCATTAGAAGCTTAAGACATGGGAGAACAATTTTACAGAAGGAAGTGTTGCCTAATTACTTCATTTTTCAGATGTTAATAATCATGCAAAGTAGATCTGAAAGTATGATTTTAGACAAATCTGGATTGATCAATTGAGTATTGTGGTATGAATGAACATTGTGACAAGAAATTGAATAAAGAACCCGAAATTTGTCATGAATATTCATTATACATATTGAGTATATATGAATGTGCATTTATAGATTCATAATTGTGAAAAATTGTGACGTGTGTATGTATGATATGTTATAGAGGATCACATTGAACGACAACATCCAAATATTACTGGGACTTCAAAGCAATAAGCTAAAAGGAGCATATGTGAGTCAACCTAGATGATCTTCCTAGGATTGATTGTTTGATTTATTCTGCTTAATTTTTATTTACTAAACTGTTTGCGATCTGAATATGAATTCCAGACTTAAAGGTTCGATGAGTTTAATAGTCAGAAATGTATTGGAAGTGTTATACTTGCATCTGACAATTGAATAAAATATGTTGCCTCTGAATTCTGAATGCTCAACGAAAGTTGAATGCCAGACTGAGGTCCGATGAATTATGAGATTCTGTTTGTGCTTCATATGTGAATGTCATTCATGACATATTCTGTTATTTGATGCATTTCATAAAATACATGCTTAGATAAAGGCGTTGTGATCAGAGTAGTCAGTTGAAAGAGCTATAAGCTCAGTATTATGCACGTAGAGCGCTGCTTCGTGATTTCTGTTCTGACTGAGCCCATTAGGCCAGTATCTATTCTGTATCTGAAAGGCACTCGGTCACAAAAAATAATAACGAATAGAGAGTCTCATATGCATCTGAATTTGAATATTATGATTATGAAATTTATGAATGTGAATTCTTTTTGAAGTTGTGATTGATTGGGTGTTCAAATTCTGGAAGAAGGTATGTGAATTGTATGACATAATTTATGCCTTATTTTGATAGAAAATATTGTGAATCTGATTGGTTGTATGACATCTGTGTGTGCTTGGAATCAAGGATGGGTCTCTCATTGAGTTTGCAAAAACTCATCCAAAATTTGCAACGTGATTTTACAGGTACAAGACAAGAGACTTAGATTCTAAGATTCTTAGAAGCACCTTTTGGGATTAAATTATGGATAAGGGTCTGTCATCTGGCACTTGAGGAGTTGTTTTTGTTTTTAAGTAGTTTATCTTGTAGAACTTTTGTTATAAAGGTTTGTAAGCTACTATATATTAATGCAATGACAAGTCGAGGATTTTAATTATTGTGTTTTATGACTTTTACATACATAGTTGATGCCATAATTGAGTTAGATATATTGCCATGTTATAAGTGAAGGTGTGATAGTTAACACGCCATTATTATAGATTATATACTGAAATGTCCTAAGGGTGTTCCAGTATATAATTTATAATAGTGGAGTGCTACATAAGGACTCTACTAACAATCAAGAACTAAGATTGAAACTTAGTCAAAAAAGGTCAAAATCAAATCACTATTAGCAATTAGCTAACTACAAAATGCTAAAGCACGATATAGAACCGTTAAAAATGATAATAATACTAAAATAATAAATGATAATAGTACTAAAATGATACTAATAAAATTAATAATAATAAGTAAAAACTAAAAATAATAAGTAAAAACTAAAAATAAAAACCAAACCGTTCTGCTTTGGGAGAGATGCCACACACCAACTTTGAATTTGCTTGTTGTATTTACCGCTGTTATCTCGAAATGTCTATGTAAAGAGACTTAAAGCCTGTTTGTTTAAGCTTTTAGTGGGTGAAAAAGTATTTTTTTTCACTGCAAAAGCTATTTTAAAGAAAAATGAGTGTTTGATTGTAAAATCTAAAAGCACTTTTTAAATAGAAATGACTTTTTTAGAAGCTAAAGTACAACTTTTTAAGAAGCCAAATTTGAATCTTTTCAAAAAAGCCCCACATTTTAGCTTTTTCGAGTAGATGTTTTTGTGTCATTTACATTTATAATAAAATAAAGTGCTCAATCCACACAGGAAGACAAGCTCTTAAACATAAGGAATGGCTTCGCTTAATACAACTCTCCATCAACCATCTCTCAGGTTCTCTTTCTTTCTCCCCTACCCTTCTCTACCTCCTCTTTTTACTCAGGATTGAAGCTTCAATCGTCAAGTCTGCGACTTTTCCTTGCTTTTTCCTTCAGTTTATCTCTTTTTTGTTTTCATTTTGCTTATTTGATAATGTTTTCCGCTGTTATTTTTAAGGTCTATGTGCAATTGGGGAACCTAATTTGACTGCAGAATTCTATGGAAGGGTTAATAGGAGCCTTTGTTGTAGGTAACTTATTTGTTCGACAATCTTTGGATAAGGCAGGTGGAAGCTAAATTTAGGAATGGAGTTGACAGTTGGACGTTTTTACTTTCTTTTCTTATTTTTCTCGTGGGTAACATTTAGATTGTAAAGCTAGTACTTTGAACTTGAGGAGAACTATCCAATAAACCAAAAAGCACCATTTTGTATAACCGAGTTCTTATATAAAGATTATTTGCCTATAAATAGACATATTATAAATTCTAACAAAGCTTAGTATTTCTGTCTAACTCTTATTTTTCTTTTCTTACGTAGGTTTCTGATTCTTGAGGTAACATAATTATTTTGCACAAACCACTGTTTTCTCAAAATCATAAGATGTCATCGTACTGCAATACCCCTTTCAAGAATTGCATTGCAATCCCCAGTTGGGGCTGGTCGAGGTCAAGTATGAATGAGTTTTCTCTTCAATAACCTTGTCATTTTTATCTATACCAAATATTGTCCATAAGATGTTATCATATTGTTCTCATAGGCAGATGACATTTAAAATGAAGCTAATGAGAAGGTTTGTTTGCTACGTCGTCAGTAGACAAGTTTAATGTTTTAATTCCTTTTTGTATTCAGTTTCATCATTTTGTTTATTCTGTTGTCATAGATTGTAGCTTCTCCTTCTAATGTCCCAATCTCACGAGGCCTCAACATAAAATTTTCTAGATAGTTCGAACCAAATTGATAAGGATTTGAACTACATGATTTTGATATTGGGTAAGGATCATGAGCCAGAAAATTTGAGAGAGAACATGAGCCAGAAGATTTGAGAGAGAACATGAGCCAGAAAATTTGAGAGAGAACACGTTACACCTGAAATGTTTATTTATATAGCACAATGTAGTCTCTCTCAATTCACAAACTTGTAGTAAACATGTAGTGTTTGTCTAACGTATTGCTCCGTCCATTTCTTTAGCACCTACCTATTTAAACCATAACAACTCTCCCTCCATCAAAAAACCTTGTCCATAAGGTTAAGTGAAGGAAACCTTTGTTGAAGGTAGAACAACAATTCCCATGTAGTTTGCTCCAAAGAAGCTCCTGACCATTGTACCAGCACTTGAGCTGTTGATTTATTCTACAGTTACCTTCTCAACAATGACATTAGTTGGAAGGATTGGGGATGAGGGAGGAGCCATAGAAAATTTAAATTCTAGCTTATAAGATGTCTGATCAATCCTGTCCAACACCTTGAATGGCTCATATAACATAGTTGTTAGCTTCTGGTTAGCTCTTTCAATAGTTGAGCTTTGTCTATAGGGCTACAATTTTACAAGCACCAGATCTTCCACCTGAAATTTGGTATCCTTCCTCCTCTTGTTGGCTTATTGTCTCATTCTACTTTGAGCCTGTTAGGACTGATATGGGTGAGGATAATTTACATTAAATGCCCAGTTTTCCTTTTCCAAAGCAAGTTAAAATTGTAATTGCTTCAATGGCCATTCATAATTTTATAAGGTTAAATGCTCAAAAGAATGAAGAGTTTTCTCCCTACGATAAAGATGATGAATTACTTCCTACAAATGAAGAAATCAATGAAAATGGAGACGTTGAAGAAAATCATTTAGACGAGCCATAAAATAATGAGATGAATGATGTGAGGAAACATACTGCAAATCTTCTTATATTACAATAAAATTCATAATTTATTATGTATTTAACTATTTACTCAACTTGAATATATATTTTGGGATTATAGTATTATTTAGCTTTTTATATGTCTTAATATTTATTTTTTTATATTAGTTTTATTTCCTACAAGAAAATGAGACATTTCTTTAAATAATTTCCTGCAAGATGGAAGTAAATTTTTCAAACAATTGTAAAGTAAATGTAAACCCATTGTTTAATATACTTTAAAAATTATTTATATGCATAAATAATTTTTATTAAAAAAAAGTATAGTTAAAATTAATAAAGTGCTTTTTATTTTTATGTTGTCAAACAGTCTACTATATGAAGCTCTTTCAAAAAAAGTTATTTTTTTAATTGACAGTCAAACAGTCAACTAGTTTCTTAGAAAAGCTTTTCTCAAAAAAGCTCTACTAATATAAGTTTATCCAAACAGGCACTAAGTAAAAATATTAGTATCATTAATTTTTATGTGGTGAGTGTTATGACATGCATCATGACACCCACCAAGCTCATTAACCCACGAAGCTCATTGCATATATTGTGCATTAATGAGCTTGAGGGGTGTCATGACGCATGTCATGACACTCACCACATAAAAATTAATGCTACTTTTTGTCTTTTATTTATTTGTTGTTACAAACGCTCATTTTCTTTATGTTCTTCCCTCCTTCTCACGACCATCTCGCTCTGACCCAACCCTCTCAACGTTAAGCTTTTCTACAATCTCGCACTTTGCTACTCAAATATCTTATTATCTTCTTCTTGTTACCAAAAGACCCAACCTATTCCTCCTTAAAAAGTTGATGATCATGTAAGCTTTGGAGAAGCTAGGTTCTACATGAGATTTTAAAGAAGATTAGAGTTAAACAAGTAAGTAATATATCATGCTTCATGGTTTATTTTAAATGAAACATATATGGTGATTGTTTTGAGATTAGATTGGTTATGAAAATTGTGTTTGAATAAGAGTTGAAAGTTGATAAACGAAGAGATGTGTTTATGTCTTGTTTTTGTGTATATGATGAACTGATTTATAAATTGTTTCATGTATGTTTTTGAAATGGAATTGAGGTGAGAATAAAGAGGAAATGAAGTAGAAAAGATGATATATGTTCAAGATGTAAAATGTAGGAGTTAAAAATTTGGAAAATTGGAAAAAAATGGTTGTAATTTTTCGGATAACAAAACCAATGGTTGGAATTTTTCGGATAACAAAACCCAAGATCGTGGGAATGTCACCACGATCATGGGAATTGCAAGAAAAGGAAGAAAAATGTTTAGATGGCTTAACATGATCATGGGGAAAGGCCTTGACCATGAATTCTTCTCTTATTTGTGATGTTTGAGTCAACAAATGATAAGATACTTTCCTATGGTGTATTTCAACTTAAAAGAGGCTTGAAATGAATCTAGTTTGATGCTTTATTAGTTGACAAAGTGTTTGATATGTTAGGTTGTTAATTGAGGTTATAATTGAGGAATGAATTGATGATATCAATGAATATGAAATATGGAAATTTGGAGATGTTATAGGAAAGAAAGTGCTATTATTATTATAAATGTGATCCAAAAGAAATGAGAAAGGTGTGTTAAGTAAGAATGAATGAGAATTGGGATATTGTGTGATTATAAAATGCTAGAAAAGGGATTGAAGAATGTATGATTGAAGAGTTAAAATAATCAAGTTTCTTTGAGGTGTAAACCTAAAAGAAAGCTAGACATATACAAGCTATAATGGTTTGAATGATCATGACTTGTATTTAAGGATACATACCTAGAAATAGTCAAATTGAGCATGCATTGATCATGACATGTACATATGTGTATGATTGATTATTGATGTGATAGAGCAAGTTAGTAATGTGTACAAATATGTGTATTGTTTGATTTAGACACTCAAGTCGAACACCAGCATCTAGACATTGCCGGTTCGTCGAGGCAATAGCTATCTGAAGCTTACTGTGTGCAACCTAGATGTTTCTCACTATAAATGATTGTATTTGCTTAAATTTCAATTATTGAACTGATATTTATATAATGTGATAATTCTAGATGTTGATGATCCAAGAAGTTTGATAATTGAGATTGCATTGGAAGTGTCCATAATTAAATGTGAATCTGAAAAAATATTTATACTCAAAAAATATGTTAAATGTCGGACTTAGGTCCAATGAAAATGTGAAAAGTGAATGTGTATACTGAATGAAAGTGATTGATTGCATATAAAGTGAATTGATGCATCTCATTAAATTGAAATGCATAATCAGATAAAGGAAGTTGTGATCGGAGTGGCCAGTGAAAAAAAGCTTAAAACTCATAAATGTGTATAAAGAGCCGCAGGCTCAGTATTAAAATGAGCTCAGTATTTACAACAGATACGAGACAGTTATTAATGAGCTCGGTATCCACAACAGACAGGGGACAGTTAAAAAGACACTCGGTCACAACAAAGTAACAATGAAATTGGAGTCATATGTACATTTGCATAAACATCCTTACATGTGTCTTATGATTGAATAGAAATGAATAAATGAACTATTTGATATATAGTGGAAAATAAATGAGTATATGCTGTGATATAAAATGTGAATTGAACTATCGTTTTGAAACAAAATGTGACGTGATATTCAGTATTTATTTGTGATGTGATTTGATTGTAAATTAAATAGAATTATGAACTATCTTTGTGGTTTGATATGGGTGAGTGCATCGAGGATGGTTCGCTTACTAAATTCGCAAAACTTATCAAAATTGCAACATTGATTTTCAGGTACGAGAGAGTAGACTTAACTTCTAAGACATTTTAAAAGAAGCCTAGTACTGCATTTTTGGGAGCAAAATGACTCAAAGGTCGGTCAGGTGATAGCTGAGGAGTCAAGTAGATTGTGTATAGTTAATTCCTTATTTCATGTAGAATGTTGTACAGAGTAGCAAACTCTAAAATAGTTTTTTGATACTGTATATATGGATTATGTAGCGAAATGCTACAATGTAAATTGTATTTTATCAATGGAATGAAGAGTTTAATCTTTGAATATTTTTGTTATATATGTATGATGCCATATAAGTGAATGTGATTGCTCTAACATGCCGCTTTCATTAGGGCATATGCCCGAATGTCCTCTGGATGTTCGGGTATATGCCCGATGAAAGTGGGGTGTTACATGAGGTGTATGTCAAGACATGCCTTATGTGTCAGTTGGATAAACCGAGAGGAAGAAAGAAGTCAATTTGCTACAACCCTTATTCATTCCCAAAAGACCGTGGATGTTAGTTTCGATAGATTTTATAGGAGGGTTTTTAAAAGTAAACAACATGGCAACAATCATGGTGATTGTAGATCGTTTCTCCAAATATGGGATCTTCGTGCTAGTACTAGCATCGTGTCCCTCTAATATTGCGGTGGAGTTGTTCTATAAGAGTATGGTGAAATACTTCAGAGTCCATAAGGACATTATGAGTGACTGAGACGCCAGATTTACAGGCTGATTATAGATATCCCTTTTCAACATAATGGGTTGCGATTTGAAGTTTTCAACGACAAATCACCCACAAACGAATGGCCAAACGGAGAGGATCAATGGTCTATTGGAAGAGAACTTAAGGCATAAGTAAGTGAAAGTCAACGTAACTGGTTAAGTTTGATTGATAATGCACAGTTTTGTTATAACTTGCACAAATCTTCTGCGACAGAGAAGAGTCCCTTTGAGATAGTCCTAAGACAGCAACCTCTCACTCCCTTTAAGATTGCACAACGAAGGATAAGTGGCAAGTGTCCTACAGTGTACAATTTCCCGATGGAGAAACAAAAGTTATTGGATGAGGCGAGTAATAGTTTTTGAAAGACTTCTCGATGAATGAAGAAGCAAACAGACTTACGAATGAATCCATTAAAGTTCGACGTGGGAGATAAGGTACTATTGAAACTTACCCTACAAATTTGGAAGAAGATCTCGAGCGAGCAAGTGCATCGTGGATAGTGCCAAAGTATGATGAACCATTTGAAGTGCTGAGTAAAGTTGGGAACGTAGCATATAAGTTAAAGTTGCCCGAGAGATTGAAGGTAAACCCTACTTTCCATATTAGTTTTCTCAAATCTTACCATAAGGATACATCAGATTCGAATAGGAGTCAAGTTAAGAGAGTTCCTTCGGCTGTGACAAAACAGTTTAAGGATCAAGTAGAGAAGATATTGGACCACCAAACAATGGGGCAGTATAAGAAGACTCGACAGACCGAGTTCTTAATCCAGTGGAAAGGATAGCCGATCACGGAAGCTATATGGGAGAAAGATATGACCTTGTGGCAGTTCGAGGATCAAGTGAACGCTTACCTTCAGACTAGTTTGACGAGGGTGTCAAATTCATCTAGTGGGGGCAATTTGTTAGTTTCTTAGCACATGAAGGCACTTCACAGCTAGCTGAAGGCAGACCTTAGGTGAAAGATTAGCTAGATCACATGCATGGCAGTGGCATGTGAAGGCTCCAAGCTGACTTAGCGAGTTAGATTAAGCAGGGTGCTAGTTTTGGTAGAGTTTTAAACCTTGTATGAGCTGACATGGCTAAAGCTAAGTTCTTGATGGACTAAGAACTTAGTGAATGCTCAAATGAACAGATCATGACTAATAGACTTGACATAAGTAAGCATTGAATCCAACCAGTGTGCTATGACTGGATTTGGCTTGGATGACTCATCGTCAATAGATAGAGATTGTGGGGAGATCTTGGATGATATGACGGATAAGATCAAGGGAGGATAAACATCAACTGTAAAGATAAAGGCCATGTAAGAGAATCATCTGAAGATAGTGGACATCTTCGTGGATAGGGATAGATCATGTGTAATCTTTTATCTTGTTAGTTGGGATGCAAATAGATCTTATTAGACAATGATGTAATCTGATAAGATAAGACGTGATTTTGAGTAGTAAAGTTCTATTATGATTTTAACTTATTTCCCAAGTCTTGATGCCTATATATAGCTCATTTGAATCTTGCTCTTGACACACAAAGATATAACGTTAAGAGAGCATCTTTTGTATACTTTGAGGGAAGTAATAAAAGTTGACATTATTGGTGTATTTCTTTCTTGCTTTATTGTTGCCTTTAATATTCTATTGCTTCCGTAATTTCTAGCGAGTATGAAAGTTAAACATTGCAAAAGTAATGAGACATTCAAGGATAAGGATTATTAGTCGACAATCACATATGAAAGCTAAGTCTTGCTCTAACAGACCTAAGTAAGATTGTCGTACAAAGAAATAAGCACAACTTGCAATATAAATTCGATGCTTAAAAAGACCTTTATAAGAACAAGCATACATTGGTGGAGAGTTTGCCAAGGCCAAAAAGAGTGATATAGAGTTTGGTACACTTAGGACGGTTGATATCGAAAGAAGTTCATAATTGGCTTGCAAATTGAATTAATCTTATCAACTGAAATCGCATGGATTCAGGGATAGGAATTCACATTTTTCTTGCTCTACTACTTTGAACTGTAATACATATGCACAATTTTCTAATTTCACATATTATAGAATAACTGAATAACTTCATTACTTACCAAACGAACTCTTGAAATTATATCCATACTACAAAGCATTTCTTGGAAAAAAAAAACAGTAAAATCTTTGTGCGGTTTACCCTTTTGGTAATTTTCCAGCGTTCATCTGCCACCTATACCCCAAAAGAATTCATACACCACTTACCTTTAAAAAGAACAAATTTGCTGCTCGCTTAACACTACTCGGGAACAGAAGCCGTTATTAGCAAACCAAAACTCTTGTCTTAAAAGAGAACCTTTTTACTGGAACTCATTCAAATACGACATCTCAATTTATTAATCATCTCAGACATGTTAAAAAAAAAAAAACACACCATAACAGACTTTTGTCCTTTGTGGAGAAGTAGAGCAACAGTAAAAGGTTAAAAAAGGACCAAATTTCAAACGAGCAGCTAATCTCAGCTAACCGGAAAGACACCGTAACAGACTTGTATCCTTTGTGCAGAAGTAGCACAACAGGAAAAGGGGAGCTAAGGTCATAGCTTCTCAGTTAATCGGATCATGAAGTTATTAACTGCTCCCTTGTCTAAAACTATCCATGACGACTCAAACAACTCATGAAAGAACTCAGCTCCAATCTCCTCAGCCGCATTTCTAAATGCAATACCAAAAGCATTACCCTGAACAGCCCCTAGGCGAGGCTTTCCGCAAATCCCAACTATTAACATCTTGTTGGGATCTTGAGATAAGCAAGCACAAAGCAGAGGCTTTGCTCTAGCTCCCTTCTCTCTCAAGGCATCCATAAGAAAATAGCAGAATTTTGTCAAAGCTTGTGGATAACCTAATAGCCTGGTATCTACTGAATCTTCAAGCTTTACCCACCTAAACTTTCTTCCACTTCTGATGGATCCACTCTTCATTATTGCTGCACTCCCTTGTCTAAGAATTGCTCGCTGTAACTTAATTGCTTGTTGCATTCCATCATTCAACTTATCGAGATTGTTTAAGGATAATGCATCATAGGCTAGTCCGAACTGCTTAGCAGCACAAGAAGCATCAGAATTCACAAATGACTCGAGCAGGGCAGTCACCCCATATACAACATCTGCTGCAGAAACCCTAGTGCTATACCCATGTAGCCTCAGAAAACTCCGGTAGTAAAAATCAGTAAGTCCATATTCTGGTAGAAATCTTTCAAACTCACCTTTCATTTTTCGCTTCACTTCAAGATTCATGTACTGAAATTTCTGTTGACAATCCACTAGTGCAAATCCCATTCTTGCAAGGAGAAGCTTGAGTTTCTTCATCCCATTGTCACTCCAGGTCTTCAATTTTGTGGCAATGTATGAAGAGCATAGCATGGAGTCAAATAAATTCCACTCCCTTAGCAGCATGAGTCTTGGTTCATCTTCATAGGCGATCCTTGATGACTCTGGAGCCCGAATTTTTGTCCCATCTTTGAGAGTTACCATAGTAACTGCCTCCAAATTGCCCGAACTGTTAATATGCTGCTCAAGCTCCATTACACCAGCTTGGTACCTTTCATCTGTTAATCTCTCATGAACAAACTGATCAGTTAGTGAAACACACGCCAACCAAAGCAACTCATTTGTGTTCTTCCTCAGCAGATGGGACAACTCATACATCAAGCACCCTGATGGTTTTCCATGGAAAGTGCCCAAGTGGTAGTACTCCCTCTTCAATTTCTTGAAAAGGTGTCCTGGTTCATCATCTTTCTCATTGGATACCCTCCTCCGCTTCCTCGATCCATTTCCATCCTCAGCTTCACTTTCACTATCTTCATCCTCACAACTCTCGTCACTTTCACCACCTTCATCATCACTATTCAAACCACTCGCATTAGCCAGAGCAGAGATATCAAAATCATATGACAAATCAGCTTGATTCTCATCATCATGTGTATAAAGCACAATCACATTCTCATTACGCTCACTCAGGTTGTGCAAATGGATAGGACGGTGACTGTCAACAACAAAAACACGAAATCCAGGGCCTAAATTGAGCAACCGCCGCAAGTCACGATGGCAACCCCAATTAATTAAGAGTATCGAAATGGGCTCATTTGATGAGGAAAACAAATCATTGCCTGCGTATTTGTAAATCTCTTGAAAAGAGGAAACTGGATAGCAAGCATAACGGACTGAATCAGATTCAAGGATGTGGAGAATAATTTTGAGAGCACATAGAGAGTCTACATCAGACGTCGAGGGGAAAATAAGCAGAGGAGAGAATGAGGAAGCTGATACTGATTCACGGATGCGAGCATAAAAGTACTCAACCTTTTGCTCTCTCACCATAACTCCTCAATTCAAGTGTAGAAATGCACGGAAATGGGCGGAAAAATAAAAACCAACCAACATAAAAATAACTAGAAATGCACGGAAAAATGAAAACCAACCAACATATCTGACTTTCCTACACAAAAAACTAAAAACTCAATGCTATTTTTCTACAATTCCCGTAATAAAGCTCAACTGGGTATGCAAAATTTCAAAAGAAGAAACATAAAAGGGGAAATCTCACAGTACATTCACACTACCCTAATAGTCTTCACCCTATTATTTGAAATTGATACCAAGAAAAAATAGTAGACCAGCACCATACAACCTCGCCGCTCCTGCAGATGATACAATAGCTCGAGGAAGGGCAGTTGAATGGAAGCAAGGAAAATCAAATGGCTACAAGAAACAAATTCCCCAACTCTTATTGCACACCCTTCAAGCATCGGAGATAATTCAAATATTACAAACAGGGTCTTAGAGAGAGAGGGAGGGCAGTTCTATTTAACGAAAGATAATAGGGGAAATACCTTAAAAAATATAGGAAAGAAAGAGAAATCATGAGGTTTGGATTCAACTCTGTTACCCAGATCTTACAAAGACAAAGAAAGGAAGAAGAGTCAATAGAGTGCTTTCTTTAATACGTAATCTTTCAAGTTGGAAGCATGTTTTGGCTTTTCAATCTCACAAAATTTTGAACATTTTAATCTCACCGCCAATTCTTCGCGCTCTGGTTGAGATAATCGAGTTCCACTTTTGTGAGGCCGCCCTCAGGGGTTGCCTTCGCAGTTGACAAAGTCTGTCCGTCTGATCAAGATGTATTTTACTTATACGACGGATGAGATCTCATCTGACTTTTATTTTAACTTATTAAAAAGACACTTAAAATTACAGTTCAAACCTCATCCTTTTATTTTTCTATTTAAAATTGACTAGAAAGTTGTAAGTAAAGTTTAGAATTTCATATCAAATAAAAATTCGCTGAAAAACAATACGAGACATGTAGGTACCATATTGGATTACGATGTTGGCCTTTTCGATCTATACCAACTTGTACTTGGTGAAATTAGAAATACCAATGAGTTACTGGTAAATTTCGTAAAACATGAAGATAACGTCGATAGATCTAATAAAGAGTTTCATCCAAATTTATTTTCGGAAAACAAACCTTAGACATCCATTAAAAAAATAATAATGAAGTAAATACAATATGAGTATCATATGTGAACTAATTAAATGTTGCTAATATGATAACTAAATTCACCTTTTTAACTTAACTTAAATAATTCAAATTTGACATAAATTAATAATTTAAGATAATTATATTAAACTATTGTGTTTGACTTGAATTAATTAGTCTGGTTCGAGTTTAAGGATTAGGTTAAATCGACATGTAAATAGGATTTGATTAGTTTACATCTAATGATTATACTGTTGTTATTTTTAACCAAAGTATTAAAAAAGGAGTTTTTTTAGAAAACTAAAAGATGTTTTTTGAAAATTTTTAAGATTAAGAAATTTTTTAAACTAAGGAGAGTTTGTATGTTTTACCTTAAATTCAAATATGAGTATTGAGTCATACTTTGGATGCGGCTTATAGGAAGACTACCTACGAAGGATAAGATGAAGTTCCCCGTAACTTTACTAGAGTGTGAACTCTGCCTCCACCATTTAAAAACATAAGAGCATCTGCCAGTAAAATACAAGTATACATCAAACATATGGAGCAAAATGTAGAGATTACTAAGTATTCGGAAAACAACCAGCTCTTGGAATGAAACTGATCCACTATATAGAAAACCTCAAAATGGCAAACATAGCAGATTGCAAAGTAGTCAATATCAAAGTTTCATCTACAGTATATTATATATGGCAAGAAAGGAACTTCAGAATTTTCAAGGAGAGGAGAGGCGCAAAAAACACTTTTCCATCAAATATACCTCCGGTGTAGACCCTCTATGGTAGTTAGATAAGTAACATAAGACTTATTCACGAACATGAAGGAAATATGGCTAATGTGTTGATTTTCTAAAATTCTTGTAATCATGAAGTTTAGTTTTCGATACTTTTGTAAATTAGGTCACTTTAATCTCTAGAAAGGTTGTACATCTTCTTATATATATATATATATATATCTTCACTTAATTTTTTTTTAAAAACTATTGTTAAGATCGTTAGATTATTAGCAATATGATGTTTGTGATGCCCAATCTTCTGCACTTAGAGTGAAACTTAAAATGCTTAGTTCTTTTCATAATTCTTTTTAAATTTCTATTATACACTTTCATAACAATAGAAAAATGTATGGTGAGGTTAGATCTCCTTGCGTTATGCCATTGGAGCTCTTGAATGTCCTTGGTGGTTCACATTGATGTGTATATTGAATATAGGAACAGAAAAATATAATTTCATCCATTTTGTGAAATTTTTTGGGAACTCCAAAGCTTTCATAATGGTGAAATTTTGGTGTAAAAAAATTGTTCGTCTGAAAATTTTTCTCTAAAAAGGACGTCATGATAGAAACTAAACTTGCTTAGCGTCTAGGTTTAATGAACCCTAAGTTATGATAACAATATCATACGATCTTTTATCTAATGAAAATTTATTGATTGATTTATTACAATTCAATTATATGTTGTATTCTTGTTCTCATATATCTGAAATATTAATGTATAATTTGATTTCATATGATTGAGATTGAGAAATCCTCTTATATGAATAGATCTATGATAATTGGAAAGAATTACATGTAAACATAGAGATAGGTCGACATAAACCTTTTAGATTAGGGTTAAACCTAATAGCGAAATTTAAAAATCAATAATACAATCCTGGGGATTTTAACCAACAAGATTTCTATTAATCAAATAATGAAATAATTGTTAATAGTCTTGAGAAAAATATTCACATAAGGTAGGAATTTTCATGATCCAATAGTCAATAATATAATTGCATGATAAAGGATTAATAATTAAGAATTCTTAAGGGGTTTCATTACCTAGACACTACTATTTGATGTCGACTATTTTGCAATTTAAAAAAATTCAGGGACTATTTCATAAATTTAAAAATTACCCGAAACAGAACTTATTATTGACCGGTTTCAATTTAGTATTGTATCAAAACTAAATCTGGTACAGTATAAAATTGATATGGTATTCATAATATTGGAATTGTATACAAATAAGTCAAATTTTTTGCATATAAATAACCTTTTTTTATGGATGAATATGTGACAAACAATGGAAGTCACTTATCAATCTTGGATAATAGTGACTGACAAATAATGGAAGTGTCATTCCGGGATAATAATTACTAATTATTATCCCGGAATGACACTTCCATTATTTGTCAATCTAATATCAATTGCATGTTTTAGAAATTATACAAATTAAAGATTTTTATATAAAATACCTTTCTTTAATGTTTAGCAATTAATTTTTAATGGAAATATATAAATTACTCAAACCTTTTATATATGAATGATCCTCCTCTATTGGATGAATACAGGCAAACAATGGAAATTTGTCATTTGTCAATATTAACTACGCATATTTATATATTTACGTATGTATGTACATATAGGAAGATAAATATCTTTAAAAAATAAAATTAATTTAATATACAAATTTATAGATAGATTAGATATCTCGTGGAGCTTAAAGAAATAAATTCATTAAGCATGAGCGATTATGAAGTCTCTATAGATGGCCAATGACCACCATTTCCCTAGTTACCAGTGGAGTAGTAATTAATATCTATTATCTCATGTACAAAACTTGTCAATAATGAGACTAACTGAAGATATACAGAATATTGGTGATCACGCAAGCAATCTAGAATTAGATGAAACAAGCACTAAACATGCTATGCTATTATAAGAATAAAAGGTATCAGTCGAACGAAAAGCAACACTTTGACTTGTTTCTGTTAAAGCTAACAAAGTACTTAAGATACAAGTTGGTAGACCTGTATTCAATAACATAAGTAGGAGGTACAACATAAAACGTGAAAAGGAAAGAATCTGCTTCTAGTGTTTCTTTTTGCTTTAAATATTATTTAATTTGAGAGAAGGGAATATAACACTATATTGTAACAAAATCACTAAGCATTACAAAAGCCACACAAATACCAGACGTAGAGAATGAAGGCACTGCCAATTAAGATACTCTGCCCGAAGAAATCTCCATGATATTTACAGGAACCAGATTCCTCATCATTTTTGGGAAACTCAAGAGACTTTAACTTCTGCACCATGGAAAGCAGCAACTCTAAAAGGAAAACCACAAGAAACCAAAAATTAGATCCAGAAAACCCATATCATAAAACAGTCATATGCAACGGGTGACACACAAGAGGATTATAACAAACCTTGGAACTTTCACTAGGAGGTTGCTTGCGGATATTGGTATGTGATGACTCACTGGGCACTCCAGGTACCATGCCTGCTTGCCTTTCCTCTCGCACTTTGTTAAAAATGTGAGTATAATTATCAGCTGAAGCAGGGTTATTTTCATCCCACTCACCAAATTTTGGAACAGCAGCACTCTTATCAGGCTATCATAAAGAAAACAGCATACATGAGAGAGAGAGAGAGTGTGAACAATTTACGATTCTCAACAAAAATGTGATGCACCATATGTATATCCAACACCACTGCAGTCTTCCAGCAGCCCGACATTCACTGTCAAACAAAACAACGTACTAAACTTTTGTTAGAAGCTAGAATACTTACACTTTCATCACCTCTTGGTCTCATTCGGGATCTTCCAGGAGTGCCATGGCTGCTATCGTAGTTTTTGCCTTCCCAGAGAGGTGAAGCTCCACTGCTTTTTGCTGCTATCCTGGCATGAGGATGTAGCGGTGACCGCTCCATGCTGTTCTCAGATCCAGCACTCTGTCTTGCAGGTCGTCTATAGGTTTCACCAGGACCTCCTCCACGACCACTATTTCGTTGAGGTACAGTCTCATTGCCAGCTCTGTGGTGAATATTGTCATGGCGTGCTGGAGATTCAGCATACTGGCTAAATTCACTGTCTTCCCGGCTTCTCCGGCGATCATGCAGTTGTCTAGCAGCTCCATTCCCTGCTTGTCCCTCTGGCTCATCTCTGACCACAGGAGAAGCTTGGGTTGGAGCTGAGTAAGCAGAAACTAAGTCAGGTTTATCTTCAGGATCATTAGGATTTATCAGCTTTCCCCCAGCTCGACCCTTCCTAGCCTTATCAAAATACGCTGTATATGGAACATTTTCTTCGCTTTCCCAATTCCCAAACTTCGGAACATGTGAGCGTTGCTGTATCAATAACAAAAAATCATTATCTTTACAACATTGTCCATAAACACCTACATATTTTCCAGTCACAGCCATTGAGTTACATGGGCTAATGAAGTGGGAATCGTGTCATGACTCAAACATTTAAAGTTTATAAAATATATTTTTAAATATTGACATAATTTGCAAGGTCTGGCCCAGTGAGATCACATTGTTAGACAGGCTTCAATGACAGAGAACAACTATAGGAAACCATGCAAATCATTAATCTTCTGAACATATAGGAAAGAATATTTCCAAAATGTTACAGGATAAATTTGGCTGATAGTCTACATGGATATCATATATGAAATTGTCCAAGTTCTATAAACAAATTACTAGAGACCTGATAAATTAGGCGATAATTAGTCTACATGGATATCATATATGAAATCGTGCAAGTTCTGTAAACAAATTACTGGAGACCCGAGCAATGCAAATATATAACTGCAGGTGTACAAAAGACAGAAAAGACCACAACTAGCATACTAGAGTTTAGTAAGCATCATCACTAGACACAGTTCAAGTTCATGTAGCAAAAGTTTGTGCAAGCGAAGAGAAAAAGGTTCAGCATAACATAAAGGATACGGTCATCATGGCTATATAGTATTCTGTCAACTGGTCCAACAGCACTAGGAGCTACTAAGAATTCCAGTTGCTTAACTATAACAATGACAACAATATCTTATTAAGAATCTAAGATGCGAGGTTTGAAAAAACTAAAAGTATGCAATCTTATCTTTAGTTAGTAAAGATGTTTTTTTGATGACCCACAAAAAAAGGTTCTAAAAATACAATTAAGAGAAAACAATATATAAACAAATAACTGTATAAATGAAAAAATTAAAATTAAAATTAAAATATATAAAAATCACAACTAAAATAAAAATAAAAGAATGTAAATAAATAAACAAATAAAAATAAAAAAGTAATTAAAAATGAAATAATTAAATAAAATAATTAAAGAAATAAATGTTATAAACGAAAGTACTTGGTCTAATTATAAAAAACTAGAAACGAAAGAAAAGGCTAAAAATGCCTAAGAAAATAAAATGACCTCTTTATGTGGGGTACTCTACCTATATCCTTATGCTAAAGTTTTCTATTGAAGGTAAATTCTTCAGTAAGCTCCAGTAGGATCATATCGTTCATGATCACCTGTCCCCAATTCTTCTCGAGTCTTCTTTTTCTTTTACAATCTCTAAGTAAAAGCTTCTCGAATTTTCTCATTATGACATCAAAATATCTCCTCTTGACATGTCTGAAACACCTAAGCCTAGTCTGCCTTAATTTACTATCAATATCGACCACCTCCAACTTGTCTCTTACTACTACCTTTATACATTTCCGCAACTGAGGTTGAGCCTTGGAGCAACCGGTCAAGTTGTTCTTTTGTGATCATAAAATCATAGGTTCAAGTCACGGAAACAGTCTCTTTGTAAAAATACAAAAGAAAGGTTGCATATATCATGACCCTCCCCAGACCCCCGCAAAGCAGGAGCCTTGTGCACTGAGTACGTTAACTTTATTTCCGCAACTATTAATTTATAACTATGTCCTTGTTTAATGGACCAACATTTTATCTCATAGGATAGCTTAAGTAGTATCTTCTTATCACATGAAACTCTTGAAACACCCCTCCATTTACGTCATCTTAACTTGATACAATAAATTATGTCGTCATCTATATCACCATTACTTTAGATGATAAATCCAAGAGAGTTAAAACAATATTTTTGTGATATAACTGCTATATCAATCTTGATCTACATATTAGATACAACATTGCGATCTAAAAATTTAAACTCTAAATACTCAGTTTTAGTTCTGCTCAATTTAAAACCCTTTGAATCTAATGTACCCCTCCAAAGTTCTAGCTTGACATTAATACTCTCTTTTGTTTCATCCATTAAATGATGACACAACATACATGAAGGCATATCCCCTTGGATATTCTTGGTAAACTCATCCGTAACTACTGTAAATAGGAAGTGGCTCAATAAAAATCCTTAGTGTAGCCTGATATCAATAAAAAAAGTTATGTATCTCCCCCTCTCGTCCTTACTCTAGTCTTAACACCTTCATTCATATCCCTAATAGCTCAAATATAGGCTACTCTCTTCACTTATAAACACCTTCACTTGACATCCTTCGGAGTCATGTTACAAGTCTTCTCTAAGTCAATAAAAACCATGTGCAAGTTCCTCTGTCTATTCCTATAATATTTCATTTTTATCTAAGGAGATGTATGACTTCTGTCGTAAATCTTTCTAGTATAAATCCAAATTGGTTTTCTGAGATAGATGCATCTTTTTTCACTTTCTTCTCAATCACCCTCACATAATTTAATAGTGTTACTGGAAGCTTGATGCTTCTTTATTGGTTACAGCTTTAAATATTCTCTTTGTTCTTTTAGAAAGAAATTAATGTGTTAAGTCCCCGCTTTGACATTTTAACAAACTTGAGGATCATATTAAAAAACATGACTAACCAAGTAACACTCTCTTCTCCTAATTACCAACTCAACAAACATTATTAGAAATCCATTTAAGATGCAAAATGTAGAAGTTTACAGGCAATTAGTTGAGCGTTTTTCCCACGGGAGTCAATGTTGAAGGTTAAAAGTGCTTTAGTCCATGAGATTTTGCTACTTTAAAAATAAGGGCCACAAATATGAGAAGAAATACTGCTCAAGTCACTTTCACCCTAATTCCTCAACTATCGAAGGTAACAATGACTGAAAAAGAATAAGTAAGAAAAATAATAATGACTTTCTAAAAAGAAAACCCAACTTTTTTATATGTTCTTTGCATATTTTACAATCTAGAGCCACGTGTGTTCCTTAGCTAGTTAGGAACATAAAAATCATTTGCTCTGGAGAAACCAGTTGCCCATTCACTAAAAGAAAAAGGTATACCAAGTCTCATTATTCAAAATTAATAATTTTATTAATAAGAACATGCAATAATCAATATTAAAAAGATAGACAAAAACTTATTATAAGATTCATGATGGATATGACAGTAATAGAAAAATCGAAAGCCTAGAACAAATTTGACTCTCAATGTGCGAAGGGGGGAACTACTATTGTCAAGATTACAAGGATTTAAATGTGATATACTAACCTAGAATGCAAAGCAACTACAGGTTTTTCACAAATGTGGAACATATGAACCTCAGAAGCTTAGTTTCCACAGTCACATTTACAAACTTGGCTAATAAATTGTCTAAGTAGAGCCATATCATATTCCACTATGTTTCAACATGACTTCAAAATTATGCAAGCCACATAATTTCATTGATTTCGACAGCCACAAGTCTCATGCTGTCGACTGCACAGATTTCATCAAGAAGACAACAAACGCCATATGCAAATAACAGAATGGATGCAGAAGACAGAGTCTCGAGTAATATATTAGGATTAAGATCATAAACAACACTCAGAACCTGTTACGCACCACCATTTATCAAACATCGAACATAATATTTTTGTTATAAACAAAACTAAAAAGACGGCAACACCTCCGAAATTTTGGTAATTGGTTCATCTTTCACCTTTCTCTAAACCAGGCGTAGGCACCTAAAATAACTCTAATTATTACCACTGTTGGGTTAGTTCTGGAATGGGAGATTCCTTTCCCTGCTGTTTGTTTTATTTATATATCAGAAATATAAAACAAAACCATCTTTCTTTCTTCATGGACATCAGGAGAAATACAGAAATACGATTGCTTCTTCATTTACAAATGTAGAGGCTTGAACAAAATCAATTCTAACCCTAAAAATATTCATAACCACAAACAGGACACAAATCCATCCAAGCCAACAGCGATATACTTGACATTATCACATATAAGAGTACAGAGCACTGCCAAACACGACAAGAGAAACTGGCATGATCACATAGGCTATATGAGATGTCTTTGGTCTTCGAATTAACAGAAACCTATACATACATATTATAGCATCTCTGCAACTTCTTCAACAACAAAAGAGAGCAAAGGTTAAGGTTTTGTCAAACGTAGAGAAAAATGAAAAAGACAAAAGAAAAAGAAAACAACAATAAAGGCAAAACTTACTGCCATATCTATCTCCACAAAAATATCAGATAACAGTTCTTCGACAAAACTCAACCTTGACCAAGAGCAAAGAACAGACCTTTGCCTACAACCACAGAGAGAGAGAGACATATAACAATGGAGAGTATCATAGAGAATTTAGACAAAGAAAAGCGTGTTTAGAGCAAGAGATGGGTTTATCAATCATTGACTGAAACAACCGATGATGTTTTACCTTGTTCTCTCTCTCTCTCTCTCTCGGTACTATCCCAGCTTCGTCTCGCCTTCATATGTCTCTCTCTGTCACCAATTCAACGCTTTAAAGGAGCCATTTGTACTTCTTCCACTGAAGCAAACGTTCCTTTGGTCCAATAGGATTGGTCCAAGCTGCGTGGAACAAGAAAGTTGAGTTCTTGAAATAGCAAATGTCACTGGGACGTAGTCACTAACGGCGTGACTGTTAATGGCGGCTGCCCACTTTAACCGTCAGGAGTGTCCGCCTCTGTTGAAACATTTCCATTTGTGCTGACCTTTCTTCTTCGCTCTTTTCCCTTGGCTTGGGTGGTTTTGAGTTTTGATTTTTACTTGCGTTTATTTATTTAATCAAACTTCCAACCAATGTTACGAATACCGTACCAAATTTAGTACCGGATTGAATTTTAGTACGATATTATATTGGTACCAGTTAATACCAGGTATCGTTTCAGGTAATTTTTTAAATTTATAAAATAGTTCCTGAATTTTTTTAAAAATTGAAAAATTGTCTATTGTCATATTATACAGTTGTACTTTATATTTTTAACCTAGTCTCTAAAAGTCAAAATAATAAATAATAATCATAATTAATATGAAATAATAATAATTTTCAGATATTTCACATATAAATAATAACCACAAATTATATGAAAAAAGTCAAACATTATCAAAAAATATAAAATTAAGAACAATATAAAATATTTAAAATATTACAATTTCAATTTTCATTATATAATAAATAATAATTA
>JAOTAY010000004.1:18011840-18022493 GCA_025629805.1 Erythroxylum baracoense
CATTTCTTGAAGGAACAAGTGAAGGATTTTGGCAAAAATCAACGTTGATGAAGGTTGTGAAACAAATTCGTGGAGAAGAAAAGAAAACAATGAAGATGAGAAGAGAAGCATTTATGAAGGGAGGAGAAAAATAACAAGTGAAAGACCAAATGAGTTGGTCTTTCATTTGGAAAAAGTCGTGGGATATAAGTGGTGTGACAAGTGACACATGTCACTTGTCACATGTCACTTTTTCATGGTTTCATTTGTCCCTCTTTTAATAACTAGTCAATTTGATTCCAATTTCTACTCCAATTTCTGCCCAGATTTCAATGACATATGTCATTAAATCACAAAGTCATTTATAAAAGTTTCCACTATCATTTGACTCTTAATTCTACTTCTTTTCATCAATTGTTCTGCCACTTGGCATTTTCCTTAATCCAGAAATACCCCTAAACTTCAGAAAATTCTCAAATTTTCATCAAAAATTCTAAATCGATAGATACACTCTCCAAATCAAATTTTAACACATATAATTGACAATTCCAATTATAATCACATTTATAGATCAATTATACCTAGAATATGTCAATGAATGCATGTACAGTAATTCTAATGTGTGCAAAAGTTCAAATTCACATGTGTATACGCTAACATTATACATGAGTATGAAATGCATTTTTCTTAATCTCTCTTTGATCTCACATGTACCGAATTTTAAGGTTCTAATCTTGAGTATGGGAATAGGATGTTACAACTGTAGCCAGAACTCAACTTCAAACCAAAATTCAAAAATCTTAGATGTAGAATCAAATTTTGGTTCCTTCATCAAAGTTTTAGAACTATTTCTCTATTTTAATCTCCAATTGGAATTTTCAAATTTTAAGTCTAGAAGCCAAGATATGGCCAAATTATAGAAGTCTATTCAGTGGAACCTGTCCATTCAGTAAGGTACACATCCCAAATTAACTAACTTTGGTCTTAACATGTAAGAGCAACACAAAAATACATCCAATTTAATTAACAACATCTTATAAGAAATTAGGATACTTTACCAACTCTCCTCACACACGTTCATAATCCAAGCAAACATATCCAAATTCCCATACATGTTTCATGCCTAAGTACGTATGTTCATGTCGATATGAACAACTTACCCATTCACCTATGTCTTTTACAATAAGTACTATTATGTCTCTTACTATACTTATATGCACTCAATTTGTTATGTTCACTTCTTAATACACCCTAAACATGCTATAATACTTTCAAGGTATATGTTAGGGCCTTACATACATTCCTGCTAGATTGGATCTTTTGTTGTTACTAATGTGTTTTCGAATGCTGTAATTGAAATTGAAAACCTACAGATGCATAAAAAATTCAAGGTCAATGGTCATTGATTGAAACCCTTCTATGAAGGATTCCAAGTTGAAGATGTGGAAGTGATAGGGTTAGAAAACCTTTATTATGAAGATTGAGCAACGTGGAGTCGAGCCAACGATGATAAACAAAGGCACTACTTGGGAGGCAACCGAAAGGAAGTTGATTTTTGTTTATTTACATTTTCGCATTTTCTATTTTCGTTAAATGTTACATTTCTTTCATTTGATGTTACATTGGGGACAATGTAAGTTTCAAGTGTGGGGATGGCGATCTTATTTTTTATGCATATTTTTTAGCTTAATTGTTGCTTATATGGCTTATTAGGAGGTTTTCAAAAACAACAAACAAACAAATATTTTCTCTTTTTCTATGATTTCTAGTACTATATAGTCATAATTAGAGAGTGAATTGACTATAAAAATTCATAGCAAATTTATCATGTACTTTTACTCATGTGGTTGGTCAATATGAATTATCTTTAGAAGATTAGTGACTAGTGGCAGACATAAACTAGTAAGATTTTGAGCCTTTATAGACTGATATGGTTTGAGCCTTTATAGACTGACATATCCATATCAGTCTTATTGTCTTTTATTTATGTGTGACTTTCATGACATATACATCCTAACTTTGCTTTGATTTTTTATTCAAGATCATATTTTTATCACATGTGTGAGCATGGAAATGATATAGGCATTCTTTATTTCATAAGCTACATAACCAAATAGCCTACCTATTTATATGATTTCTTTTTGATAAGCCCCATTGAGCTTTATTTGTCTTTTCTTTTTGTGCTAACCATATTACATGCTTTAAACTGAATCAAATGTCTTACTTAAGACTTAAAGCTAGTGAAGCATTTGTTGATTGTTAATGATTGTGGATGTACAAGAGTAAAAGTGTGGGGGTGTGCATATATGTGGGATGTTTATAATTATGGGGATGTCATTTTATTTCATATCAATGAAATTTCCATATTAATGTAGCTTCTTTCAATTTTTATTATGAAAATCAAAAAAGAAAAAGAAAAAATGTTTAAATAAAATTATTAAGGAGGAAATGCATATGTTTGGAAAAGTTATTTATGATTAGTTTTTCCTTGAAGGATTACTCTGTATAATTTCAATGTTTTGTTTATGATTAGTTTTTCCTTGAAGGATTACTCCGTATAGTTTCACTGTATTTTTATAATCAATTTTTATGAGTGATCCCTTCTAATTGTTTATGCTTTATATGGTATGGTGTGAGAGTTTGAATTTGAGCTGTGAAACATAGTTGTTGCATTCATAATAACTAATGGTACTCAGTTTTGAATGAATGTTAGCTTTTGCACTTGATGTTACAATGAGTGCTACTTTTGCTTCACTAGCTTTGGTAGCTTTTATGCTACATTACCCAAACACATCTCACCTAAACCTTGCCCACATTACAACCTTAGAAAAATCCTTTGATTCATGATTATGCTTATGACTCTTAATGGTGGAGAAATGAAATGACATGCAAAGTTGTGGAATGTCATAATCATGAATGGTGTTTGAGTGTACCTATAGATCTATCTTATGTAAATATATTTTTTCCAAGTCTACCTTTAGATTGCTTAGTTTCTAAGAATGATGAATGTTAATTGATCATGAGTAGAAGCATTGGATATTAAGTTCTTGCTATGATTTTAGAAGTTACTTCTCTTTGCTTGTGACTATTTATTCTTGGGAAATATAAAAAATGAGTAAGTATTTTGGTTTGTGACTTTGATTTTGATGATTTGCTCGAGGAAGGTTAGAAGCTAAGTATAGGAGAACTTGATGTGTGATTAATTG
The DNA here is from genome assembly GCA_025629805.1 of Erythroxylum baracoense. Taxonomy (NCBI): domain Eukaryota; kingdom Viridiplantae; phylum Streptophyta; class Magnoliopsida; order Malpighiales; family Erythroxylaceae; genus Erythroxylum; species Erythroxylum baracoense. The sequence continues at coordinate 18,015,026 of JAOTAY010000004.1, forward strand.
TTAAAACATTTAATCCATGACACTTCATAATTAATGCTTTAAAATGCTTAAGACACTCACTTTAATTCATATTTAATTTTAGGTACAATTTGGAAGCATAATAGCTAAAGTTAGCCGAAAGCATACTTATTGAGCCATCTTTTTGAGGTTCACACTCAGTTGTCTTCATAGAACAAGAAGGAGAAGGGTTAGAGCAAGAGGAGATAAAAGAAATGCCAAAAGGAATGAAGAGTGACACATTGTCATGCCTTGAGATACATCTCACAACTTGTCATGCCTATGACAAGTTTGTCAAGGGCATGACATAGTGCTACATGAGAGTGACGCTCCTTATCACGCCCATGACTCACACTTACAGGCGTGACACACCAAGTCATGCCCGTGAGTTGCCAACTATCCATCTGTAAGCCTAGTTTTTTTACTATAAAAACATTGTTTTGTGAAGGTAAAAGGGAGGTGGACAAACTTAGTATTTCTTCATTGTCCTTCGATTTTTGACAGGAACAAAGGCGATTCATGGCTATTTCTTGGAGATTGATGGAGAAGATTGAGGGCTAACCTCCTTGACACCGATTTGGAGGTGAAGTTGACACTGAGGAGAACAGTTAAGCATATCGTCTTTGAGTATCGTGTTCTTCCCCTCTTTTCAGATTGTTTACGTTATCTTGTGTTTATTGTTAGGGATTGTGTAAAAATGATCTTAATGCTCTATAAGATTGTTTTCATGAAAACCTATTGCTAGAATTTGAATATAATACGTAATAGTCATGTTTGAAGTCACATGTGGCAACTAATGGTATTAAATCATTAGAGATAACATAACATAAGTAAAAAAACCCGAGCTTGTGGAATTATTGCTTAGATTGATCTATTTTTCTCACTCGTTACGTAGCTGTCCAATTAAACTTAGAGAGCTTATTCTAGGTTATCCGATAGTTGGGATTAATTAACGAGCTCTTCTTAATTAACTACGACTTAAGGAAAAATCGAGATTAATAGAGCTTATTGTTAATTCACAATCAATTGTCTAAAGAGAGGTGTGAAGACGATAATGCAATGATATATGTGAAATTGTGTGTAGGCCGAGATTAAACCAAAGAACCAGATTTCAACCCATTCATAAATTTTCTCACTTTTCTGTTGTTTAAATTGAGTTATTTTTATATATTCACTCTTACGTTATTTTCTAATTTGCATCAAACATAAACCCCCCTGTTTTACATATACATATAATTTAAGAAGGTAATTGGATTTAAGCTCTGTAAGATCGATCTAGACTCATCACTTTTATAGTTTTAGCTCTAGTTATTTTGTGTAGTATTACGACGTACTACCACCATGCTACTCATGAGACCTATGTTACCTTACTATTTTCGTCAGAGAATTACCTTTTAGTCATGTAAACATTTTGATATGCTTCTTTAGAGCATCAAACCAAAAGATTTTAGTCTAATTCATATAAAGGATAACAAATCTAAAGTGTCTAATTTTTTAGGATTTTTTCAATTTAATACTCAAGTTTTTAAAATTTTCAATTAAGTGAATAATCTTTTAAAACCGTAACAGTTTAGATTAAAACGTTAATTTTGTTAGTAATTTGCTAATTTGGTTAATAGAATCTTTGTTGTTCATAAGATGTAAATGTTCAGATAAAAAAGATAGTGAACATGATTAGAGTAGAGAGAATTTTTTCGATGATACTTACATATCATAAATAATAAAGATTCTATTAATCAAATTAATAACAAAACTAACATTTTAAGTTGAATTGTTGAATTTTTTGAAAATTTTGTAAAGCTCGGAAAAACTGGTACAGGTGACTTAGCGCGGCGGAAGCGAAAATTCTTTACTTAGAAGGTGGAAAGCCCAAAAGGTATAAATTAGAAAGAGAAGAAAGAATCGGAAACTTGGAGATGTTACAGAAACTGAGAGGATCTTCCATCTTCTGGTTTGGAATCTTCAAAGAATGCGAAATCAAAGCAATTCTTCTTCTCTATAATAACTGCAATATTGTTGGGCATCTCTCACGTTCCTGTGTTTTAATCAATTCTGTATTGAACCTTTCATCTTATTCCTATTTTCATCCTGCCAACATCAAAACCAATGCCGCCCCAAGAGGGTATGAGAGCCTTTTTTCTTACGTTAATGTTATTATTTTTGTTAACGAAATTGTATTGTAATGAGTCATTCCACTTGACATACGTTTGAACTTCCTCCACAGAAATGGACGTTTTTGAGGTTAAGAAGCAGATGTTGGAGGAACTTGAAGATATGGGATTTCCAAAAGCTCGAGCAGCTCGGGCACTTCATCATTCTGGTCAGCATGCCAATTCTTTAGCCTTAAAAACTTAAAGTTCGTCTTTGTTTGAAGAAATTGAACAAAATGTGTGGTGAGAAGGCTTTTACTTAAAATTAAGTAGAACATGAAATTCTCCCATTTTTCAGGCAATGTCAGCATTGAGGCTGCTGTCAATTGGCTCATAGACCATGAAAATGATCCTGACATTGATCAGATGCCCTTGGTACTCTATTATATCTGTTACTTGCACATAAATGCTTGACACTGAAATAAAAATATGATTATTATAACGCATTCTCATTGTTATCTGTAGCCTTTCCCATCCTTTCACCAGATTTCTTTCCATTGTCTCCAGGTTGCGGTCAACATTGACATTGACTCTCCTCAACCTCTTCACACCACAGAAGAAATGAAAATCAAAGAAAAAGATTTCAGGTTTGCTTTCTCCAGACTCTCACCCTCCTCTTATTTACTATTCTTCTTGTTCTTCATGTTGTAGTTTCTGTCCTTTTTGCTTCTATACCCACTTTCAAATACTACCCACGTTCGTTTCATTTTTCTCATATTGGTTGTTATTTTGTGAATTTCAAAAACGGTTATCACTCAGAGATGAAGCTTGTAGGAAGATGGAGGAAGAAAAGAGATTAGAAAGGGAAAGAGACAAGGTAATTTGCTTCCAATAACTTGTTTTAAATCCATCTCTGGCTTGTCCAAGTAACAGCCTTCCTAGGACATGCCAATTTTTATCATACGAGCACCTCCAATTGCCGTGTTATACAGTAAAGGGTTGACAATAAATCTAAGTGATCCGAACAAGTGCTTCTGACATATGCTTGCACCTGTCTCAAATAGCTCATGTTGTTCTGCCTATATGCGCCGCCAAACTACATTTCAAGCTATCATTCCAGTCTGTAGTGTGCTTATTGGTAGGTTGTTACCATATATTATCATAACCTACTAAAAAAAACCAAAGGCACTAGCTGAGTTTATTTTTTCTCCCACACAATGCCAATTGAGCTTATACACGTGAAGATGTTTGTCCTTCGGATATAAAGTTTCACAAGCCTCCACTTGTTTCCCGTATTTATATTTTCAATGAGCATAACTTCAGAGCTAAGCTTTGACAGGAAAGAATTCAAGCTGGTAATGAATTACTGGAAGCAAAGCGAATTGCTGAGGACAATGAAAGAAAGCGGTATACAATTAACCTTTTTTGTTTTTCAGTTCACTTCGTGAACTTCTTCTTTGACCATCTGAATGAAATCTACATTTCTTAGTTATTTATCCTCGAGGAAAGCTGAAAAAGAGGAAGAGAAAAGGGCAAGGGAGCGAATTCGTCAGAAACTAGAAGCTGATAAGGTGTTGTTCATATTCTTGCCAAAAGAAAATTTTTCTTCTCCATGATTAATTGGTGATTCAGCCTAGGCCCTTGGGTATCGTAACACAAAATTTTTCATTTCTGTACAATAATTGCGTATAGAAACGTAGCAAGCACAATAAACCACTTTTACAAATTCTAAACGGTAGTAAGGCTAGGATTGTATGTTGTATTGCTAGGCAGAACGAAGGCGGATGCTTGGTTTGCCTCCATTGAGTTATATGGATTCCGAGACTTCCAGACCTGTGATGGACATTAAGGTTTTTGATCGTTTACTAATTTTTTTATCTCTTTGCAAAACAGAATCTGATACTGATGTAGGTTTGCTCGCTTCTAACTTCCAGAAATCCCTTCCAGCTATATCTTCTACAAAGGCTGATCAATTACGAGAATGTTTAAGATCACTGAAACGCAAGCAGAAGGTAAATTCGCAATTAGGAATGAATATAGTGTCGTAATTCTTGTAAATGTTGAAGAAGTGATGTCTTAAAAAGGCTAGGTTCCATGGCTTGTGTACATTGTTTGAAAGCATAGAATGACAACGAAGCTGTTCAACGAGCCTTCCAAGCTCTCCTAATTTATATCAGGAATGTTGCAATGAATCTTGACAATGAAAAGTACAGGAAGATCCGTATCGGCAATCCATTCTTCCAGGTAACGCACCTATTCTTATTGATCAAGTTGAAAAAAGCATTTCCTCCCGTCAGTAACTAATAAAATCTGTTTTGAGAACATTCTTCCATATCCATTTAAGTAGCCCATAAGAGTGGATGTCAACAATATGTCATCGATTGACCAGTATAGGACTTAGTGAAGCTACACTTAAGAGTTCCACATCTGAGTCCTTACAATCTTTGTATAACTCTGACGGTCATAACGTTCTTGGGACATCCAATCGTCAATTGATGCTAGAAACTTTTCCTCTAAACTAGACTAGCAACTACTCTGTATTAGTGCATTTGAATAACATATTTTGTTATGCGGAAAAATAAATTTATGAGTCCTCATTTAATTTCTTGCAAAATCAGCATCCTTTAGTTCGTTATCCAAGATTTTCACCGCTCTCTTGTGTTAACAGGACAGGATTGGGAAACTCAAACCAGGTATTGAGTTCCTTGAACTTTGTGGGTTTGAGAAAATTGAGGGGGGGAAATTCTTGTTCCTTCCTCGTGAAAAGGTTGACATGGCATTGCTCAGCTCAGCAGGTTCTGAATTGAAGTCTGCCATAACAAATCCCTTCTTTGGACTCCTGTCTAAAGGGTAAGGGTTAGAGAGCTACTTGTATTTCACATCTCTGGAATAGCTATGCTACGATGGAACTCCAATATGTAGAAAGCTTTTGAATGTACGGTATTGTTTGACATTCAACAGGTCTTTCCCAATATCTTTCTGTAGGAGAATTGGATATGTGATATTGGTATTACCATATTAATGCATGCCAGTGAATGTGAAAAAGTGTTGGTTGATAATATTGGTGTTATTGTTTGGTGATTGCATGGCGCAGCAAAATGAGTACAGCAATAAATCTATTAAGTAATCTGGTATATTCATGGACCTGTTGAACTAAATTCCAGGCAAGGAAAAACTCCTCCCGCTTCCACTAGTCCGAGAATTTGTTAGTTCATTAGGAGTGGCACATTTAAGCTTTCCCCATGAAAACACTATTAGAAGTATATGGACTAATATAATCACAACATTAATTCTATATTCACAACCATTAATTGAATTGCCCAATGTATGTTTAATAATCATAATGGAATGGTTAATAATTTACTAATTGCATTTGAGGCACATTGTAGTATCTTAATAACTATATATTAACCCGTTAAACTATAATTCATCACATATATGGAATGACACAATTAGTCTCGTTCTATCCATTAGGGTAGAACATGTTATAAATATAACATATGGTGAAAATGTGTAGGTGTTACTATGGATGTGTGTGGTTAAAGTTCAAGAAGGGTCTTCTACCATAAGCTCTCTCTCTTGCACAAGTTTGTTGAATATTGATATATTGTGGTGTCTTGAATGGAGAAAATGAATTAAGATTCTATGCTTAATGTTAGAGGTATGTTCATTTATTGTATAGCTAATGCCCTAAATAGAATGTGGGTCTTGGTATTGTAATAATTGATGACTGCATTTATGAATAACAATTAGTATCAGAGCTTCATGGTCATTTGATTTTAGGGCTTGTATTTAGGTATAAAACTATATTTTTAAAATATGCTTTTTGGCATGAATGATTTCGAAATGATGCATTGAAGGTGTGGAAACTATTGTTGGTTATTGTTATTGCCTTTTAACTTTGTTTTGGCCAAATGAATCTCAATTTTTGGGTGAGACCTTTTGAAATTTTAGGAGATTTCGTTAATGGCTGAAATGGGTTAGAAACTTTCGGCTTTTGGAGTACTTTTTGCTGAAATGGGTATTGGAAATCCATAGAACATGAAAAATGAAAAAAACCCCTCAATTCTCGTCGAAAATGGGTAGTCAGAGGTAAAGTTTCAGGTGGGTCGATCTGCGGGGCAGAAGGTTAGGTACGACCTATACGACGTTGCCCTAGACCCTGTTAATAATATTTTTTAAATAATTAAAAAATTATTAAATTTTGTGCACAGTAGCGCGTGGGGCACGTGACAGGTATTTTGGACCATTTTCATCATTTTGCTCCATTTTTATTCTATGTTTTCATACGTTTATGTGCAAGATTAATCAGTGTTTTTTTAATTTGATAATTCTAATTGTTTTTAATCTTATTGTGGCATAAATATAATTATTTATTGACACGTGAAACTATTTGTGATGAGGAACTTTAAAAAGTAATATATGTTTAAAAATTTGTGTTTTTTCTCTAAAATAACATTAAGATCCATGCAAGTAATTAATTATCCTGTCGATAATTACTACTTAGTAAGATGTTTAATATGGTGAAGAAATTTTATTGAAATATTATGAACGGTATAATTTTTCTATCCTTTCGATAGTACATTGATGATTTGGTTGTAATATTTAATAAATTGTTCTTACCGATGAATGAGTTATATATTTGTTTAAGGAACTCTAGCATGAATGATATAATTAATTTTGAGAAAAATAGCACAAATTGTATGATTCTAGTTTAACATGCATCTCATGGTTATTGCTCTTGGTTCTTATTCAACTTTAAGCAATTCGAGAGTCTCTACCATCTTGAAGCTGAATGGAACAAACCATAAGCAGTGAGTTGTATCTCTCATGATGAATTTGACTATCATGTGAATGAAATTGGCCTTTAGAATTGATGCACCACCTAAACCTACTGATGATGCTATTGAGAAGGATAAGAAATCCTATGAGTAGTGGAAATACTCTAACCAATGCTGCTTGATAATTTTGAGGTATCACATGGACGAATCCATTCATGATAGTATTCTTAAGATTGATAGTGCAAAGGATTTTCTTGCTACCATTACGAAGTACAAGAAGTTCTCAAAGAATGAGAAAAATGAGTACTTGAACATACTTCATCACACCATTTACGATGGTGCAAGTGACATTAGGGCTGTTGGGCCCCGAAATTTTTTTATTTTATTTTAGTAAGCATGATTTGAATAAATTTTGTGGTCTTGCTAGATAAATCATTTTATTTGGAGTTTAATTAGCATGTTAATGTTAGAAGGATTTATAGCATGGATTGATGGAATTAAAGTATTAATGTTGTAAGGTGACATAAGGGTAAGATTGGAAGATCACTTAAGGTTAAAAGACATAAGGCTTATATTAAAGGGCAAAAGGGACATTTTTGT
>JAOTAY010000004.1:18022593-18053021 GCA_025629805.1 Erythroxylum baracoense
AAGGAATACCTCATAATATATTATTAACAAGTCATAATGTTAATACATGAATCACAAATATCTATTGGCCTAGGGCACACTACTAACAGAATGTTGATTGATCATGAGTAGAAGCATTGAATGTTGAGTTCTAGCTATGGTTTTTGAAAGTTATTCATATTTTCTTATGATTATGCATTCTTGGGAAATATGGGAAATAAGTAAATGTTTTTGGGCATATGATTTTGATTATGACGTTTTACTGAGCACGGTCAAAAGCCAAGTGTGGGAGAAATTGATATGCGCTTAATTGATTAATATTTATTTCATAACACGTAATGATTAATGATATGAAATGCTTAAGACATTCATTTTAGTTTATATTTGGTTTTAGGTACAATTCGGAAGTGAAAGAGCTAAAACAAGTTGAAAGTACAATATTTGAGCCATTTTTTGGAGATTCACAATCATTTTTCTTCATAAAACAAGAATGAATATATGTTGAAAACATCAAGATGAAGAGCGCCGGAAATGATTCACGGCCATGACATATGGCGTGAGCATATTAGTCATGCCTATGACATATTTTTCATGGACATGACACTTCATGCACGCTTATGACTGATTTTTCATAGGCGTGACACCACCATGCACACCCATGACTCACATATATGTTGGATCGAAAATAAAAACATGCTTGGTTTGGCTAAACGGTAGATTTCAAAAACTTTTTTCTGAAATCAAAATATAGTGGAAGATTAAACACCAAATCAACATGCTTTTAATCCATACATGATACAGCATAAGGAAAATAAATAAAATAAGAACAAGATCAAAATATTATCGACTCCTCGCTTTGACTCCCTGCTGTTGTGTCCTCATCCAATCCGATCTACCACTTGTTCTCCTTGAACAACTTGGTTATCAAGATCCTTTGATGGGAAAGGAGAAGAAAAAAGTAAAGGTTTTTCTTTGTATGTTCGGCTAGTTGAAAAGAAGAAAAAATGAGACATTCTCATTTTGCTATAGCTGACGGTATGAAAGCTTGTTGAAACCCAAATTCACGCAAACTTTCACTTAGAATCCAAACTAAATGGATTGCATCCTTACATGTCCAACATTTGGATGTTATCTCTCATCATAACATTTTCATGTAAGGTGCTTTAAAAACTAGCCACTAAAACCATTTAATAATGAGCATTACTGAATTCTTTTGGGAAAGAGTGGAGAGCAAAAGCAACACACATTTGTTTTAGCAAATAATGCTAAAAGATATGCATCCCATTTGCTACAACACCTGGACGTTCTTTTTAGAATTCCAAAAGAGAGGTGTACATTTTCTCTCTTTTAAAACCCACCATTAAACTCATTTTAATGATGAGCATTACCGAATTCTACATTTTTGTAGAATTCGGTTTTACTCTTTTTTTTCAAATTTCAATTTAGTTAATCTAATTAATCAAACCAAAATCCAGCCTAATATTAAATGTTCCTTTGGGTTTATAATTAACAATTAATTTATGTAAGCTCAACATTTAATCATAGGCTTAAGACCTAATTTAATTAACTCTTAATTAAATTGTTCCGGTCTTATTGGGCCGAATCTAATTCGTCCATTTCTCTCCAAACTGTCTCATTTTCTTTCCGATGACCTCTATTTATTTTTCTTTCTTTCTTTTATAACCTTCCTAAAAGCCAAGAGGGGAATCTAATTGGACTTAAATAATTCAAGCTCCAATAAACTCGAAATTAATTTAATCTCATTAGAATTAATTCCGACTTATTAACCAAATGTCATTCCACTAAAGCAAATTGGTTGAACTCCATCCACACAATAAAGGGTAAAATTACCATTTTTCCCTTATATTGGTTTTTCCTTCTAGATCTCCCATTTCGCTCTACATGGTGATTAACACACAAGATTTAATCTTGGTGTTAAGACTTGATGGGTAGCCAGTCCATCAAACTACTGGCACCAGTTTAATCACCAATCTCCGTAAAACATCTAGACGTAATGATATCAATATAAACTCTTTATTTGAGTGAATGTTCCCTGATGCATATTTCAATTAATAATTTCAACATGCAGACACTGAATTGATACCCTACAAAAATCCATTCCAATAATATCAAGAATTATAACGAAACACACATGAGTTCACCACTCATCAAGATTGTGGTTCCTAATAAACGAATGCTAAGGTGTATGTTTTAAGATTAAAATAACGACCTACTTTATTCTTTAAAAACATACGCGATTCCATATTCATTTCATAGTGCTATTACCAATAGTCAACTATTATCATGATTTGAAACTCATCATTCCCTTGAAGTAAACTCCTTTACTTACATGGAGGTAAATCACAACACTATAGTCTAAACCATAATCAAGTGACCAACTTGATTATTCAACTGTGATTCTATTAATTTTAGATTCTAATAATATACATGTTTCCCATATATCTCCATGTATATGTATATTACTAACAAAGGAACCTTGGTACCTTATAACTGGTTATATTATGCTCATACAAATAAAACCAAACTCTTTTGTTTTATTAATAATAAATATTTTCATTACAATATTGTAACTGGAAGAAAATTAAGTTATATGTAAATGCAATTGCTTTCTAGGGCACTATATTTACATAACCCTAACAATACATGCCTGTGACACCACAAAGTATGCCTGTGAAATGCTGCCAGCTCACCTAAAAACCTAGTTTTTAGTATAAATACATTGTTTTGATGGCAAAAACATTATGAAAAGGTTAAGGAATCGCTTGAAAGGTTTTGGAAGGCAATAAAAGGGCTAAACTCTCATCCTTTAGAGACCTATGGAGGGCTAGGTTTTCTCAACCCAGTTCAGAGGTGATATCGACGTCGAAGAACCTGGTTAAACATTTCTCTCATTATTTATTGTTCTTTGTCTTAGGGATGATTATGTTATCCTATGTTTAATGTTTGGGTGTTTTGTAAAAATGATTGAATGTTCTATTTGATTGTTTTTATATAAGAACCCATGCTAGAATCTTCAATATAATCTGTAATTGTTATGTTGAGATTCATTTGTAGCTACTAATGGTTTCCAATCATTAGGGATAACATAACCTAGGTTAAATGACTTGAGCTTGTGTGGTTGTTGCCTTGATTAATCTATTTTCCTAACTTGTAATATGGTTGTCCAATTAAATCTAAAGAGCTTGTATTAGGTTGTTCGATAGCTAGGTTTAATTAACAAGCTCTTCTTAGTTAAACACGACCTAAGGGAAAACTGACATTAACAGAGCTTATTGTTAACCTATGATTAATAGTTGATAGGAGAGGTATGAGAATAACAATTCAATGAAGTATGTTTGATTGTGTGTAGGCCGAGATTGAACCAATGATCAGTTCCTTACCGAATTCATCACTTTTAAATGTTTTCTTTAATTTGTTTTCATTATTTTAGTTTCATTTTATTTTTCTTATTTGAAAATCAAACCAAAACACAACCCCCCTAAACTAAACACCAATTCTTTTCATAACAAGAGCTAACCGAACACTCTTTATGGGATTGACCTAAACTCACCACTGCTATAGTTGTAGGTTTAGTTATTGTGAGTAATATTATTACGCACTATGTCACTTATGATCTATTCTAGGTATTTTCTTTATTTAGAATCTTAAACCCTTTCTAGGTATTCCACTTTTATTTTTAAACAATAAGTAAGACCAAAAACTTTTTGATATTTAACCATTTGCTTTGATATTTAATTTTAAACCCTAGACATTACTCTAAGTAATTTATTTTAAGCCTTAGATAAAATTATAAATACTTAGGTATTCAACCATATTACATCTTTACTTCTTTACTTCTTTAACATGTTGTTTTCTCTTACCTTAAACCGAAGTTTATTTCTTCTTAAGCTTCCAAATTTTACAAAACATTTTTTGATATAGGTAATTGTTTAAATTGGTAAAATAGGATGTTTAACACGTTTCTTATTTTATAAAATGACCTATGAACTTTTTTTTGTTAGGACTTTTAATTTTTTTCCTTATTTTCCTTTTGTGGGAATCCAAAGCATCACTTAAGTTCTTTTCTCTATCTTTCATTAATAAAGTAAAGTGGTGACTCCATTCACCATTTATTCGATATTTAGTCCTATCTTTGTCAAAGGAGTACTTTTCTTTAGCATTTTTAAGTTTTTTATTTGTTCCTCTTCTTTTAACTTTGTGTTATCTCATATCTTTTATAATAGGATTAATTCTTTTAGTTTTTTATGCATGATCATTTCCGTATTTTTTCTTCAATATTATATCATTTTATTCCTTGATTTTGTTAATGGAAATATGCTTAAAAAATCATGTTGATATGTTTTTGTTTCTTACCTTGTTCAGCTAATAATAATTTCCAATTTGTCCTTATGTTGCCCATGCTACTGATATAAATCATTTAAAGTTTGGGTGTTATTGGTTTCCAGAAATTTTCCATAAACAAGAGCATTATGTAACACTATGTAGATGACCCACTATGGACAATATGAGTCATAATATCAGCTAATTGATATGAAATTTTGGTGTAAATAATTTGTATTGCACCAATTAAAATTATCTTTAATATAATTCATGTCTAGTTTATTATGCTTAGTTTGATCTACGTGTATTGGATTATTTTCAATCTCAATGGATACCTTATTATCACAAAACAACACCATAGAATTTTTTAGACCAAAACCTAGTTCAGTTAAAAAAAGTTTTAGCCAAGACTTACATGATGCATAGCATGATATTTAGCTTCTACACTAAATAATGATACCACTTTATGTTTTTTTACTTCTCTAAGTCACTAATTGTCGTCCAAAAAATGACAAATATCTAGAAGTGGATTTTCGATCAAGTTTACTACTAAAAAAATCAAAATATGTATATCCCATAACATCAAGAATTTCATGTTTGGAAACTAAAATAACTTTACCTTGAGCTAATTTCAAATCCCCATAGATTGATTAATAGCACTTACATGCTAATTACTTAAATTATAAATAAATTGACTCATAAAACAGATTCCATATGTTATATATGGACTAGAGTGAGTCAATTAAATTAAGTTCTTAATTATTGTTTGATATCTATCCATGTTTGATGGAACTTGATTAGGAGAAACAGATAAACCATGATTCACCTTAATAGGTGTATTTATACGTTCACATGCAGAGTTACCAATTTTAGCTAGGAGATACAAAGCATACTTCCTTTTGGAGAGAAAAAAATCCTTGTTTAGAATAAGATACTTTAATGCCTAGGAAGTATTTAAGAAGCCACAAATCCTTTATCTCAAATTCATGGGCCAAATAACTTTGCAGTTTCTCAATTTCTTCCATGTTATTAAAGGTAATAAGCATATCATCAAAATAGACAAAACCATACCCTTGGTGATTGACTTAAATCATACAATGCCCTTTCCTTAGTTTACACATTTTTCATTCTTCCAATGTAAACCCAGAATGATTGACTTAAATCATACAATGCCCTTTCTTTAGTTTACCCTTTTTCCTTCTTCCAATGTAAACCCAGAAGGTGGATCTATAAACGCTTCCTCTAGTAGATCTCATGAAGAAAAGCATCCTTCACATTAAACTGTCATAGAGGCCGGTCTAAATTAACTGCAAGTGGCATTATAACTCGAACAATATTCATCTTGGAAATTGGGATAAAAGTCTCCTAATAATTAATAACATATATTTATAGATGTCCTTTTGCAATCGGTCTAGCCTTGTATCTTCCAACCATTATATCTGACTTATATTTGATAGTGAACCTATTTACACCTCATGGTCTTCTTTTCCATTAGTAACTCAACCATTCCTAAGTAGGATTCTTTTAAAGAGCAAAATTTTCATTTACCATTGCATCTTTCCACTTAGGATCTTGAAGGGCTTCCTAAAAATGACTATGTATAGATATATAAGACAAATGAAAAGAAAATGTCAAGTTAGCTTTAGAAAAACAATTATAGGATATATATCAGGTGCTTTCCTCTCACGAAGAGAATATCTCCTATTATGATCAATATTAGGATTGAGACAAGAAATTTTAGGAGATTTAGGAGAATAGCCACATACCTCAGTATCAATTTTGAAAGATTCATTCAATGACATGGTAATATCTTCAAGAGAGGTATTTGACTTAAGACATGTAACCATGATATCTTCCTTTCACCTATAATAGGCTTTCGGGGAAAAAAATAAGTTGGTTCTCATTTCTCTCACCATCAAATTCAATTTTATTTTCCTTAATAGAAGGATTTTCTAAAACTGATGGTCTCCCTGTTTTCCTTAATATTCTCTAAGCTAGAGATCCATATCTTCATTTCTCCCAACCATAATTGTTCCTCTTCTTCACTACTAACCTACCATAGAGAGGAAACATGGATACATCTCTTAAAAAATATGACTCATTTTCGCAAAATCCATCGAGACATAATAGGTACTTATAGGAGGATGAAAGGATTTGAATCCTTTGTGTGAACTAGAGTAGCGAGAAAAAACACATTTAAAAGTATAAGGTTCAAGTTTACCCTACAAAGAGAGGGAATATGAACATAAGATACACAACCAACAACCTTAGGTTAAATATTAAGACTAGAGGGAATGGAATGAAATCTAAATACCATCCTTAAAGGAGTTTAAAAATTAAGAATCCTAATGAACATATGATTAATAAGAAAACTAGAAGTCACAAAAACTTAAACCCAAAAAGTCCAGGAATATGTATAATGAAATATAAGGTTCGACCCACTTCAATGAGGCGGCAATTCTTATATTCTGTTGTTTCATTGTGTTGATAGAGATGACATTTGGGCCCAGGTCAAACCCGACTTATGGTCAATAAGATATACTCAGGTTGACCTAGCATCGAATACATTTTTTAAAATAATAGGTCTCGGGTCAGGCTACCAGGCTCTGCCCAACCTTAAACCTGACACCTATAAGAAAAAAGACTTTTTGTGTATTTTTATTTTAAAATTAGGTCAGGTGAGTTAAGGCAGGCTATCTGTCGAGCCATTTCCATCCCTAATTATATAGCTATATCTCTATTTCTAAATTAAGGAAAATTAGATAAAACATATACATAATAGGAAAATAGCATATCATTCTTTCTAGCTATTTTTTTCTTAATTTGCAACAGTTCTCCTGTAATTAAGGTTAGGCCTTTTAGATGGGAAGCAACAACTCAACTCTTCAAGTTATGTTAAGTATTGCTTATCTATCTTCAAATATTTTTAGTTAGACTACCCAAAGTTGATCTTCTAGTCTAACATTTTCTTGTTTTATGGTCCAATCAATTTTATTTTACTTTAGCTTGTATGTTATATTACAATACTTTTGCAATAGGTAAGTTGGGCTCAAATTATTTAGGCTCAATCTAAATGAAAGTTTAATGACGTTTATTTCAAGCTTAAGCACAACTCGTGTGGGAAAGTGAGTATTATTTTATTTGAATTTACTATTAATTGAAACACCATTTTCTTAAAAATATATGCATAAAAAAAACTCACTTGAACTTTGGTTTGAACAAGTTACAATCCTAGGTGAAGAATTTCAAAATAAATTGGGGGCGTATCATTAGTGTGAATGTGTCTAATGCTTGGGTCCAAGCCTTAAAATCAATCCTAAAAATTAATAAATCTCTCTTTTTTTTTTCTTTTTCAAATGGAGAATAAGAGGAGAGAGGGGGAACTTAATAAATTTCTAAACACAATTTTTCTTTTCAAAAGTCCACATTCTTTTGGTAAAGGCTCAATTTCTTTTTTCAGAAGTTTCTTCTTTTCAGATACCTTTCTTCTTTTGAAAGCCTCCTTTTAGAAACTAGCTATTTTATTTGTGATTTTGTGTTTTTGACGACCATTTGATAATTGAGTTGTTTTAATTAATCTTTGATACCAAAGGAGTCTTGAAAAGTTTTTGAAAGAATTTCACTGATCAATATGATATGAGTTTTTAGTACATTATGTAATTAAGAAATGAATTTTTAAATTATATTTAAGTGGTCCAGCTATAAATTGAATTGCTAAATTTCTTCAATCTTCACTCAAAGACGTTCATTCAGTTCCTTTTCGCTCTAAGAAAAGGAGGATTTGTAATTTTATATGACCTTTACCTGTTTGTTGCCCTCAAATCATCAAATCGAAATTGTGTAATAAATAAAACGGGAATTGAGAAAGTACAATGAACAATTTTAAAACTTTTGTAAAATCAGAAGGCAAACAACAACAGAGCTTGGCGACAATATATGCGCAAATGATTTACTCCTAGATGACTCTCAGCTGACGGAGAAATGGAGGTTTTAAAACTGAACATCAGTACTATGTGAAAGAATATTTGAGATGATACAAAATTGAGTTACAACGTTGTTCGGTTTCAGGTTGTGGTACACATATCTCATTACTGATCTCTGGATCAAGTATGGTTCCATTTTGATTGCTGTGCAGTTGTTAAGGCCCCTAACTCACTAATTAACTGCGCTAGTCCAAATAATATTTCCAAGCAACAGCAAATGCAGCCACCAATATAACTTTCATTACTAATTTTGAACTAATCATCGACGATGTTGAACTAGATGATGGTTGAGAAGGTTCCCATGCTTTTCCCCTAAGCTTGGCATACAGTTTGGATAAAAGCAGATGAAGCTGGCCACTTTCTGAAATAGCTGTAAACATACAGACAAGCAAAGATACGTGTTGAGCAATCCAAAGTAACACAGAATATACAAGGACTTATGTACAGTGGTTTCTAGAACTTGTTGCTCAAAACAAGCAGCTAATCTTAATAAAAAGAGAATGTAAGCTCGACGACAGGATGCTAATCACCACCTTTTGCATCAGCATTCAATCTACCAACTGAAGAATTGAGTTGCACCACGACTATCAGAATCCTAGATGTAACAACTCATGATAGGATTTGCATGAGGGTGATTTGAGAGACTATATTTGCCTTGAACTAATACCAACACACTATGGGGCATGAAATTACCTTTGCTTTTAAGAAATCTCTCCTCCTCACCAACACGCCTTCTAAGTACATTGAGCAATGATCCAAAATACAGTGCAAATACTGTACATGTGATAGTGATGACATTGTAAGGCATGCTGAAATCTGGAGTTGTCAAAGGTACAAGTAATACTTCTGTGTAAAAGAGAACAGGACTCTTTTCCTGCATCATGTATCCATATTGGTTATGTTCAAATGAGGAAATCAAAACAAACCACAATGTTAAATAGCCGATTGGGACATATAGTACCTGAAATATGGACAGCAAGTTTGAACTATTTTTGTTGTCACGATTAGGGAATGGTATGCTAGTTTGGAAGTCAGGAAAGCTTATCACTGCTGATGGAATATCAAATCCCTGATTAGCATCTGGAGGATATTCATCAATGTGAAGGAAGCCCTGTCGACAAGTAAATGGATGAGTTGGTTTTATGGAGTAGTGCTGGACTTTCCTCCTGAGAAGTGCTAATATACTGTATTCTTACAGTCATTTGATTAACTAAATGACGTACCATGGCCAACAAAATATCTTAAATGCAAAAGGAGTTTTGATAATATCTCAATTTGAAAAGTAAGATGCTTCAGACAGTAGTTCTTGATTCCAAAAATACCTTGAAGTAGGATAAATAGAAGAAATACTAACTAGTAACTAAAATCACCAAAATAAAAAATATGACTGACATTAGGTTGCTGAAATATCAAGTTCTAGGTCTGGATTTTGGCTAGGAATGTTGAAATTTCAGATTTTGTATGGTTGAAATTTTAGGATTTGATTGCTGAAAATTTAGGTTAACAATTTCAGGGTTTATTATAAACAGAATTTAGGATTAAGATGACTAGAATGTAGGATAGGTTTTGATAGGGAATGCTATAGAGATTGTATTATTTATGTGTGTAATAGAGATATACACGAGTAAGCTCGCCTCCCGGAAAAAGATCCCGGCCTAAACAATCCTTTACAATCGTAAAAAGCTACCTCCCTCTCCCTTAGTTCCACTCTATATTCCTTCTTACACAATCTATCTCCTTAACCACCTATAACAAACTAATAACAACCTGCCTATGTGGCAAGTGTCTCCTTCCCCATCTTACCCCTACGAATATAGGTTTTAATAGGCTTAGGCTGCTTAGGTAATATGGACTGATCACTATGAGAAATGCTAACATTGCTAACAATTCCCTCCTCCTCAATAGGCACTTTGTCCTCAAGGTGGGTAGAAGGAAATTGCCCTTTAATGAATTCTGCATCCTCCCAAGTTGCCTCCTCTGCTGATTTAGCTTTCCAACGAACTAGCCACTGTTGAATATTTCTACCCTTGGACTTAGTCATGCGTGAGGCTAGGACTGCTTCTGGTTCAGCCAATTTCGAAGTGTCCATCTCTAACTCTTGAGGAAGACTATGCTCAACAGGATGATCATCCACGGTCCTCTTTAGCTGGGAAACATGGAAAACCGGATGTACCTTGGATGTAGGTGGGAGTTGTAGTTTAGAGGCAACCTGTCCCACCTTTCCAATAATCTTGAAGGGACCATAATATCTTGCTGAAAGCTTGGGACAAATCCTCCTTGCAATAGTGAGCTGTCTATGTGGTCTTAGCTTAACAAAAGACCAAGTCTCCCTCCTGAAACTTCACCTCCCTCCTGTGAACATCTGCAAATTTCTTCATCATAGATTGTGCTCGTAATAGGTTATGTTTAAGTTGGCGTAAAGCTTCATCTCTATCAACCAAAGCTAGTGCCACTGATTCCACTTGAGTTTTTCCTTGGGAAAAATGCAGCAAGGTTAGTGGAAGGCGACTATAGACTTCTTCAAAAGGAGTCCTTCCAGTCGAGACATGGTAGTGTTAGACCAATATTCAGTCAAAGACAACCAAAAAGACCAATTTTTAGGTTGTTCGGTAGTGAAGCAACGAAGGTAGGTTTCTAGACACCTATTAACCACTTCTATTTGTCCATCCGTTTGGGCGTGATGGGAAGAACTCATCTTCAATACTGTCCCTTGTAGTTTGAATAGCCCTTTCCAAAAATTACTAGTGAAGAGTGGGTCTCTATCGCTCAATATGGAGCTAGGAATACCAAGCAATTGCACCACATCTCGGGCAAATGCTTCTGCCACTGATTTAGCCATGAAAGAGTGCTTGAGAAGTAAGAAATGAGCATACTTTGATAGACTATCTACTACCACCATTCTGACTTCGTAACCATAGGACTTTGGGAGCCTCGTAACAAAGTCCATTGAGACTTCATCCCAAATAAGCTTGGGAATAGGTAAGGGTTGCAAGAGTCCACCTGGAGACATTGCCATGTATTTATTCTTTTGGCATATGACACATTCATGAACAAACTTCTGTATTGACGACTTCATCCCTAGCCGAAACAATCCGCTAGCCAACCTCTTGTAAGTCTTTAGGAAACCAAAATGTCCCCTGAAGGTGAAGCATGATACTCTTACAGAAATTGGGGAATTAATGTTTAAGTGGATGAAAGAACTAACCTGTTCTTATAGAACAACAAGCCGTCCCTTAGATGATAATCAGGTTTAGAATTGGGATTTTGTAGGAGAGCTGTCATGAGTGAATTCAGCTTAGTATCTTCCTTGACCTCCCGTTGGACCACATCCATATCAAGCCAAAATGGGGTTGAAATTGCTGAGAACAATAACTTGTCATCTTCTACTCTAAAAAGAGTGTCCGCAGCTCCGTTTTGCTTTCTGGGTTTATAGATAACTTCAAAATCTAGACCCAACAACTTAGTTTGCCAACATTGTTAATCTATCGATAGAATCCACTGGTCTAATAAATGCTTCAAACTTTTATGGTCAGTATAAACCTTGCAATGTCTCCCCGTTAGAAAATGCTTCCAATGCTGAATTGCCATTACTACCGCCATCACTTCTTTCTCATAAACAGATTTAGAATAAGTTGATTCAGCCAGGGCCTTGCTAAAATAGGCCAATGGATGACCTTTTTGCATTAGGACAGCACCCAAACCTCTTCCCAAAGCATCACACTCGATGGAAAATTCCTTGGAGAAATCGGGTAAAGCTAGGACTGGTGATGTAGTCATTCTCTTCTTCAACTCCTCAAAAGCTTCTTGGGACTCCTTTCCCCAACTAAAACTGTCTTTCTTGCTAAATTCAGTAAGTGGTTTGGCAATTTTATCATAATCTAGGACAAATTTTCTGTAGTATCCCTCTTACTCCCTTTACATTCTTGGGAATAGGCCACTCCAAAATTGATTGCTGTCCAAAAATACACTTCCTTTTATTAGCAAACAATTGATTGTCCAATAATAATTGCAACACCCAAGCCAAATGCAGCATATGTTCATTCCAATCTGAACTGTAAACCAAAATGTCGTCAAAGAAAACTAAAACAAACTTACATAACAGATGTTTAAAATTTGAGTTCATGGTGGATTGGAATGTAGCGGGTGTGTTCATGAGTTCGAAGGGCATCACTAGGTACTCGTAATGCCCTTCATGAGTCCGAAACCCTGTTTTATAAACATCCACCTCTCTAACCCTGATTTGATGAAAGCCCAACCTTAAATCAACCTTGGAAAAATATTTGACCCCATGTAATTCCTCCATCAACTCATCTGCTCCTGGAATAGGAAACTTGTCGGGTACCGTAAACTTATTTAAAGCTCAGTAGTCAACGCACATCCTCCATGACCCATCCTTCTTTTTGACAAGGATCACGGGACTTCAGAAAGGGCTGATACTAGGCCTAATGACCCCGATTTCCAGTAAATCCCGAATTTGCCTCTCAATCTCATCCTTATGATGATGTGCATGTCTAAAGGGACGAATGTTCACAGGTTCTACCCCTTCCTTCAGGTTGATTGCATGGTCATTAGCCCTCCTAGGTGGCAGCTCCTTTGTCTCTTGAAAAACTGACTCAAACCTAAACAAAAATAGCCCGCAATTCCTCTTGTTGCCCTGTATTCAAGGTTCCCATTTCTTCAGATGCAGATCCACTGATTCCCATGGACCATAATAGCCCTTCTACTTCCACTTCCACTTCCTGGCACTTGAGTACCTGTTGTAGAGCATGAGGAGAAGAGTCTTGCATGTTAATTCCCTGCAAAGTAACCTTTGCACCCCTTCGGTTGAAGGTCATATACATCTTCTTCCAATCAACCTTCACTACTCCTAATGTCTCCAACCATGCAACGCCTAGAATTAAATCGAGTCCCCCAGTATCAAAGACGTATGCATTTACACTAAACTCTACCCCATTCATCTCTAATTTTATCTCCTTGCAAATTCATTGTGAGAAGGACCGATGTTCATCTCCCAATCTTACTATGAAGGTTCTAGTAGGAGTAATGGAGATTCCCATGACTTGAACCAACTTGCTGGACACAAAATTATGACTAGCTCCACTATCTACCATAATTAAGATAGGCATTTGTTATGGATGCATTCGTAGGTCAGTCCTACAAGTGGAAGGAGCGCTGAAGCCTTGCCGATTTGGAAGTTATTTAGTTAGATTTTATTTCAATAAAAGATCAGTTAAGATAAGCTATTTTATTTCAATAAAAGTTCAGTTAGGATAAGCTTACGATGTTAGGATAAGCTTACAGCGAGGTAGGCATTACTTCTTATTTTATAAACTCACTATGTTAGGATTTCTATTGCTTGTAAAACGTTGCCTATTTATGGCTTTATTCAGAATAATACAAGCAATTAGAAAATTATTTCAATTGAGATTTGAGTTCTCTCTAAGGAATTCAGAGATTTCGGGTTCCCTTTGATGAGCCAAATTACTTATCAAAATAGGTCGACGCAAGAATTCGAGTAAAGGCAAGAACAAAGATTATTTGCTTGATTTTGATTTCTGTGTGAATCGCCCTGTGACGCGATCCATGAGTCGGGAACGTAACAGCATTTCATTAAGCTTACCCATCAAGACCATGGACTTCGTGGGTGAGGATTGGACCTTCCCTATTTCCCTAAATTCAACCGAATTGCACTCTCAATCTTCTTGTTTCTCTTCTATCACTGCTGTTTCTTGATTATTCATCCTATTATCTTCTTCATCTCCCTCCCAAACAATTAACTTGTATTCCTTGTCTGGACATCGGTGGAGTGGACCGAAAGTTTGACCACACTTAAAACATAACCCCTTTGCCCTTCTCTCCATAAGTTGTTCGTAGGATAAATTTCTCATCCCCCTCCATTTTGAACCACCCTGCCGATTATCATCTGTCATGGTATTTCGGGGCTTGTTAGGCAACTCTCTCCCTTCACTCCTAGTGCTTACAACTATATTACTTGTCTAGCCCAGATGCTGGACATTAGAAATACCCAGTCGAGACCCATAACCCAAAGGAAAGATTTCGGGCTTGTTCTTCAACTCACCTGGTCGTATTACTCCTTCTCTGATCAACTCCCTCTCCACCTTCCGCACGACAGAAAGGAGCTGAGCTCAAGTCAACGGATCATGGGTTCGGACCTGATTAATGATTTCTTCACATAGCCCACCCAAAAAACAGCTCATGTACCACTCTTCGGGAAAATGGGCTATTTGCAACACCCCTCTCACGAATTCGTCAATATATCTATCCACTAATCCATGTTGGGCCATTGAGTTCAATTGCTCAATCGGGTTACTTTCATCCTTTCCCCCGTATAGGTCAAACAAGGAAAGCTTGAATCGCTCCCAAGTCATGCAAGGGTCGAACTCACGTAGGATCATGAATCAATACAACGTAGTTCCCTCCATACAAATCTGAACCATCGACAAACGAAGTTCAGAAGAAATTTCATGGATCATGAAATACTATTCAGCTCACATAACCACACAAATGGGTCTTCGCCCTGGAACGCAAGAAGGTCGACCCGACGTGCTGCGTTTCTGTACTCTTCCCATGCACGCTTTGTAGTGGCTGAAGCAGTGTGATCATCCTATCGGCGAGGTCCTTACTCTTGTAAGCCACTCACGTGTCTATCACCACCAGCAGAAGAGGATGCGTGGTGGGAAAGTACCGGTGGTCCTTCTCCCACGCTCTATTTCTGTGGGTTTTTGGCCATCAGAGTCTGAAATCCTTCTCTCAACTCTGACTGCAAAAGATTCTGGGATTTGACCAGTGACTCAAAGCTAGCCATCAAGGTACTAAGCTGTGTTCTTAGGTCCTTCAACGTGGTATCGTGTGACTTAACCATTCCCTCTTGGGCTGAGAGGGATGATTCCTGCCACCTAAGAGACGCTTCTACCACAGATACTCTAGCCTGCATTCTAGTTTGCATACAATCTCTACCCACTTGGCTCTCTCAATGAAAGCATCAAATGATAGGGAATGCTATAGAGATTGTATTATTTATGTGTATAATAGAGATATACAAGAGTAAGCTCCCCCCTCGGAAAAAGATCCAGGCCTAAGCAATCCTTTACAATTGTAAAAAGATACCTCCCTCTCCCTTAGTTCCACTCTATATTCCTTCTTACACAATCTCTCTCCTTAACCACCTATAACAAACTCATAACAACCTGCCTATGTGGCAGGTTTCCCCTTCTCCATCTTACCCGTACGAATATAGGTTTTAATGGGCTTAGGCTGCTTAGGTAATATGGGCTAATCACTAGGAGAAATGCTAACGTTGCTAACAGGTTTGTTAGAATTAAATGAGGAACACAACTAATAGAGAGTAGGAAACTAAGAATCATTCTTTAAAAAAAGCATCATACCTCTTAATTGAAAGCTCAAGTTTGTAGAAAAAATTCAAATTGCTTATCCTTGATGAAGAGTTGAATACACACATATATATATAGTTCTTAGAATCTTTATTCTAGTAGGAAAAGATTTCTAAAAAATTTAAATCCTATTCTAATAAAAATTCTATAAGTCCTAAATAACTAGAATAACATATCTAAAATAGAATAATATATTTAACTTAATACTACTTCCTATCTAATAAAATCCTAACATAATCTAAATTTCAGCCTTTATCTTTGATGTCAGCTCAATTCTCAATCCTCATCCCAACAAATTAAACTTAATTGTTAACTAATTTTTTCTCTTTTATTTCTTTTATAGACTTTTAGTTCTTTTGCATCAATTCTCCTCGGCTTGTCTGAAGTCATCCTCGATGTAGAATGTGATAAATACTGATCATACAAGTATGGATTCAACTTCTAAAATTCATATTCTAAAATTCAACTACTGTCAGAAATCAGTCTTCTTTTCCACTAGACAAGAAATTGTTAATATCCTCCATCTCTTGTGGCTATACTTTGTTCATCAAATATATCCTCTATCTCTTCTTGAAGCTTAAAAGTGTCTACAATTCTTATAGCTGTAGTAGGGGATTGCTCATCTTAAGAATAGTTTAGCAGCGTGGATAACATCACAAGTCTTGACCAATATATTTGCAAATGATTTCATAAGTAAACCACATCACTTCTTTGCAAAAGGCATCAAGAACATACGTATTGTTGCTTCTAACAGTCAAAATGAAATAACTTGCCGTCATTGCTGAATTTTGACTTTGCAACTGAACTCACAACTTCTCCTTTATTCCTATGTTGTACTAATTGTGCATCTTCATTCAAGTCTACTTCGTCACTAGCCACTGCATCACAATCTTCATCAACAACACCAATGATATCGTAAAGTTTTGAACTAACAAGATCCTTGCAAATTTTTGCTCTTAAGTCATTTTTCTAGTGACCCTTCACATCAGATAAAAAAGTTCAAATATTTTCGAGTATTCAGTTACAGACATAATCCCTTGTCAAGGGTTGAGAGTTAATCCTAGAGATCTTCCTGATAATAAAATGGTAAGTATTTTTCTGATAACTTCAACTTTATCTCTGCCCAATCAAAAATTGGTGGCTTGCCTGTTTTTCGAAGTATATCCTCTACCAATATCCACTAGATTTTGGCATGTCCAACTAGTTTCATCTTTGTGAATCAAACTTTTTAATCTTTGACATGTTGAACCAGTGAAAGAAATCTTCCATTACTACTATCCAGTCTAAAAATACGTGTGGATCCATCTTTCCTAAAACATGAGGGGCTTCAACACGAACTTTCTTAGTAATGTTGTGTGTTTCAACTTTATCGTCACCTCTAAAGGCTCACATGCGCTCTTGTGTTTCAACTCTATCGTCACCTCTAAAGGCTCACATGCGCTCTCCATGTGCTGCTAGTTGGTTTCTTTGTCTTGGATCTTTCAGTAGGCAATGATTTCCTAACTCCATTTGATGTTGATTAGTGTCAGTCTCTTCTTCTTAGATTTTACTTTCTCCACCCCCACCATCAAGTGTAGTTTGTTGTCTAATATTATTTTTTGGACTAGTTCTTAGAGCACCTTGAGATCAAAGGTCATTAAGGTCCAATGTTTCTATAACTCTTAAAAGTATTTCATCTCGCTTTTAGTCACTAAATATTCCTATATATGCCCTTCCATATGTGTCGTCATCGTGAACCATATCTCTAATACCAAACTGACAAATAGAAGAAATATTAACTAGTAGCTAAAATCACAAAATTATGAAGTAAGGCTAATATTAGGTTGCTGGAATATCAAGTTTTAGGTCTGAATTTCAACTAGGAATGTTGAAAGTTCAGATTTGGTATAGTTAGATTTTTAGGGATTAGATGTTGGAAATTGAGGCTTAGAATTTCAGATTTTATTATAAACAAAATTTAAGATTAAGATGACTGAAATTTAGGTTAGGTTTGCTAGAATTTGGTAAGGAATATAAATAATAGAGAGTAGAAACTAAGAATCATTTCTAGGATCTAAAAATCACTCTTAGAAGAAAGCATCACATCGTTTAATCAAAAGCTCAAGTTTGTAGAAAAGCTTCAGAATGCTTATTCTTGATGAAGAGTTGAATACACACACACACACAAACACCCACTCACGCACACACACACACATATATAATTCTTAGAACCCTTATTCTATTAGGAAAAAATTCCTAACAAATTTAAATTCTATTTTAATAATTCTACAACTCCTGAATAATTAAATAATTAAAATAACATATCTAAAATAGAATAACATATTTAACTTACAACTACTTTCTATGTAATAAAGAATCTTAACATAATGAAAATCTTAGTCCATATCTTTGATGTGTGCTCAATTCTGAATCCTCATCTCACCAAATTAAAGCTTATGGTTGACTAATCTTTCCTCTTTTATTTCTTTTATAGAGTTTAAGTTCTTTTGTATCATACTTGTTTGTTATAATTCAAGGAAATATTAACAAGCTATGGTTGGATATGCTTCACCTTTTATTGTTTATTTGGAAAAATGAAAGAAATTGTATTAATAATAGCAAAAGCTACAACGCAATATTACAATGAGTCGCATTATCAGTCCACAATTCAGCACAAACTGAGGTTACAAGAGTACATTAAAGAAGAAAAAAGAAAAGATATTGACTTATAGCATCCAGGTATTCTTCAAATTATGACTAAGTGAGCTTTGTTTGTTGTTGGCTATGAAAGCTGCTTGAACCCAATTGACAATGTTTTCACCTTTTATTGTTACTCTATACCTTGTTCTATATTTATTGTATTATATATTTGACCACATATTTTTATATTTTTATTTATACGTATTTATCTATAGTATTATTATCATTATTTATGTCTATTTTTATTTTTTTAATTAGTATTATATTATATTATATATATATATATATATTATTCATGTGAATCTATCAAAAACAACCTCTTTACCAAGTAAGGGTAAAGTTGCGTACTACTAGATCTCCACAGATCCTGCATATTAACGGGACTGTCACTGGGTGTTGTTATTGGTTGGATGTGCTTCACACATGTTAAACAGAAATACACACATTTTTGTTATTTCCAATAGTAAATTATGAAAGATTATCAATTAGTTTTTCAGTTACCATGTAAAAACTAAAAAAGGAGAGACACTAAGCATACCTTATCAAACTCTAATTGGATGGCTGCAGATTTTACGCTACAAGGAAACTTTAGAACCATCTCCATCACCCCAGGTGATATCTTGTCTTTGGAAGGCACAATATGAATCTTCTCCACAAAATCTCCAATTGCCTTGGGTTTTTCATCCACAAATAACTGAAGAGTATGATAGTAAACCTTAATATACCAAGGCACAACTTGGAAAATATCAACTTGCAACTTGCACTCATCACCACCATTAGCACCCAGATCTTCATTTGATGCAGTGGATCTCAACAAGATAGCAATTGCACCTCTTTCATTCCCACTTCCCATTAAGAACCTACTACCATGTAATGGTGCTTGTTGACATGACCAAGTTACTGGGAGTTTCCACTTAAGACCTAAATCAAATGGCTGTGAATCACTGTATTTCTCAATTGAGAATTCATAGAGGACAGATGGGCTTTTTCCTTGGCCCTTAGCCTCTTCTTGATATACCACATCAGGATTAACTGACAACTCATAATCAGTTTTACTCAAATAATTCCCAAAAGCTTTATTATCCATGCCATGATTCTCCAAATTCTTCAATTGAGCAACCAAATCTCTCTCAAATTGAAGATAGACATTACTAGATTTGGCAACAACACATCTTCCGGTAACTTTCCTCCCAAAAATAGAACTCAAAGACCAACTTGGTTGAAGATTCCTCTCACTAGAGTAACTTAAACTAGTTCCCCGGCTATTAGGCTGAAGAGCAATAGTGAGCGTTTGCTCTAGAAATAGTCCTGAATATATGCCTCCCTCAGCATGTCCGTTGGAAGTCAAATGCAAACGCTGAGAATGATAGAAGCCTCTATAAATTGAGGGTCTGTCCAGTAACACAGAAAGCCCTGCCTTGTCTCGACAAGGGAGAAGCTTCAACCATGGAGTTAGATTCTCAGTGCACACAGCCTCACGTGGCAAAAAACCATACCTCAGATTACCCAAAGCTGGCCGAAAGCTCCACTCAGGAGCTGAATACATAGTAGAAGACTCGAGAAAATTGATTGAAGCACAAAAGATACCTGAAAGAGCATGTGTCAAATTCTTCCAACAAGTATCAATTTCTCCTTGAGGGGCATCAAAAACAGCCCACAACTCAATCCCAGGAGGTTTAGCATTCCTACTTGAAACAGGATCAAAACCACCCCACCTTTCATAGTTCCATCGACCTTGTGTGAAAGATAATTCCATTTCCTTAACATGAAACTTCTGCACCTGTTCTAGTTACAATTTTTATGAATAATCACCAAATTGTCTATATCACCTTATATACTTTTAAGTTAACAGAGATATTACAATCACTAAATCAAAATCGAAGATATAAATTACCAGCTGCGAAATGGCTTTAGGAAAGAGATGATGATGGCGGCCATTGGAATCGGAAGGCGGAGCTCTGCTTTCAAAGTGGAAATGGGCCAACACCTTCCGATCTGGCAAGGGTCTGAGCAACAGTTCTTCATAGAACTCTTCTTCTCTTCGTTGTTCTTCCACTACGGCTTTCGATCTAAATACAATTTCCGTTGAAAGTATTAGAAAAAGTGATAAAACCCATCTCCGTGAAAGCGTCGCCGCCATGGACTGGGTTAAGAGAGGACAATTCGATGTGCGTTGGCCTACAAGTTGGTGGCGGAACGGAGATAATCCGCCATTAGACAACAAATACCGATATAGAGCTCTTAGTGAAGACTAAGCAACGAGTGAAACCGTTTTACGCTGCGTTTTGTTCACCAGGGATTCAGACCTTCCGTTAGGGCAGTTTGTAGCAATGTTATAAATGACGTATCGCTACTAATATCGGATTTAGTTATAGTATGGTACATTCATATTAAGAATTAAGTATCATTTTCAGTAATTTTTTAAATTTATAAAATAATTTTTGAATTTTAAAAAAAATTATATAATAATCATTTAATATACTGTAATGTATAAGTTATAGTTTTAAATCAATCATATTTTTAAAAATCATAATAATAAAATTAAAAATTACGAAATTTTATTTATTTTTATTAAATCAGTCTTGAATTAAAGATGAGAATATACATTTAATTGAAACCAAAAGACCTTATTAAAGGTTACTAATACAACTCTATTGTCAAATGTTCTTAAAATTAAAGAGGTGTATTCTCATTCCGTAGATTTAAAAAAACAATTATTCATAAATTAAATTTATAAATAAATTATTACTTAATTTTAAATATAATAAAAGAAAATATATTCTTATGTTCACTTTAATTTTGATGGATATAACCAAGAAAAAAAACCATGTGTAATATATGTGCTTTAATTTTGATACATATAATTAATGTTTTAAAAATTAAACAGACATCGAATCAGTTAAAGGAAAGGTTTAAGATTTAAAAGTTTAATCGATATTAAACTGCTATTAAATCGGTATATAATAAATAAGAAGTAAAATTAACTTTTCGGTTGGATTCAATTTACTTTAATAAATAATAATCCTTATTATTAAAAATTAATTAATTTATTAATTAATTAATTGATTTTTGTAAATTAATCAATTTTTAATAATCTTCTTTATTTAATTTGATGAATAAAAATAGTTTCTTTTAATTATATTTTAAATTCTTCAATTGTATTTAATATTTAACTGATTTTATAATAGGATAATACTAATTGAATATTTTAAATATTTCGGTTCAGTTTTTAAAATATTAAAAAATTTGAACATTTTCTTTGCAAAACATCAAGAAAGACAAAAAGTGAAAGGTTCATTAAAGTAGAACCAAAATACTCATTTTTGACCAAATAATTAAAGCCAACACATTGACAACTTGATCTTACCCTATTAACACATAGAGTAACCATTAGAAATGTCAATTTTGACCCAATTCAATCTAATTTTGACTTGAATTTTTCGGGCCATGGCCAGAGCTAAGCAGACTCGGGTAAGCCTGTCCCAACC
The DNA here is from genome assembly GCA_025629805.1 of Erythroxylum baracoense. Taxonomy (NCBI): domain Eukaryota; kingdom Viridiplantae; phylum Streptophyta; class Magnoliopsida; order Malpighiales; family Erythroxylaceae; genus Erythroxylum; species Erythroxylum baracoense. The sequence continues at coordinate 18,044,476 of JAOTAY010000004.1, forward strand.
CATGGTTCTACCGAAACGTCCAAAGCATGTCGTTTTGTAAAAAACAACGTTGTTTTTTAATTTTAAAAAAATAACCGGATGGGCCAGCCGACCCACTAGTTCTAACCCGTCGGGCCACAAGTCGATCGGTGGGTCAACCAACCCTTAACTAGGTCGGGCCCAAGCTGCTCCTGACTCGATACATTGACATGTATAGTAACCATCACAATTACCATTAACCTGAACGTGAGGAGATGAGCTTATCCTTTTTCCTTATTTCTTTAATCAATCATCTTACCATAGTCTTAGAACTTGCCCAAGTTTGACACTCCTACTTTCCAACGTATTACTCTATGTATCACGCAATAAATTGAGCTTGTTGCCTTGTTCCTTTCAGTTCTATGCCAACAAATAATAAATTATTACAAACTGAGCTTCTTCTGCACACTTTCAGCTCTAGACTCCTATCTACTCACCTGAGCAAAAATAGAAATTATCCAATGTCTAGTGCTTAACTTCAAACTCTCTATCTAGGAGCGTCTTTGGACAACCCACTTGGTCAAGGCTGTAGAGTCAGAAAAGTCGATGGAATTAGTTGTTTTTGTTTAAAAGACAAAATCTCTCTGACTGTTCTTGAGCTGTTTGTACATGAGTTTTGAGCTTTATGCTTTTTAAGTTGTTCTCTTTATTTTTTGGGAGTTGTTTACACATAAAATGACACATATATATCCCCTTCACCGGTATTGTCTTTAGTTGCTACTAGGTTTGTGTTTTGCCTTTCGTGATGTGTGAGTGGGCATTCTCTTTCTCTCTTTTTTTCTCCTTTTTCTCTTTCGTATACATCAAATTTAATGCTTCTTTAGGGTTTGTTCAACTTTAAATTCTTCCTTCTGTTTATCATCTCTATTTTGGCTGTGTTTTTTTTTGGATTCCAACTGGTCTGGTCGCCTAGTATACTTTTACCCTCCTTCTTCTGTAAGACAGTTTTTTTACTGTTTAGAAATTAGCCGGTTTATTATTTAATCGACTGGTTTCAATTAACAAAGGTAAAAAGTGAAAATCAAACAAGAAAACAATCCAGTTCATGTTTAACTCGGTTGGGCTGGACAGTCCGATCTGATTTTTATATCACTGCATATAACCTTAAAAAAAGAAACCAGTGTAATATATATGGGCTTTGGATATTCATGAAATCAATGTTTATCATAATGGATTCAATGTTTGGCATCTTTCGTATTTAGGTAGACCCACTTCACGTCTCCATAATAATAATAAGTAGATTACATGCAAATGAAAAGAGGGTTATTTGGTCCTTTACCTTAAAAGAGAAGTGATATAGCATAGCAATAAAACCCTAAAATTTGTTTTTGAGAGGAAGCCAAGGAGCTGACACTTTTGTAGTGGAAAACTCTCATCCTTTTCTTTTCATCTCTCATTAAACTCTTTCCTTCTTTGATCTCTCCAAAAATTGCAATAATATAAAGTTGAAATAACAACTATAATTTTATTTATATTAATATTACTTTATAACCACAATCAATATAAGAAAAGGATTGTTTAATTATCTATATAAAACTAAAAATAATACAAAGTACTTAAAATGTTACAATTTATATCATTCAGTAAAGAATAATTATATCAAAACATCATATAGTAAAAATAATATAAGTTCATAATTCCACAAGCATTACAATAAGAATTTGTACTGAAACAAAATTATTTACAATTAAAAATTTTATGATGTTATTACATATATAGAATTTAATACGTACCTAAAATATAAGTAAGATTAAAAATAGAAAAACAAAAAACCCAAAACTTCATTAAATGACATATCTACTCAAGTCACACTAACCTAATTTCCATTTAATATAAAATTCTTATCATTTTTTAGAGTCTTATCATTACTATTATTCAAATTTATTACGTCAAATAACATGTCAATATGTTCACATTCAAGATTATCTTCTAAGTTACTCTTTTATATGAAACCTGATTCTTTACGAACAAAATCTATTAAAAGTTCAATATAGTCAAGAAAAATTGGATCTATAAAATTACTTATTTTATTAAAAAATTTTAAAATCAAATAAATTAAATTATTGATAAGCTACAAGAAAATATATTTAAGTTAATGATGATAATAACATAACTTTCAGGAGACGTTAAGTTGTATTGAATAAAGACCAAATAAACCTTTTGTGTTCCAATCTATATTTTTCTCTTAGAATGAATGAATTCAAATGTACTCAAATTCCTTTCACACCTAGTTGCACTTACACATTGACTCGGAATTCGAACTGCAAACTTTTATAATTCTGAAACGTCACTTTTGCGTTAGTCCTAATAAGGAATTGTAAGACAAAAAGAGTAATCTTATAAACAAAAAAAAGTTACGATTAATTTCAAAGAAATAACAAAAGTGAAAAAATATATACCTAAATTAAGTTTGTCTCTTTGAAAAAGTGCAATAGGCATCGCAAAATCATTGCACGCATCCTTATATTCCTCTATTTATAAACTAAAGAAATCTTGTATCATCTCATAAGAAACAATTGTTATGATGGTTGATAGCATTCTTCTATTTACTTTAGTTTTCCTTGTAAATTTTGGTTAAAAATAGATACCATGATTCAAAAATATTGCAGCAGCAAACAATGGAAAGTAAAGTTGTCTTTCTTAATTTTCGTTGATGACTCCAAGATATGGTGTATATAATATTTAAAAAAAGATATGGTATATATATAAAAGGTTTCTTTTTTAGATTCACCTTAATTGCTTCCTTTGCCCTCTCCACAATATCAACCCATGGAACTCAAACATGAACAATGTCGGCTAAGTTTCATAGCTCCATATTATTTGGAAAAAGGATAAAAATTTTTCTAAACATTAAACATTTATTTGAATTAATAAAGCTCATATAAAAATCAAAATTTTAATAAATAAACATTATCTTAAGAATATTTTTATAAATTTTGACGCATTTTTAATATTTTATTGTTAATATTTATTAATAATTTTCACATAGAATATTAAAAAATTAGTTAAATGTTTTGAAATGAAATTAATTTACCTCTAACTAGTTTTAGCATTATATTATTGTTAGTAACAAATCGTGTAACTATATTTTTATTGACAGCTGAACAAGATTTTATTTTCTTAAATAAAATAAACTGAAAGCCAAGAATTACATACAAAGAAAATATGTGAAATAAACAATGAAAAATGTTTTATCGAAATAGCATTGGCTGAAACTTCACTTGCTGGTTCTGAATAGCATGCATATTAGTGAAGCTAATGTGGCATGGTCGTGTAATTGTGTAAGAAAGAACTCAGAAGCTATTGCTTCGGCACTCTCTTGGAGGCGTATGAAACCTAGCCGTATCCAAACAATAGTCATAAGTAAGATAGTTACTTCGAACATTCTTGTATGCAGATCGTTGCTTGAAGTTGAGCTCTGAAACTTTATTCCACCAGTAGTTCGAAGAGTAACATGGTTCGATGTTGGAGCTTTGAACAGGACACCCACTATCAATGCCATATCCTTGGAACTGAGCTTGAAATGGTGCATATTTCCAATCAATCTTGGTTTTTCCTCCATCTGTTGCCCAACTTGAACCATCCCACAAGCTTACTAGTACCTGCATCGGCTGTGAGACGTATCCTACTCCGATGTTCGTGTTGTTGTGGAACACTCTTATGGGAATATCGTCCACAAAGAATCTGATCATAACCCAATAATAACCGAAACTTTATAATGTTAGGAGTGTAGAATATAGAGATTGATTGCGGGAAAAGAGCGAGAGAGGTAGATCGTTCTTACAAAATAAGATGATCGTTCCACAGAATACTGTAATTATGGAAATCTGCTGTTGGGTCGAACCAAAGGTAAATTCTTTGTTCTCTATTCCCCTCACCATTTGCAAACACATTTGTTTGTAATGTGATCGGTTTTCCTTCTTTGTTGCCTAAGAACTCGAAATCCAGTTCGTCATGATTGTCGCCATGTGAACTTAGCTAATGATATGGAAAAAATAAAAAAAACAAGATTGATTAGAGCATCCTCGATCCGCAGATGTTTTGCATCGCTTATGAGCGGACTTGAAGCCTGAAGGCTGGGTAATCTTTAGGATATGGTGAAAATAATATGAAAGAAGGAAAGGTTGTCGAAATCTATAATAGTCTGATAGACGCATGCATATATGATGCCTACTCACATAGAAAGCGGTGACAACCCCTGCGGAATCATGCTCTGGTAGTTTTATCTTCAAATGAAAGAATCCAGAACCGTAGTTTAGCTTGGATCCAAATCCAGATCCTACACTCAAAAAAAGCGTATGAAAAATAAGAATGAGAATAAGAAACAGAACTATTATAATGAGATCTAATTAAGCTTTAAACAAATTATTGATTTAATTTTGGCACCTATAAAATAATTATATCTACTACACCCTTTAAAAAAACTATTATAATGAGATCTAATTAAGCTGTAAACAAATTATTGATTTAACGTTGGGCACCTATAAAATAATTATATCTACTATGCCCTGTATCGCCTAGGAATTGTTTCATGAGCTGTTGTATATAACAAGTTCAAGGTTTTGGCAATAGATACTCTACTGTACCCTGTATCGCCTGGGAATTATTTCATTAGCTTTTGTATATAACAAGCTCATGCATATTTCAATCCCTTCAAGGTTTTGGGAATAGGTAAAATAATTCTTAGTCCGTTTTATTAAATTTCATCTATATATTTATAAATATAGTTTATATAATATATGAATAAAATTAAATATACGGATTTAAATACTACAAACAAACTGCACGAAAAGGTTTCATGTGAAAGGTTTTCACTCGGTGTAAAACATGATGCTATTGTTGTACACTGTATAGCAGCATCGATATTAGTTATTTGATGGAAACTTTTGTTTTGTGTTTGTCTATAGCATGCGTACTCGGTATCTTTGAAAATCTAATAAATCGAATATATTGCGATACATTTTGTTCGCATTAAATTAGCAAAAATTGGTATTAACTAAAACACAGTTTTAAAATTTAATTGTACGAACTAGTAATGAAATCTCAAAATTAACTCGCATGTTACGTGTTTGTTTCATTATGATGTTAAAGATAAGAGACCAAAATTAATTAAACTCTTAAATTACTTCTAAATATGAGGACACAAATATAGCATCATTAGCTTTCTCTTTCCCAAGTAGTTCAATTAGATTGAAACACATAAGGTAGCATGGAAGAAAAATGGCATAAAAGTAACGGAGGATTCCCATCAAAAGAAAAGTAAGAAGATGAAGAGAAAAAAGAGACTGCTATGTTAAATAGCTAGGAGCAGGAGGCAAAAATTATACAGACAAGATCGGCGCAAAAAAACGAGCTGAGGGAAAATCGTGTGTAAGCTCATCCTGAAAAGAGAAGAAGGAAATGACCAGATGATTTGTCGAGGGATAGCTGAACTTCTGTCCCTGCTTGAAGTGACAAAACGTTCCCATTTCCCCAGGTAATATAATAATTCAGATCAAAGCTATTGTCACCCATCACATCTGCAAGTACCCCAACAAATAGGAGAAATGCCAGTAAACAAGCAAAGTCCATGGAACCAAAGTATATTCGTCCCTGTTAATGTCTATCTTGCAATGATGCATAAAACGTGCTATATATATTGTTTCGCTTCTGCTTCCTGCGAACTATGGAAACGAAAAAGGTGAGAGACGCTATTATCGAGTTTTCAACACGCTAAGGATTTCTCCATGCCGTTCCCATAACAAACCAAATCATCATACTTCATTGTTTGGAAGCAAAAGCAACCTCCAGCTACTGACATTAACTAGCTAGCCTTATTCTGTGGAGGCAAATTCTCTTGGTAATGAAGACCATAATTGGATAAAAGAACTGACTAATGAGAAAGTTCATCACCTAATTAAATTGTATGTGTTTACCTTTGAAGTTTCAGGGATACAAATTTCTAAACCAATAGGAAATGTATGTCTACACAACTTGATTGCCATTTCTTAGTCATTAGTTTCATCCAATTTACATAGACTAAGGGTTCAATATTCCCCTTTATTTTCCAGGGAAAATTTAATAAACTAAAATCAACATCTCCCTAAAGCCTTCAGTTTGAAGTGCTTATTGTGGGAATACCAAATTCCGTCTTCATTAATTTTATTTGTTCCTATTTATTCCTTTATTACTGATCTAAATTCATCTTTATAGTATCTTAGTTGCTCTCGTTTTAGTCTGGCAGTGGCAACAAAAGGGACCGTGCATCGTCACAACTTCAGGATGGGGAGTCATGATCCGACTTCAAATGAAGTATTTTTCAACGATGGCTTTGTCATCACACCCTTTGAGCTGTTTCAGGTTTACACGTATTTGCAAGGCTAAAAGGAATAGCAAGTAGTTATAAATGCTTTTGCTATGCACATTGAAGCAGTTGGATTAATTTGCTAATAGTTCCTAATTATATATCCCCTCGTATGTATTCTATTATCCTCAGTTACATATTTAGTAAAAATCTTAAATTGATGAACGCATTCAGACACACTTTACGTTTTCACCTTGGAATTTGATTTCGGGGGACTTGCTAGACAGCTGAGTTTTGTTTATTTCGCAAATTTTTATATTATTGCATATCTTGTCCTATGGTAGTCGCCTGATAACTAATAATCCAGCTAGATAACGCTTAACCATTTTGTTTCTTAGCTAAGAAAAGAAGATTTGCGTGTCTTTTAAAATAAGAATGTGAAATACCTGGTACATAAGTAGTACTTGAAAGATGAGAAGAAAAAGGAAAAATAATTTTGTTTATCGATACTTTCTTGGAATCGTATTAGTTATAAATGTGCAATAAGGGAAGAAACATCAACAATTAATCCTACAACTAGAATTAAGAGTCTAAGAATATATTTACAGCTATAGAAGTTCAACAATTAAGCAGAAAAATCTCAACACTCTCTCTTAAGTTGGTACATAAATATCATGCAAACTCAAATTGGCAAGAAATTTTCAGAACACATGATTTGAAACTGCTTTATTAGTAAGAATGTCGGTCAATTGATTCTTAGACAGAATCTTAGGCATCTCCACAATTTTTTCATCTAACTTCTCTTTAATGACGAATATGTCAACCTCAAGAAGCTTTTTTCATCATGTTGAACATGATTGTGAGCTATATCACAAATAGCTTTTTTTTGTTACAACATGGATTAATTAGTTGCTTTAGTCGGTAGCCTAAATCCTGTAAAAGTAGTTTGAGCTACAAAACTTAAAAGATACCAAGTGCTATACCTTTGAGTTTAGCTTCCGCACTTGAGCAAGCGACCACGTTTTGTTCTTTACTTCTCTATGTAATCAGGTTACCGCCCACAAATGTGAAGTAGTTAGAAGTTGATTGTCTATCTTCTATTGATACAACCCAGTCAGCTTCTGCATTCACATTTATACTTTGCCAACCTGTATTTTTTGTAAACAAAATTCGTTTATCTAGAGCAGATTTCCGATACCTCAAAATTTTCATAACTGTCCTTTTATGTTATTCTCCGGGATTGTGCATAAACTGACTAACAATACTCAAAGCATAAGCAAGGTCAGGTCTTATGTGAGCCAAGTACATTAGCCTTTATACAAGCCTTTAGTATCTTCTTTTATCAAATGGTATTTGGTCTGCTTCTACACATAACTTCAAGCCTTCCTTAACTAGTGTATCACTGGTTAACATGCCGCCGTACTAGTTTCTTGTAACAAGTCTAATGCATAATTTCTTTTGGATAAAAAATTCTTTTCTTCAATCTAAAAACTTCAATTCCAAGAAAATATTTCAAGCAATCAAGATCATTCATTTCAAATTCTTTAGACAAGTATTCTTATAGTGCCTTCCTCTTTTCTAGATCATCTCTTGTCATCATCATATCATCTACATATAACATGAGTAGTGACTTTACCTTGCCTTCTTTTCAGGAATAAAGTGTAGTCAAAATTACTTTGACAATATCCAAAAATTATCGTAGATCTTGTGAACCTTTAAAACTATGCTCTTGGAGACCACTTCAACCCACTCAACGATTTCTTCATTCTACAAACCTTTTTACTCTACCTTTTTGTTACTTTACAACCTAGTGGAAAAAGCTCCATATAGGCCCTGTTTGGCAAACAATGGATTGCATTAGTTGTTAGCTGATTTTATCAGCAGTTAGCTGATAGCAGGTTATATAAGCTGATTTGACCAGTGGATAATATTAGCTGTTTATTAAAGATGTTTGGTAAAATTAGTTATTTAGTATTAGCTGTTGATGTGTAAAATGAATTATGAGGGCATGGTTTTTTAAAAAAATTATAAAGGAATGAATATTATATTTCTTAGTATTTCGTTGAATATTCTTATAATAATTTAGATTTTAGATATTTAATTTTACAAAATTAAGTTTATAACTTTAATAACAACAAAAAAAACAAAAAAAACAACAACAACAACAATAACAACAACAACAACAACAACAACAACAACAACAACAACAACAATAATAATAATAATAATAATAATAATAATAATA
>JAOTAY010000004.1:18079788-18090205 GCA_025629805.1 Erythroxylum baracoense
AGATATTGCTTATATTATAGAGAGTCAATTTATAAACTTTCCTAGTAAAGATCATATAGATTTTGTAATTTGGATTCATTGATATTTGAACTCCTCTCTTAAAAAATGACTAATTTTTTATAATAATCATTTTAATATTGATGGCTATATAGAAGCAGATTAGGAAACAATATTTTAATATCAAATCCATTTAAAAATTTTTTGCATTCGTGAAAGAGAATTTAGTTATATGAAGAAGAAAAAAAATAGAAGATAGTAGCGTTATCTAGTACTAAAGCTAAGTTTTGAGGAATGAGAGAAGATCTTTTCAAACTCCTTTGAATTAAAAGTTTATTGATTAAAATTGGGTATGCTCCTAAATCTGAGATGAATTTATATTACAACAATAAAATAATTATTAAAATTACTCTCAATCTAGTCCGCTATGATCGTACTAAACACAACAAGATGGATCACCACTTTATCAAGAAAAACTTTAGGGATAAAGTAAGTTGGTTCTCATTTTTTAAATCTCAAAGACAATTTAGCGAAGATAGTCACAAAGTTTTTTTCTAGGATCTTTTACATTTTACTAAATAAGCATCACGTTCCAGATATATATATGCATCCATTTAAGTGGGAGTGTTAGTGTGAAATGTGATAAAAGTCATAATTGGGAAATTATATGAGCATAGGGGCAAGATTTCAAGAAAAAAATGCCTTTTTTCAAAGGTCAACTAATTTTATGACTTAAAAATTTTATATAGTATATACTGTTCAATAATATAGAAAAGTAACTCATCTAGGAAATTTTTTGGTAGCAAACCTAACACTATAAGAGTCGATCCATCAAAAGAAGCTAAATAATAATACCAAATTACATTTAAGAGTCGTTGAATGGAATAAAGTAGATATTTATATAAATATACATGTACTTCTAGTTTTACTTTTACTTTTACTATGTATTCTTTCCAAACTGAGCAAGAAAAATTTTCAACTTTCTCTAGTAAGACTATTGTTAGTCTTCTAATAACCATATATACGATGAAATTCCTAATTAGGATCCTTAGTATCTAATGATTCCAACATATGATTATATAATAATTAAGACACTTACAAGTTTTGGAGTAAAATCATGTTAGGATTGCAATAATCTATACATAGGTATAAGCAACATAATATTGATCTAATAAGTTCATCAATCATTATATATGTGTGTGTGTGTGTGTGTGTGTGTGCGCGCGTGCGTGTGTGTGTGTGCATACATATAACATAGTGCTTATGATGGAGAATAACTAGCAACACTTTATAGTTTTACATATAACTGTAAACTAAAAAGAATTTAAGGGTCATGATCATGTCAAGTCCAAAGTTCAAAAAGATACACTAGTTAGTGTTGGATGATCACTTTATATATACCATCAATGGCCATACATACTTGTATATGTATATGTTCTGGTTTATATAACTTTTAATCAAGAAGTTACTCTTAGTTATATTTTCCAATGAGATCATAATTACTAAATGAACTTACTCCTACTATTTAGTACTTGATCTAATTTTAGTTTGCTACTTCAAGGTTGTTTTTGCTTCCAAACATTAAAGTATAATGATTTGATTTGTTATGGCAATATCAAATAGGAAATATTTAGCATGTTGAAAACTCTGCAATAACATCAAGCACCTTTTGCTCTTCTATAGCTCTTAGGAAACTAAAGCAAACCATTCAGGTATAACTATCATATGTTTTCTTGTATTATTACAAGATAGACATTGGTTGTAAATATTTTTTGGTTCCATATTGTGGACTTCTCTTGTATATATGTCCTTCCTTGAATTGACAAACAAATTTCCTATATATATTTGTTTGGTTACCTAGAGGTGTAACGGGTAAGGTCAACTTTGCTAAGTCAAGTATATATATAGGAAATTAAGAATGTTTGTCAATTCAAGGAAGGACACAAATTTAGCTATGTTTAGACAACTTTTCTAGTTAGGTTCTTTTTTGTTCTTTCTTTTGAGCCTTGAAACAAACTCTCATTTTAGCCTTTTATTCCCCTTCATTTCTCTTATTTAGTTATGATTGTAATAGTAAGTACATATTAAATTATGGCTACATATAGCAAATATGACTACAATATTACAATTGTTGGGGAAAAGTAGACCACATTTGTTACGAGAATGAAATTCACATTTATAAATTATAATGGTGGATTACGCCCACAACACAATAGTGTTGCATTTAGAATGATCCATCCCAATCGTTCTATTGCAGTGTAATAAAAAATACTAATAGAAATATAAAAGAAGTAGAGAAATGAAGAGGAGGAAGACGTAAACTCACAAAACGAGGAGAACAAAACCCATTATCAAAACAATCAACTTAATTACAAAAACCTTTTATACTTTTGAACATAGAAAGAAAAGGAATCTAAAAATCAAAACTCGAAACTAAAAAAAGTGATAACATTATTATTATGAGTAAAGGTGAAAATTTAAAGGGAGAAAGAAGGAAAGTAAAGAAAGAGTGAGAGGAGAGAAAGAATGTGAATGAAGAGAGAGAAAATAAAAGAAAAAAATGTTATTCTTAAAGAAGAGTGAAAAATCCAAAATAATATAAACCTTTATTTTTGCAAACATTGCTATATCTTAATATAATTTTTCAAAATGTAATATTAAACTATTACAACATAAAATATATAATTGTAGGACACATCAATTACTATAGTCATATAATAAATTTTGAATAAATTATATACATTAAAAAATAGTTTCATGATTGTAACATTTATAATCTATAATTTAAACTTATATTACTTATAATCGCAAAAATTCGCAACAGGACGACCACCATCTTCAATAATACTAATTTGTTGATTTTGTTTTTGTATCCTTTTTCTCATAACTTTGATACATTTACATTTGAACAATTAAGATTATATATATATATCACAACCAATTTATGAATGATAGTAGATTTTGTGTGTGTATATATATATATATCACAACCAATTTATGAATGATAGTAGATTTTGAAATAAGTTGTTTGGAGATGTCCAAAAATAAGCAGTCTTATTTATAATTAATAAAGAGATTATTTCTGTTAGACCCGCATAAAAAAATGGCGTTTGTAAATGGTTGAAACAAAACAATAGCCAAAATACATAAACAAATAACTATATAAATAAAAAATAAGAATAAAATAAAAATAAGGATAAAGTAAGTAAATAAATAAACAGACAAATGAGAAAACAAATAAAACAAAAAATAATTAAAAAATAAAATGACTAAAAAAACAAATGCTATGAACAAAAGTATTTGGATTATTTAAAAGACATAGAAATCAAATGAAGAAGTTGAAGTGCATAAGGCCTATGAAAAGAGAATAATAATTTATGAAGGTGTTCAATGATTAACATTTCTTATGACCATTATTAAATTGTTTACTAGTGTAAGAAAAAAAAAAGAGTATTTTTGAATTGTAAGATTGTGTAATTAATGAAAATTATTTGACGAGAGTTTATTTTGAAGATTTGTAAAAGTTATTCTTAATTTGTGAGAGCACAAGACAATATGAATGGTCCTTCGTTATTACTAATAAAGAAGATGATGTAAAGGGCGAAGAAGGTAGTACATTTTTAAGTAGAATTTAAGAAGTGAATGTGAGCAATAATTATTGAAACAAACCATTATAAATTAGTTTTATTTTTTTCATACTCTTTTATCATTATTATCGTGATTGTTATTAAATTGATTTATACAATTTTTATAACTATTTATTAAAATAAATAATTTATTTATTAATTTATAAATAAAAATAAACACACTCATCTCTTATATACCATCCAAAAATCAACAATAACTACAAAAGCTTTTGACATATTACATCCACCCATTTTTATCAATTAGTTCTTTAAAAATTTAAAAACCATTTTATATGAATACGAATTAAAAAAAGAAGAGGAGATAGAAAGTGCTTGATTAGTTGGTATAGGTTGAGAAGAATGGGTAAGAAATGAAAAAAATATTTAATAATACATTATAATTATATAAACAATTTTTTATATTTTTTTGCAACAATATTAAAAATTAGTAATTTTTATATATGGTCTTGGTATTTTGTTATTCAATCACCTTTAATAGTTGTCCTTAAGATGTCGAAAAATGGCACACGAACAGAATTAAGATAGAAACCTAATAGAGTCAATCTTTTCGCAAAATATATTGAATTTTCTTTTTTTTTTGCGTGTCTTTTTACCAATATTAAATATAAACATGTTTTCATAAATGGATTCGGTAGGAGTGGAAGAGGAGACACAGAGAGTTTGTCACAGTCAAGCAAAATCGCGAGACCTCTAAGCATTGTGGATTTTAGGTTTTTGGACTCTGCAGAATTGAAACCCACTAGAGAGAGCTATGGACAATGCGTTTGCAACTGCATCTGCTATTACCGATCAAAGGCAAAAGATCGAGCAGTATAAGCATATTCTCTCCTCCGTTATCTCATCCACCGATGTTGATAAGGCTAAGAAGTTCATCGATCACGGTATTTTTAATTTATTCTCTCCTCCGTAAACTAGTCATGGCTTTCTTCACTTTTGATCTTAAAAGGTGATGACTTGTAGTGTTGTCCGATGATGTACCACTGGTGGTGTCGAGGCAGTTGTTACAGAGTTTTTCTCAGGAGTTGGGGAGATTGGGACCGGAGAATCAAAAGGAAATTGCCCATTATACACTTAACCAGATTCAGCCTCGTGTAGTTTCATTCGAAGAACAGGTTTCTTTTTTCTTTTACTGTTTGTTCATTAAGTGAGCTTTTAGAAAGTAGGGCGAAAACTTAGTGTTTTGTGAAATGTAGGTGTTGGTAATTAGAGAGAAACTTGCGGAGCAGTACGAATCTGAACAGCAGTGGTCAAAGGCAGCTCAGATGCTTAGCGGTATTGACCTAGATTCTGGAATGAGGTTTGAGTATAGAACTCATTTTTCTTTCTTGTTTTAATAATGAAACGTCGGTTTGCTTGTGGTGCTTAGTTTTTAATTGCTATATTGATTACATATCTCTGGCTGTTTTTCTCCATTAGGGGTATTGATGATACATACAGGCTATCAAAGTGTGTCCAGATCGCTCGTCTATATCTAGAGGTATTGTTTTCCTATCAAACTTAAGAATGATAAATCAACGTTTCTCTTATTTGAGCCTAGTAGTTATTGGCTAGTATTGCTGCGTGTGACTGAAGAAAGGTGCTAAAATCAAGCTAAAGGAAACATTAGCTGTTGAATTGATAGTAATAGTTTAGATGGTGGATGTGGTGGTATTTAGTGGAAGTCTACTTGAAGCCAAATGTGAGCTATTAGCAGACTGCTGGTTCAGGGACCTTAGTTGTTGAGTGAGGCTGTTTCCCTCACAAGAGGTTTCCTCCTAGATCTCTATAGCAATCTGAGTTGGAATGTAATTATTAAAATGCCCATTTTTAATCGTACAAGTCATTTGTGTTCTTTTGGGGAACAGCACAACTTAAATTCCTATTTTGATAACCACCCTTTAGCTTTGCAGGATGATGATTCAGTTAATGCCGAAGCTTTCATCAATAAGGCTTCCTTTTTGGTCAGCAATAGCCAACACGAAGTATTGAACTTGCAGTACAAGGTTTGACGTTTTCCTGTATCAGTGCACATAGTGTACAAGGGTAGCGGCTTTAATATTGATGAAGTGGTTTGCTTTATTCTTTTTTTTTTTTTTGGTCAGGTCTGCTATGCAAGGATCTTGGATTTAAAGAGGAAATTCTTGGAAGCTGCACTGCGTTATTATGACATATCTCAAATTGAGAAGAGACAGATTGGAGATGAGTACGTAAAAGTTGAATATTTATCCCATTAATCTTTGATTTTTTTGTTACTATGGGGAATAGTATTCGTAACAATTCCTTAGATATGCTGTCATTTGTTTTTTTGCTATATAAAATTTTCTTCCTGAAGTTGCAGCTTTTGCACCTGGAATTATCGGGATTTTGTGAGAATATTGTGATTTGTATTTTCCATTTGCAAATTTGATCTTTCATATTAAGGTCTTCTGCTTTGGATTTTAACTAGTTCCAACTTCTAGCACCTCTTCTTCATTGAATTCATTTTTCCGCATATATTTCAAGCTTCATCTATGGTTATTGTCTTCCGGAATCAAAATTTTCTTCTTGCACTAGATATTATGTACTTTTAACTGTCCATCCCACTTTATCGAGTTCATTGATCAATTGCTTTTATCTTTTATTTAGGACAATTGATGAGGAAGCATTGGAGCAAGCTTTATCTGCTGCTGTTACTTGTACAATCTTGGCTGCTGCAGGTCCTCAACGTTCTCGTGTTCTAGCCACATTATACAAGGTAAACATACTACAGTTATTGAAGGTTTTGTGCGGGCAATATCTTTATCTGTTAGATTTCCAAGTATGCTGATCTATTAGGATGTGAAAAATGTGGTTCAGGATGAACGGTGCTCAAAGCTGAAAATTTATCCTATATTGCAGAAGGTTGGTCATTTCTCTCTCTCTCATGAGACAGGCATGGATTCATGTTTTCTAATCGAACATGCTGAGCATATAAGAGGATAAATATGTTATGATTTTGTTTTCCCTTCTCCCTTTACAATTGCTTCATGATCTTATAGAGGATCCTTATGTGAAAATTTAGGTGTATTTGGAGCGAATTTTGAGGAAACCAGAAATTGATGCATTTGCTCAAGAGTTAAAAGCACATCAGGTCATACAAATCCTTATACTTTGTGATGTTGCATTCATCCACAGGAAATAAGTAAAATGATCTGTTCTCTTTCTGGTTTAACAGAAAGCTCTTCTTCCTGATAATTTTACTGTACTTGATCGGGCTATGATTGAACACAACCTTCTAAGTGCAAGCAAACTTTACACAAATATAAGGTTGGAGAGGAGTCTTTTTATATTTCTTTCACGTTTTGTTTTCAAATATGACTTTGTATTGATGCCATCTTGTTATTTTTGTCGGACTAATAGTTTTGATGAGTTGGGCACCTTGTTGGGAATTCCTCCACATAAGGTACATATCTATCCTGATCTTTGAAGAACATCGTGTTTGCTCATATTTCCAGTTAAGATAAAAATTAATTTCTATCCTTTAAAGTAAGCATATTCCTATTCTACCTTTGCAGGCAGAGAAAATAGCATCAAGAATGATCTATGAAGATAGAATGAGGGGTTCGATTGATCAGGTGTGACATGCTAAATGCTGAGGGTTTCTAGATCTCTACTGTGCTCTTACGTAGATTGGTTTCTTGAGGTTTCATATGTGGCTATTTGCTAACCTTGATAATTTACATGGAATTGAGTGCTCATGGCCAGTCTGAAGCTTGTTTGCCTGTAGATTGCATTCTGATTTTCCCTTGTTTGTAACTGCAACAGTTTTCTGGGAATGTGGAAAATATTTTGTTTCATTTATTGCTTAATTGTTCGTCACACACAGGTGGAAGCTGTCATACACTTTGAGGATGACACGGAGGAGTTGCAACAATGGGATCAACAGGTGTTTCTCCTTACTGATTGAACAAACTGATGAAATGTTTTTGAGAATGGAACTAAATCTAGGTCCAACTGGAACTGATTTCTCACATATTTTAATGATATTTTCTGTAAACATATTTGCGTTTCTTCACTGCAGATTGTTGGTTTGTGTCAAGCTCTGAATGATGTACTAGATAGTATGGCAAAGAAGGGCTTGTCTATTCCTGTCTAACCTGTTCGGAGTCTGGAGAAGGGTTACCTTTTTCACCTTTTTCCTATATTGGTCGACTATGAAAGATAGACTTTGTAGTATGGTGACATCCTCCATATTTTGTTGATTACAGTTGGGACATGATACCTAAATGATTGTGTATAATCGCTTATTTTGATACACAATATGGCCTTATAAATCTAATGTACGGAAACGTTTTTCATAATTATATGGTCTATTTCAATTTCATTGTTTTCGCATTTAATTTTGAAAGCCGTTGGCGCAAATGTTAACGAGACGAGAGACAGTTTGGTGCTAAAAAATTGGTAAAGCCCTTGGGTGGCCTAATCGGCGGAGCCAACCTTTTCAAGAGCATTTGAATTCAGGTTAGGAAAGGGTAGCCCTTGCAATCCTCAATATCTTGAAGAGGGTAGTTAGCTATGTAAAAAAGTATATTTTTAATTCCAAGATTTTTATTAAAATATGTGTTGATTTTTGATATTTTGGAACTCTTAAAACGGACTCTAATATTTATTTGTAAAATATTGAAAATGAAGATTAAATTTTGAACAAAGTTGAGCTTTTATTCGTAATGTTTTATATTAATACTGACATGGTCTGTGTTTAATATTTTTAATTGATAATGTAGGTTATTTGTAAAATATTGAAACAAAGTTGAGCTTTTATTCGTAATGTGTTATATTAATGCTAACGTGGAATGTGTTTAATATTTTTTAATTGATAATGTAGGTTTCACATGTGTATGCCATGTGATATAATTGCATTTATTTTTTAAAAAATAATATGAAAATAATTTAAATTCTTTTTTAAAAATTATTATATTTTGAAGGTATAATTAAATTAATCAATATTAATTAACTTAAATAATGATACTTAATCATAATAATTTTAAATTTAATTGAAATTAACCTTTGAAATAGAGCCCTAATTTTGGAAGTTTTAACTCCTATCTCACCTTACATAATGATGATCATAAATTAGACCTTAGAGATGAAATTTATTCTCTTTCAAGATTAAAGAACTGCATGTAAACTAAATTGTGTTAAAAAGGTGAGGTCAACGGTAAACTAACTCACTAGCACTATGGTCATTACTTTTTTGGGCTTTTAGTTTATTATGGAAACTCTATCAAGCTTATTCAATAGCTTGTGTAAAACTCTTGAATGCCTTTACGGCTTAATTCGTTACATTTTATAAAAAAACATTACGGTAAATGACATAGGAGGAATGCATAGTTCACTTCTGCTTTCATCTAGAGTCAAGTCATCCATGCGCTTATTGACGGCAAATTGGACCAAGTAATAAAAGAAACATTGAGCCACTCAAAGGATGCTTTTTCTTTACATATTTCAAATGATGACTCTCCAATTTAAATTATATCTAGCAAACAAGTACCAATTCCAACTTTTGAGGATGAGACGTGGAACAAACTGGGTGAAAATGCATTGGGGGATATTAATAAAAACGCTTTTGAAAACCCCTTGGATGATTCCTTTACACATTCAACTTTTGAGGCTTCTCAATCATCTTTGAAGGAATATAAGACCATTCGTACAACTAAAAATGGGATTGAATTGTGCCTAAAATTGAGAGATTGTTGTTTTCCTCTGCTTCATGGTTACTGTAACTAAGCACGTAAGAAGCGATTTCCTTCATGATGAGTGCATGTAAATAATGGTAATGATGAGAGAAGAGGAAGGGGAGAAATGAAACATAGAAAACCATTAAACAAGATAAAGAGACAGAACCAAGGATGAATGGGAGGAGTTGTCATTTTGATTATAGATTTGTGATTAGATATTTTGATTTTGAGAATTTGGTTTTAAAAATAAATTTAAAATTACTAGGATTAGGTGACATTATTTAGGTTAGGTTAGTTTATATTTATTAGTTTTGACTATGAATTAAAAATACAATAAAATTTTAAAAAAGAAATTGAATTATTTTCTTAGAAGTGGGTTTCATTATACAACATGACATACATGTGGTAGCATGAGATCCATATTACTAATTAAAAAATATTAAACTTATGCCATACCAATTTGAGGTGACACATAAATCTAAACTTTCGTCCACTAAGAATTCATT
This sequence comes from Erythroxylum baracoense, assembly GCA_025629805.1. Classification (NCBI taxonomy): domain Eukaryota; kingdom Viridiplantae; phylum Streptophyta; class Magnoliopsida; order Malpighiales; family Erythroxylaceae; genus Erythroxylum; species Erythroxylum baracoense. Next base: position 18,089,614 of record JAOTAY010000004.1, read on the forward strand.
TTGGATGCTCCAAAATGTTAGGATTCATCTTGTATTTAAGAAAAAACCTTAAAGTCAAAGATGCACTTGTTTCCTGGTTAGTTAGAAGTGGAGACACGTTGGAACCTGTAAATGGTTGGATCGATATTATCAGTTGGTTTTGAGTGGAGTTATCCTCACCTTCTCCCATTAGTTCTCATATTTTTCATTGTTCTTGCATGTTTTGTTTATTGAGGACAAGACATAACTTAAGTAAGGGGGAGTGACTTAGTAGTCAAGTAGTCAATTTTGTTGTAATTGTTAGATCGGGAAAAAAAAGCATGCCATATTTGGAGAAGCAGTAGATTTCAAAACTTTTTAGAAATCTTATTTTCAGTGGAAGCAATATATCCAAATCATCATGCCAATCTATACATAATATAGTATAAAGGATAATAATAAACATAAACAAGATAGTGATATTACTGACTTCTTCGCTACAGCTTTAATTTCTCGCTGCGCTATCCTCTCCTTCTTCATGTATCCAAAGCCTTTTGTTTTGAATCCTTTTCTTTGTCAATCTATCCTCTCCTTGTTGTTGTATCCTCAACCAATTTGATTTACCTCTTGTTCT
>JAOTAY010000004.1:18090305-18101994 GCA_025629805.1 Erythroxylum baracoense
TTTGTTGCACTTTAAGTGCACGCCTCTTACCAATGAGCCAATCCGAGGCCCGGCACTGTAGCGATCCGGCCCAAGTCCGGATGCTACATTAGCTTTTATAATGTACAATTGGAAGTTTGGACTCTTGAGGGGTTTAATTATTTGGCAGGGTTTAATTAGAAACCCTTTGACTATGGATTCTCAGACAACCAACATGGATTTGTTATGCCAAGATTTGTGTAGAAATCAGGAGGGACATGGAGTTTCCTAACGTCATTCCAGTGATGAAGTTGAATGAGGTAGGTAACCTGACCAAAGTGGAGATATAATTAGCCTATCCCTAGAAACCCAAAATTACAAATAGGAAGAGGAGACCTACTAGTAGGAGATTCACAACAGGCACTTACGAAAAGATTATGGGACAAATGGAGGACATAACAAGCCCTTAGGAGAATATGGGATAGTGCACTATGAGGGTGAATAAGTAGAAAGAAGTTGGAAATAAGGAGCCTAAAAATACTAAAAGATAGAAAACTAATTCTATTATATATGAGAATAAAGTATGTGAGAAGACTGATTCTAATACAAATGAGAATGAATTAAGTGAGAAGGTTATAATAATGAAGATAAGGATCTGAACAATGTAAAGAGTGTGGAAGAAAGCATTCAGGAGAAAATCATGGAGGGATTCAAATTGGTTACAAGCTCAAAAAGAAAGTCTAGCAGATCAAAGGGTAAGGGCAGGCTAAGAGTAGATGCTCTTACCTGAATATCCATAATGTGCTTCCTTTTTTGGAATATAATGGGACTGAATGATCTTTTTAAAAGATAGGTTATAAAGGAGTTGATATATGAAAAAAAGCCTGTTTTGTTAGGCTTGATTGAAACTAAAATAAAGTTACCAAATTTATAAGATTATCTAAAAATTTTGGATCCTGAATGGGAGATATTATCCAATCATAGGTGTCATTTTAATGGCAGAATCCTAATTACCTACAACTCAAAGAAGCTTTCTATACAAACCTCTCTTATTACTAATCGGTTGATCTATATGAAATGTGGATTGTGTGGTGATACTGACATGATGGAATTATCTACTTTATATGCTTCTAATCATACTTTTAAGAGGGTGAAGTTATCAGAGGATATTAAGACTTTGCAAACAAATATAGGGATGTTTAGGCTATGATTGGGGATTACAATTGCATCCTAACTTCAAATAAGGTTGAAGGAAATAGAATCTATATTAATGGTATAAATGTTGGCCCAGGGTCTCGATTCTTATTACGTGGCGACTAGGTGCCAAAATTGGAGAATTTTGGAAAATAATAGTAAAAATAAAAAATGACATAAAATAAACATAAGTCATGGTTGGGAGTAAAAACAAATACACAAACAAATAAAAAAATGAGAATGTCATGGCCTTGAAAACAAAGAGTCATGGGCGTGACAGTAAGGAGTCGAAGTCGTGTTTGTGCACGATCGCGAGCTTGCAACAAAAATGGCAGTGGCACGATCGTGCAATTCGATGAACAGTGTAACTTTTGCACTCTAACTTCTAATCTTCATAATTTTCAATCCCGAAGTCCAAAAATTTCAAACTTTATGTTGTTAGAAAGATAAGAGAAAGAGCTACAACTTTCATGAAGACAATTTTATCTAATTATACCTAAATCGTTACAATTTATTCATTAAAGGTTCAAAACATATTTTCATCCCATTTTTCTCTCTACTGTCAATATACACCTTACACAATATCACAAGACCCGGATCCAACATTCATAGACTATACATACATAACTCCCAAATTAACCATTTGCTTAAGAATATTTATCCCAAAGCCATTAAACAGCTAACAATTTATTCCCAACATAATTGACATTTAACAGAGAAGAAATTTATGCATATGTCCAAAAGAAAAACTCTACGATTCTTACTGTCATTTCTAAAATAAAACAGAGTTTCATTTCTCAATCAACGCAGCTTTATACATAACTTCAATTACATATTAAGAGTCAAATAGTAGCATAATACAAAACGTACAATCATGAATGCATGATTTCAAAGCTACCTAAGGTATTTGAACTAACTTAGTTACAAAAGATGAGCTTCTTGGAGATTTGTTGAAGATTTTGCAAGGTTCACTATTGATCTACTGATTCTTGCACTTGAGAAGTGGAAAATGATGAGGTGAGTTGCGAAGCTCAGTGGTAATACGTTTATAGCTATCGGTGATGAGTCACACACACACACACACACAACCAAGTATATTTATATACACCAATCCAGTTCACAGAACACTTAATTTAAATTACAGACATATAATCCATATTGTATAATTTACAATCATCAAATAAAGCATTCAATTATAAATCATGCTCAGTAAATCACAATAAAGTACACAACAATATGACTCAAGAGAATCTTATAAAATAGAATGGCGAAACCAAAGTTTATACCATGAACAGAATGAGTTCATTTTTTGAAGATCATATGCCAAAAGTGGGCAGCCAGGAGAAGGCTTCAGGTCAACGTGCACGTGACGAACATAATTGTATCTGTCTTACCCACACAAGCAAATTTTCAATGCTTACATATTTCATATCATATTCATATTTTCATGCTTCTTGAAGTTTTTCTGTTTTTCATCAATGCAAAATGCAGTATCTTTCAAAGAAAACATAATATCAAATTCACATAACATTTTTCCCACATTCACAATGATTCAAGACAAGAAATTTAGCATATGTACAAGCAAATATTTTAGGTCATCATCACAAAAACTATAAACATACTACCCACCTATTTACTTATAAATCCAAGCTCAAGTTTGTTCTTTCTCTTACTCTTGATTTCGAAGGTCTTAGTTCCACTCAAACAAACATATTTTCATTCAATCAATATGCACGAATAGAACTTCCAAAAAGCTATATTATCTAAAAATAAGCTTAGAATTATTCTACTCTTAGTTTATTTAAGCTAGAAGAACTAGGATCTAGCTAAAAGTTCATAAAAATCTAAGAAAAAGAATCTCAGTTCTCTTCTTTCTCTCTTCATTTTTAGCACATAACATATTTTCTCTACTTCCTTTTTCTATCAAACAAGAAGTATAAATAAAGGTGACTTAAAAACTCAACTGAATATTCTTCTTCCTCTCTTTCTATGCTTCGGTTTCTCCTTCTCTTCTTCTAGTTTCTTCTATGACTTTCTCTCTTTTTCTTTCTTACTATACACGACCCTCTTCTCTTCTTTTCTTATTAGTTTAAGACAAACTTTTGTCTTTCCAAGCTTACCCTTCCATATTTAATCTAATTCCTTCTGACTCCTTAACTTAATTCTAACTCTTCCTTTTAATCCATGCAACCACACATAATTAATTATATACCTAATTAAACTCCAAAAATTTCTAATTCAAGAATTCTAATTTATATTCATACTTGCTAATTTAATAAAATAAATTCTAAGAAAAATTTGTGGTCCAACAATAAATAAAGAGTTGGAGCTACAAACCTTGTGGATTTAAGATAAGTTGGTTGCTATAATACATGGAGTAAAAAGCAATAGGCTGAATATTTCATAAGGAAGAAACTAGATCGTATGATGGTAAACCACCAGTGGTTGGTCAAATTCCTAAATTCACTAATTTTTAGAGAAACCTTATGTTCAGATCACACCAGGATGGAGATACAGGGAATGAAGTCCAGCAGAATTAGTCGAGCACCATTCAAATTCTTTAATGGGTTGACAGAAAGAATGGGATTTGAGTAATGATTCAGAAGAAACTGGTAGAGGGAAATAAAAGGATGTAAAGCTTACCAATTGATGAGGAAGCTCCAATTAGTAAGGAATGATTTAAAGATATTTTACAAGGAGGTTGGCTATGGTTCCTATATTGTAATGTAACCAACTAAAGAAAAATTAAAGAAAGCTTAAGTAGAATACAATGATCATCTCCTGGATATGAGATTGGAAGAATTAGAAGTTGCTTATCTAAAGGAGTTTAATTTAGCTTTGAGTCTTCGTAAAGTATAAAGCAAGACTAAGGTGACTGAAGGAGAGGAATACCAATTCAAATTCTTCTTCCATTCGATCTTAGCAAGAAGAAACATAAATAAGATCAACATGTTATATGACAAAGAGGGGTTAATTTACACTAATGAAGAATCCATTGAAAGCATTTGTTTTGATAACATGTAACAAATTAAGCTTTAAAAGTAATCAAGAGTTTTACACTAGCTATATAAAAAGCTTTACAGAGTTTCTAAAATGAACTAAGAGCTTAAAAAATGATAGTGCTAGTGAGTTAGTTTAACATACTTAAACATTCCATGCTCTAGACCAATAATCATGGTTAAGGGAGTTGAGCGTACGAAAACTGAAGTGTTCTCTGATCTATAAGTACAGATGGTTGAGGAATTGTTCCTTGGTTGAGCCTTTGTTTTGAAAGATTTAAAGATTCCTCTCATCCTAAATAGCCTTGACAAGGAAGGATAGCACTATGCAGAAGCTCCATCTTTTAGTGTTGTCTTTATATACAAATTGGTTAAACCAAGAAGTAAACAAGCTCCAGTTGTTGGGCACATTTAGTATACAACATTTATGTAGGGTCATTTTCTAGCTAGGATTTACAAAATCACATTGGAAAAAGAGGTGCTCATGGCTTTCCTCCTCCCTTCGACATAATATGCATCGGTTTGGTATATAGAGGAAAGTCTTCATCTTCTTGACTGTAAGGAAATACTAGCATGGAAGACAATAAAGTTCAAAATTTATCCTGGTTGGTATAAGATAAAATCAACTAACAAATGAGAGAGCCCCTAGGTCTATACAAGAAGTAAAAGATATTTTGAACAATCTCAATCCTTCTAAAGCCCCTAGACCTGATGGATTCTCAGCTCACTTTTTTCAGAACACTTAGGATGTTACAAGCTAGCTGGTAGTAGAAACTGTGCAAAAGTTTTTCGCTTCTTTCAATTTATCGAAGGAATTTAATAACACCTACATTTGCCTTATTCCCCAGATGTCAAATCCTTCTAGTTTGAGAGACTTTTGCCTATATCTTGTTGCAACACCATATACAAAATAATTTCAAAAAGCATAACTAACAGACTCAAAATATGTTTAAATTCACCAATATCTTTGTCTCAAGGTGCTTTTATACAGGGAATAACGGTTAGAGATAACATATTGATAGTTTATGAGCTTACGAAGGAGTACACCTCTAAGAGAGCTATCAAAAGTTATACTATCAAGCTGGATCTTTATAAGGCTTTTGACTCAATTAAGTATAATTTTATAATAAGTTGTTTGTTTGCTTTTGGATTTCCAACTCAGTATATACAATGGATACAAACTTATATTTCAATTGTTAATTTCAACTTACTAGTCAATATTAATCCTACCAAGTTTTTCAGGAGTACTAAAGGGATTAGGCAAGGGAACTCCGTATCCCCTTATTTTTTTCTATTTAGCTATAGAAATTTTGTCAATAATGCTTTGGGCATGCATAGGGAATAATTCTAAATTCTCGTTTCATCACAAATGTAAAGATTTGAAGCTTAACCACCTTGCTTTTGTTAATGATTTAATGTTCTTTAGTGGTTCTAATCCCGATTTGACTTCACTTCTGATGAGAATCATGAAAGAATACACAAAAATTTCAAGTTTGAGGGTCAACTTTGATAAGAGTTGAATCTTTATGTCTGCTGATATCCAGAATAAAGATAAACTTAGAGGTTAAGATGGTCTCAGCATATAAGCTCCTCCTTTTAAGTATTTGGGGATTCCAATTACAACTAACAAGCCTAAGTTTATTGACTGTCTTCCACTACTGGAAAGGTACAAAGCTAAAATCAATTCCTGGCAGAATTGGACTTTATCCATAGCTGGGAGATTAAAATTAATCTCAACGTACTAAGAAACATAACCACCCGTTGATTGCCCATCTTGTCTTACCAAAGAAGGTTATCAAAGAGTTAGAGAGATGTATAAAGCAGTTTCTATGGTTTAGAAAACTTGGCAACTCTAAAGGGGCTAAGTTTAAATAGGATGAATTATGTCTAAAGAAATAAGAGGGAGGGCTAGGCTTGACATCTCTATCAACTATACAGAAAGTACTCATGGATAAAAGGATATAGAAACTTTTTAAGGATAAAGAATCCCTCTAGTCGAAATGGCTTAATGAATATTATTTGAAAAGTGCAAGTTTTTGACAACTTGAAGTAAGTAAGGATAATTCTTGGTACTTTAGACAGATGCTTAAATTTATAAGACAAGTCTACCTTTGGATAAGTTGGCAGGAGGGAAATGGGGAATCTATATAGTTTCGGTATGACAATTGGATGCCACTTAGTCCTCTTAAAGAAAGTTATTAAATGTTAATTTTGAGTTCAATAATACTTGTTAAAGCAAAGGTAAGCTGCATCATCTCAAATGGAGATTGGAATTGTAGATACGGTGGTGCTAGTCATTTGTTGAACTTCCTAAATCATCAACCAAGGGGAGGGGAGGATAAGCCAATATGGAATGAGGGAAACTTTAGCAATGCTTCCTACTACAACCTCTTTAAAGTAGATCAACCTAAAGTCCCCTAATATGAATTGAGTTGGAAGAAAACTATTTCTCCTAAAGTTGCAGTTGCAAGCTAGTTGGTTGTCAAGAATCGAATTAAAACTAAGGATATGTGGAGGGGAGGAACTATTGACCCTAAATGTCTATTTTGTAATACAGAATTGGAGACAATCCCATATTCGTTTTTTCAATGCAGTTATTCTCATACTGTTTGGAAAACAATCAAAAACATAATGCAAATCGATTGTGAACAAATTGATTAAAGATACATGATTACATCGGCCAGCAGAATGTCTATGCACTTTAAGCAAGATAGGATCATTCTAAAAATTGCATAGTCTTGTTTCATTTATTCTTTATGGAGGGAAAGAAACAACGAGCTTTACAGAGGTCAAATGAGGGAAGTTGCAGAACCTAGAGATGCTATCATCAAATAGATTAAGGAAATCTTATTTGTATATGAAGTTCAATCCAAGATTAACAAAATAATGAAAAACTTATGGAGGATTTAAAATAAGAATGATGTGATATTGTTACTAACAGTTGATGTTCTAACATATACTTGCTTAATCAGTTGTATGGCTAACTATTAGGATATTTCTTGTAGCTTTGTACTTATATAAGCTTTGCTTGTGTTAATGAATCTTATTCATTTTCCAAAACAAAAAAGAGTTCGATTTGTAAGTAACAGTTGCTAAAACATTGAGCTGTGGGATGATTATCAATTCTTTTGAAAAGTCGGAGCAAGAATATGTAGATATGTATAAAAATGTAATAGCGGAGAAGGTGGCGTGTAGGACCAATTTCAATGTACAACAAACAAACTATGGAGAGGCACCAAAGAGGTAACAAGTCTTTAATCCAAAAATTTAAATACTTTAGGTGGCTTGATTCCCAGAAGACATCTTCTATAATACCATGTTTTCTTTGGAAGCTTATGCGACTTAGTACCTACACAATTGATAAAAATTGGACTAGACTTAAAAGCTTCAAACAAGTCTTTTTTTTTGGGTATTGATAGATGGAGATCAATTAAAAAATATAGGGAAGTAGCTAATAGAATCTGGTTTGGAGGAAAGAACTAAAGTAGAGGCTTTATGATCCGTATTGGGGTACCACAATTTGCAATATCGTTGCATACTACAATGGGAGGCTTTTTAACACATTGTGGTTGGAATTCAGTTCTTAAAAGTGTATCTGTTGGCATATCATGGACCAGTTTATGAATGAGAAATTGGTTGTGGAAGTTCTAAATATTAGCATTAGTCTTGGGGCTAATGCCACTGTGAAATGGAGAAAAGAAGAGATGATTAGGGTACTGTTGATGAAGGAATATGTTAAGAAGGCTAAAGGAAGTTTGATGAATAAAGGAGAGGAAAGTGAAGAACGAAAAAAAAAGGCCAAAGAGTTAAGCAAGTTAACAAAGGAAGCAATGGACGAAAATGGGTCTCCTTATAGGAACATTAATACAAGATATTACTCAGTAAGCATGTTGAGGATATGCCTTTTCATTGCCTTTGTTAAGTAAATTAGAAGCAATTTTTAACATCATTACTAATCATTGCCTTTGTTAAGTAAATTGGAAAAAATTTTAAAATCATTGTTTTGAAATTTTAAAGGAAATATATTACCAAAGTTGGAAAACTATATACAATCCCATTACAAGGATAAAAAAACTAAATTATGACATCATAACTACACTACTAGGAACAGATATCCAAAAACCATAGTACATCAACTGAAGGAACCAATTGGTTGTGAGTTCCTGACTAATAGTATCAAGTTTTCCTTTGGCTATGAATAGTTCTCTGATCAGATTGACAATTGTGACGGTAAGCTCATTCTTATGCTGCTCCACATCCTGATAAATGGGACGGTTCCTTTCCCTCCATATGTAGTATATCACCATCTGGAACGCTGTTTGGATGATGAGACCATCTCTCAGCCCAGGTTTGGATATCCGTATAACCTCATGCAAAACCTCCACCCACTCATAGGAAACAATCTAAACCCCTAATAATTGCAAGATTCTGCTCTACACCACTTTAGTATAAGGACAAACAAAAAACAAGTGATTACGACTCTCATTTGCCTGTTTACACAACACACGTATGGGATCATAATTGCCAAACCAACGGTCCTTGGTGCTCAACCTGTTTTTAATAGCAAGCCACAAGAAAAGAGCAGATTTAGGGTTGAGTACCTGTCTCCATACCAAATCAGCCCGTGGGACTACATCATGCAGCCCCCTCACTATCCCGTGTGCCGATTTGGTTGAAAACTCCTCTCCATTATTGGCCATCCACATCCATTTATCCTGTTGATTACGAAAATGTATTCCACCCACATATTGAGCAAGTAAGTGGCCATATCTACATTCCAACAGTCGTGTCCTCTCCGTACTTACCCATGCAACCGTAGCAACTGTAGGGATTTGGTTTCTAAGGACAAGTAAATTATTTCGACACCAATATGGACTAACTTCATGCCAATTATCAAACCAAAAATTTGTGTCCTCTCCATTCCCCACTCGGCTTTTAATGAAAGGATAAATCATGTCACGTATTTGCAACAAACTTTTAAAAATCCAAGAGTGTTCATACCTCAATTGAAGTTGCCAAAAACTTTGCCCGTGTAAGCTATATATTTGCACCCACTTGACCCACATCACTTCTTTATCCACAAATAATTGTCATATTCTCTTCATAAGTAAGACTCTTTGCATTTGCTTGATCGAGATTATTCCCAAATCCCCATGTCTTTTAGGCACGACAATATCACTCCATTTGATTTTTGCTCCTTTGCAACTATCATCCTTACCGGTCAAGGATTTTATTATCCTCTCTATGTCCTTGATAACCTGCTTAGGAATTACCTCATGAGCAGCCCAATGAACATGCATGCTATTCAACACTGAAACAATGAGAGTAACTCTAGCAGCAAGGGATAAAAATCGATTCTGCCAAGCATTGATTCTAAGACTGATACTGTTTGGGAATGATATTGTTTGATTCTATTTTAACATCATTAGTAAGACTAATACTGTTTGGGAATAAATAAAGTTGACAATAACAAATTTATATGAAACATTGTAATTATGTATAAAATGAGCCATGATTTTTTATTGTGAAAGGACATGTTTATGAAATGAAAAACTTAGACACTAGTCTTATGTACTTCTGGACTTTTGGCCTTATATTTCTCTAGGCAGTTTTTTTCTTGTGTTGTTGTGCTTTTATTTTATTTGTATATAGTATCATTTGCAGAACAATAAATTCATTTTTTTTACATCATATTAGAATTCTTGTAATTTTAAAAGCCTGTACGAGTGAAAAACATGAATGAAAAAGAATAAAAGATTAAAAGTGATGATTGAAAGTTTTATTGATGACAAGTTTATATGTCAATTCAATTCTAACTTTTATTTTTTCATATGAAGAATAGGGAAAGACAATAAAACTTGATTTTGAAGTTGATAATGGGACTCTAAATAAAGAAACAAAGCCTTTTGGTAATGACAATTATGTCATGCTGATGGTGTATAGTAAGACTGATTTTATGGAAAAGAGAAGTCAAGAGTAAAGTCACAACATGTATACTTTTTAGCAAGGTTAATTTAGAATGTCAAAATATACAAAATAAAGAATGAAGACTTAAGAGTAATAAAGAAGATGTATTTGTAATTTACATATTTGGAAAGAAAAAAAAAAGGAAACATGAGCAAAAAAAAGACACATTCACGACTTTTATGTTTTAAGAAGTCCTAAAAAAGCCAAAAAAAAATTGTGTGCGAAAATAGGGCTAATTGTAAAAAAATCAAATTTATTCAATTTTATAATACTAACTCGAATTTTAAAAATTGATGTTAGATTATTCTAACTTTTAATGTTTAGTAAAAATAATTTCATGTTAAGTTCTCTCTTAATGTAGATCTTACGATGGATCACATTGGACTATATCTTTGCCACGTAACTACTACATACTGTATTTATGCTATATATGAATTTTATTATTTAATAAACTAAAAATATAAAAAATCTTAAAATAATTATCATACATGACACAAATACAATCTATGACATCTACAAGTTAGAATATTTTACCACCATTTTTAAAATTTAGGCTAGTATTATAAATTTGAATAAAATTTAAATTTTCAATAATTAATCATTTAAAATAAAACGATCATGAAAAACAATGTTTCTTTTTTCATAAAGATCCATCCTTAGTAAGAAAAAAAAAGGTGTGAAATACTTAAAGAAATGTAATCGTGCTGTCGTGTTATACTGCTTTGATTCTATTTGTTGTCAGCACTCTTTTTTTTGGACCCATACACAATATCAACAATCTTGAAGTTCTACGCACACGTCTGAGGATCAGTTTTCACGTTGCGTTCACCTTTCTTTTTGCTTTTTTTTTTGCTTTTGTTTATACAATTGATGACAATTTTACTATCATCATACTTGTTTCCGAGTATCGAGGTGATTGAAGACAATAAAAAAAAGATTTGTATTGATAATGATCTAAAAACTTTTTATCATAGCATGATGAGGAATTATAAATTAGCAGTAATTTCGTGTCTATTACAATCATCTTCATCCCTTGAACAACAACTTAAAATAAAAAATATATAAAATTTTTTTTTACTTACAATTTCACGTAATTATCATAAGGGATAACAATTGAGTCCAGAATTAGTTGTTTTTAATTGAACCTGAGTCTGAACAGCCCAATCTCGGGCCTAATTAAAGAAAAACATTGTTTTATATTTTAAATTTTAAAAAAGTTGATTAGAGCAACCTATTGTCATCCCTAATATTTGTCATGTTAAAGCATTTTATGAATTTTTTATAACTTGTTTGAATTGCTAATAACACCACTTAATATTCAATTTGAAGTTTACTATAATTAATGCTTTATAAAAGTAAGTACATTAACCAAAGTTATGAATACCGTACCGGATTCGATACCGGATTGAATTCTGGTACGGTACTGTACCAGTATCGGTCAATATCGGGTATCATTTTGGGTAATTTTTTAAATTTATAAAATAGCCCCTGAATTTTTTTAAAAATTGCAAAATAATCCATTGTCATACTGTACAGTTGTACTGTATATTTTTAACCTAGTCTCTAAAAAT
>JAOTAY010000004.1:18102094-18122818 GCA_025629805.1 Erythroxylum baracoense
TTAAAACAAGTCCAAATTAGAATAATAAAGCCTCTCCTCTTGGGCTTAAGTGATAATGCGTAGCCCAATACAATGGTGTTCAAGTCCCAAGTGAGTCAGATAAATGAATCACTCTAGTACAAGGAAGAACACAGTGTTGTTTTTGAAGCAATTCATGACAGGCTTTACTAAAGAACCTCCCATTCCTAGATAGTTGGTAGATAATTCTGTCATCTCCTTTATATAGATTTGTTTGAAGTAACACATAGTATATTGGGGAGGAAACTGCATGATGTTCAAATATATTCCTGTCACCAAGAACCTGAGCCATGGTTATCTCTGGATGCATAACTGTTCTGAGTCTCTCCCTTCCTAACATATTATATAATGGCCAAAAGACAACTGAATATCAAACTAAAAATGAGTGGTTGTGCCATCCCTAAGAAGGGTGAAATTTTCTTGCCTTATAAGTTCACGTGTGCTTAGAATGGCTCTTTATTTATATGAGTAAGCGGGCTTGCTTTGAAGACTCCATATGCTTCTACCCTTTATGAAGATACTATGCATACATTGACACCAAAGAGCTTCTTTATCCATCCTTAGCCTCCATAATCTTTTGGCCAACATCACTGTATTTAGCAACTTCAATGAAATGACACCGAGCCCTCCCTTTTCTTTAGATAGACATATATATTTCCATTGCAATCTAGCCTACTTTGATAGAGTCTTCAGCACTGTTCCATAAAAATTTATTGAATAGCCTCTCTATGGTTTGATAATTTTCTTAGGGATGACCAGATGTGCAGCCCAAAACAAATTTATAGAGATTAATATAGAAGAGATGAGTTATAGTCTTCATGCTATTACTAGAGTTTTGGTGCTCTAATTATTAATTCAGCTCTTAATCTTTTCAACCAGCAACTGGAAATCAGTAATAGTGTGGTTAGAGCTAGTAATAGGGATTCTGAGGTACACCATCGGGAGGGATTGATGACTGAAACCAGTGATAAAATGTAGCTCTTGTGTACTCCCCAAAGTAGTTCTGGATAAGAAAAAGGCTACTTTTGTATAATTAACCTCCAACCCTGAGAGCCTATAAAAGATTTGAAGTGCTTTCATCAATACAGAGACTAAAATCGGATCAGCTTTAGAAAGCAATACCAATTTGTCTACAAAGCTGAGGTTGATAATCTTCTGGTGGGTGCATTTAGAATGATATCTAAAAGCTTTAGTACGAGAAACTACAACCTGTAGAGTTTTGTTAAACACTTCCATAATAAGAGTGAAAAGATATAAAGATAAGGGGTCACCTTGTTGAAGCCCTTTGGAGCTTTAAAAGTGCATACTAGGTTGTCCATTCACGAGGATTTTGAATGTAGGAGTAGTGATGCATTCAACTATTCATTGAATGAAAGATTGAGGAAAATTCATAGCTCCTAGTGTATTAAAGATGAAATGCCAGTCAACATTATCGAAGCTTTCCAAATGTCTACTTTGAGGAAACAATTCTTCATCCCATTCATGGAGCCATAGGATTTAGTAAGTTCTTATAAAATGACTATGTTATCTCCCATAATACGACTAGGAATGAAGGCCCTCTATGATAAATCAATGTAATTGGCTAGAATAGTCTTCAACCTTTTCACTAACACCTTCATGATGATTTGTATACAGTGTTGTAACAAGATATGGGCCTAAAATCAGAGAAGCTAACATGCTTCCTAGGTTTAGGAACCAAAATAACAAAGGTACTATTAAATTCTATCAAGAGCTTTCCTTTGTTGAAGAATTCAAGGATAGCATCTGTTACCATACGCTTGAGTAGATGCCAAGCATTGTTAAGGAACATAAGGTTGAATCCATTCGATCCAGGGGCTTTGTAGGGGTTGAAGGTTTTCAACACTGTATTAATCTGCTGACTGGTAATAGGATGAGTAAGCCCTTTAGCTTCAATTTGAGTTAGCTGACACTACATGAGCTCCTTTAGAAGATGCTGAGAAGATGTAGCCTGTGAAGGAGATATCAAAATTTAAGAAAAATAATCATATGCATCGTGTAATAAGGAGTTTTGGGAGGTTAATAACTTATTTCTATGCATTAAGGAGAGGATTTTGTTATTGTTTTTCCTAAGGATGACCTGTTGATGGAAGTATGCAGTGTTTTTCTATCTCCCCTTTTCAACCAGGTTAGTCATGATCGCTGCTTCATTAAGAAGTAATTATAGGTAAGAGCTCTGACTAGATGTTGAATAGCTACTCTTTCCTGATCAATCAAGGAAGTAAAGGATGGATCAACTTGAAGAAGCATCTGTATTCTTTCTAAAGCAGCTTGCGCAGTGGACAACAAATGATGGGTGTTCTCTACGTTGTTTTTAAATAGCTCCATCATCTCCTGTTTAATAAGTGAGAGCTTCCTCACAATAATATATTTTTTGGTACCTTGTATATATGTACATAAGACTTTCAAAACATAGGGATCAAATTTAACAAGTTCCATTAGTAAGTTGTTGAAGCGAAAGGGGGATCTGATTCTACGGAGGATAGGTGCACTATGATATCTGAAGGACTCAGGTTACTAAAGTGAGAGTAACAGTTTGAGTAGGTTGAGAGCCATAATTGAATGTTGTTCAAGCATTTATTAACCTTTTTCTAGATGTAGTGATCTCCTTCTTGCTTATTCACCACGTATAAAAGTTTCCAGCTAGTGGGACATCGATAATTTGGATATCAACTAGTTCCTTAGTCAGGACTTAAGGAATCTTTTGGATTTTGTTATGGATCAGAGGTCTGTCAGCTGGCTCCAGAAGTGTTGTGTTTTGTTTTTTGTTGTTGTTGTTGTTTTGTTAAAACCTGTATGAGGTTATGTAAGTAATTGTCTAAAGGAAATAGTGTAAATTTGTGGATTAATGCAATGAGTGGTTTTTAAAATTTGCTGACTTTTAAATGATGTTAGTTGATGCCATGTGTAAGTTGGAATTGTTTTGCTCTAACATGCCATTATCATAGGATATGTACTTGAATATGCTTGAATGTTTGGGTATGTACCCTATGGTAGTGGGATGTTGCAGCAGGCCACTTGGAAGGGCTTGTTTCATCCCTATCGGGTATGCAAAGGACTCGTACCCTTTTATCCTATCTAGGACTGCCAATTACCTCTAGAAGGATACAGTTTAGAGAATGCTACCCTCTTATTGAAAAAATTCAGAAGCGACTGTCCTCGTGGACCAACCATGCTCTAACCTTTAGGGGAAGGCTACAATTGGTAAATACTATTCTTAACTTAATGCATATTTATTGGTCCTCAAATAGAGTACTGGCCAAGGCAGTTATCAAATCATTAGAAAAGCTTATGAGGAATTTTCTATAGAGAGGTGGTGGGTTGAATAAGGGATATGCTAAGGTCAAATGGGTTGATGTCTGCAGACATAAAAGTGAGGGTGGACTTGGGATTATTCCTATAAAGTTGTCTAATAAAGCCCTCTTGATGAAGAAATTCTGGTCTATACTGCAAGGGAGAATACTTTGTGGGTCAAATGGCTTCATGCCTATGTCCTAAAAGATCAAAGCATACGGTCTATAAACCCTAAGTCCTCCCACTCTTGGTTTCTGGCCCAACTACTGAAGATCAGGGAGAATTTGACTTCTGAAATCTCTTGCAAGGTAGGAGATAGGGAGAAGGCCAGGTTTTGGTACGATAATTAGTCAAAAAATGGTCACTTCATTTCTAATCAGACAGCAATACAACTCATATGTCATATCCCTATAAATGCAAAAGTCAAAGTTTTTATTAGGGAGGGCCAATGGGAGGCATTCCCATCAGGAATTTCTCAACCCTCCCACCCCATAATCTATTAGTCCCTGACCAATACATTTGGAGGAATCACCCCCCCAAGGTTTTTTCACAACAAAAACTTGCAGGGAATGGTTGTTACAGAGGACCACCAAGGTGGACTGGTATGAGATTGGTTGGCATAAGGAGCTGCTACCGAGGCATTCCTTTATCCTATGGCTTACTATTCAAAACAAGCTCAGCACTATGGATAGGCTCTCTTTTCTGAATTCAAATGCAGTTTGTGTCCTGTGTAATTTAGGACAGGAAAGTAGGGATCACTTATTTTTTTAGCGCCCCTTCTCGGAAGACATTTGGTCTTAGATAAGACACAAATGTCTTTGTCCCCTAAGCACTACTCAATTCTCAGGGATTATGCAATGGTTCATCAGGCTACAGACAAATTCTTATTCTCATTCTCTAATTAATCTAAGTTCCTTCGTGGTTTGCATCAAGGAAATTTGGGCAGAATGAAATTTGTGAAGATTCCACTCTGATAGCAGAACTTCAAAGCAAGTCTGAGTTTGCATCTTTGATAAAGTTAGAGAACAAATTATCTCCTCTAACTCTATCAAGGATTGCTCACCCCAGATTGCTTTTGAATGGAGATTATAATGAAACATGCTAGACAATCAGGATACAAGAAAGCATGCATTTATAGCAGAACAACTTCTCAACCATCATGGATAAGAGCCCACTGTTCTACTAACAACAAAGATAGCTTCGGCTTACCTATGTAAATGGAGAGGATTCTCGGATCTATCCTTTCCTCGTGGTGTTTTGCTTGCAGATTCTTTTGCTGATCTTGGGCCCCTGAAAAAAGACATGTCGATAGCATCAAACAGTGTCGACTTACCAGGGTGGGTGGCGGATCAGAGCTTCATCTGCTCAGAGTCTATTGAAGAGGAGAAATTTTAGCCATAAGGAAAGCACCAGACATAGTCGACTTATCTAGGTGGGTGGTGGATCTGTGCTTCAAGGATAATCCTTGCGCAGATGAAAAGGGGAGAACTTTATGCCCTAATCGTGATTGAAATCACAACTTGCAGAAATCTAAGTTACCTGAGCCCTCCTCTACGCAGCGGTGATCCATTCTGAAGAAGATAAGCCGCATAAACCGAGTCAGAATCTCTCCATCACTTTCGTCCTCCTTCCTAATCGAGAATCTTCCAACGCCTTCGAATGAAAGAACGAGTTCGTCTTATCCTAATGGTTAAATGTCTTCGTCTTGTTATGTCATCGTTTTGTGTTTAGAGTTGAGTGTTTAATGTATTGTGCGACACCATTTTAATCCTTTGGGTTATAGTTGGGCTATCTTATGTGAGCAAACCCTTTGTTGTATTCTTACACTCTTCTATTATTATTTCTGATTGATTTTAATTTTAAAAAATAAAAGACTTAACTTCTCCTCAAGCTATTGATTGTGTGTGGTCTTTTATTAAGTTCTCACCAAGTTATGGACCCGCAACTCATCAACTTGTTAAAGAGTACTTGGAGTGGTATTAGAAATGAGTATAAAATTGTGGTCACCAACAACACAAACCAGAACCTTTGAGCATCAGAAAGAAAGTGGGCATTGTGGGTTGGCGATGATATACCTAATGGCAGGACTTCTAAAATGTCAAATTTTTAAAAATGAAAATATAGTTTAAAAAATAAAAAGTAAGAGATTACTTGTCTTCTTGTAGTCGTGCTCTTCAACATTATGGGATTTCTTTATCTAGTACACGATACAGCATAATATACCTCCGTTACCATTGTTACCTTGTGCTTAATTTACTTCAAACTTTAGTAACGGTGACTATATGTCAAATCCTGCAGAGCAGAATTCATGAAATACGAGTATCCCAACTTCCAAGCATATTTAGAGAACAATTCTGGAAATAGGTGATGATCGTAATAAATAGTCGCAAATTCCTTTCAGCTGGAAAGATCAGAACACCGGCCAATTCAAGGAGAGAAATACACAGGAGGCTAGTTCTTGAAGAATACTCCGTGGGTTTTGTTTGTTCAATGGAAATCAAAATGGCATGTTCCTCATATCTTGCAGTAAAGAGTATAAAATCACGCAGTTGTTATTTTGCTGCTTCCTCTTCGACCACGCCTGGATACTCGTGCTTCTTGTCTACTGCCCTGAAAGTTTCAATAGCTCAATCAGTGAGGCTGTAAAGACAGATTGGTAAACAGAACTTTAAAGACAGATTCTTTACCAATGAGACAGCCTTAAACTTCTCTTCTCTTTTCGTATAAATTCTACGAGTTTGTTTCTTCTTCTCCTCTGCTTTCAATTTAGTTAGACTGGGTCTATATACAATCACAGTCCGTCCAATTTGGCCAACCACCACAGACCCAGTTGCTTCCTCTAATTGCTGCACCACATCTTCCAGTTCTCCTGGACAAGTCCTGTGTACTTTGATCTGTTCACAGCATTTAAACTCATGGTTAAGAAGGCCAAGAAGCTTTACTTTCATTGATCCCACAAATGCACCAATCTTCTTTTAATTCTATCAGATGTTTGGTGCAACAAATAAAACAAGAGGTGGGTAAAAACAGGACCTTAGTAACTGAGTTGAAGAAGACTTAGCTCGTCAACCACGGCTAACCAGATCTCTAAATTAATAGGAGCAACCATGATACACGAAACAAAAATTAGAAAGAGAGATAGATTGAGTATATTAGGAGCTGATCATTCCACGGACGCATCACTTGGAACTAGCAGCTTCAAGCTAACTCCTAAGCTTCCTCATTTCACGTATGTCGTCATAAAAACACTTCACTCTGAGAAACAAGTCCCTAATGAGTAGAAAACATATCTCATGACACTTAAACCCATTTCGTTTTTTCCCTTACAAGAAAGGACTACACTATTCTTAACGACCAACCAAACCAAACGTGTATCTCAATATTTCTAGCAACTAAAATTACCCAAAATTTCCACTACAAACTGTAGGAAGACAATTCCCATCACATTATTACCCAAATTGTGGCAGAATCATAACTCCTTTGTCGACTAATGGTTGCACAAGTTAATTAGCTATGAAAATGATAAAGCATTTACCTTTAACAGCTCGTTGGCTTCAAGGGTCTCGAGAAAAGAAGAGACAACATTCTCAGTGACACCAGACTTACCCACTAACTGGCACTTTAGCTTCTTCCCTAATCCATGAGCATAGGATGCCAACTCTTTCTTTTCTTTTACAGTCAAAGTTGGCAACTTTACCCCATCTTTCTTCGCACCCTCTTTAGAAGTACCACCATTATCCTCCAATTCCAACTTTTCACTTTCAACTTCAATATCAGTATCTTCCACATTAACACCCTCGTCAATATCTTCTTCACTAATCTCACCATCAAAATCATCTTCCACGTACAACCCACCATTCTCCTCTTCATCTTCTTCTTCAGTTTCTTGCTCTAGGGAGAGAGAGTGTGCGGAGGCTTTAGGTGGGCAATTGATAGAAGAAGTACAAAATGAGAAAGAGAAGAGCAGCGAGTCAACAGTACTGGGTTTATCAAAATGAGAGTTCTGATAATTTGAGAGAAAAGCTTTTCTTGTTTTCGTGGAAATAATTGCTGTGGCAGTGCAGATGGGTCTAACGGAAAAGGATAGTAATGGTTGTGGAGATGGGCGGAGGAAACGGTGGAGGACATGGGTTACCGGTGAAGAGGATGTTGTTGCCATCACCGCCCTTACTGAGAAGTCTTCAAGCAGAGGATTTGGGATAGTAACAGACTGCTTTCGATAAAAATCTGATCTTTTTACAATTCTACTTGTCCGAATCAAGTCCTTGCTTTTCCAGAGTTTACTTTTTCATGACCTTCCAATGCAAAGAAATTAAGAAAATCTAAATCTTAGAAATAAAAACTTACGGATATTCCTTTTAACATTTTTAATTTTTAAAGTAACCGCCTTTGGTATGTAAAAACGAGAATCCATCTTTTATTTCCTAATTTTTAATTATTTGGTTATTGGCAATAAATAAAATAGATAATGAGAAAACTGAAATAAATTCTAAATAATAATGCACTTTTATTCTTGATGGACTGTGAGCATAAGATGGAATGAGAATAAACGATAAGATTTATTATTAGAATATTATCAAGTTATTATTAAGATATTAATTCTTATCAAAAGATTATTATCAAAATTATATATTAAAGTCTTTTACATTAATTTCTTTAATAATTATTTTATTTTATTTTATAGATACTTTTATTGTTATTATAAAAATCATTTATAATTATTTAAAATTAGTAATTTTATAAATCATTGAAAAAATTTTATTAATTATTTATAAAATATTTTATTTATTTATTTATTTACAAAATTAATAATAGAATTACTAAATATAAGTAAAAAAATTCTCATTATCATTTTTAACATTTAATAACAAATATTAACATAACTATTAACTTTGTTTCATACCATACCAAACATGATTAATCAATAATTTCATTCTTATTTGAATTCCCTCTTTTCATTTATATTCCTATTTTTTATTTTGATTCTTTCATTATTGATTATCAAACGAGACCTTGATAACCAGTAATAAAGGAATCTGAATAAAAAAAAGAAAATAAGAATGAAAAGTTGACATTAGAATAGGAATAAGAATGGAATTATAGATTATTCGTATTTGGTATGCAAGCACTAGAAATGAGATTATTAAAGTTAATAGTTCTATCAATGTTTGGTATCAAACATTAAGAATGATTATGTGATAAGATACGAAGGTCTAAAAGAGTGTCAATTCCAAATCCTAAGTACGTTGAATAATGTAGAGCAATTACGGTGCTGTCATGGAATTTTTCATTTGGGTCTTGGTCCAGGTTGTTGGAAGATTATAGTAAACTTGCTTAGAAATAGGTGCAGTAGTTTTATGTTTTTAGTCATTGCTTGTTATTGAAATAAATTAGCTACTTATTGTAGGGAGTAGATAAGATCAGATCTCTTATATTTGCTATTTGATTAGTAGGAAAAGTTGTTGAGTCCTTGTATTTAAATGCTTTCTCAGTTGATAATAAGAGAGGCTTATTCCAACTTAAACTTATTGTGATTAATTCTCACCCAAAAAAGAATATGTTTTCTGTAATTCTAGCTAGCTTTGATTGGGCCCTATCATTGGTATCAGAGCCAACAATGACAACTAATAAGGAGCGGATTGAACACTTGGAAGTTAGGCTTGGAGGATTTCAGGAGAACTTTAGTATAATGGAATTGAGTGTAATTGATAAGTTGCACCAATTAGAAACAACCATCAACAAAATTACTGAAGCATTGCTTACTAGGTAAAAGCCCTATCCTAGCTATGTCACTGACCGCAGTGGAAATTCTTTCACTAGGGATTCTTGTAATATCGAAGGGGGGCAAGCCTATGTTCTCTTTGAAATTGGCTATAAACTTGAATTTCAAAAGTATGTAGGAGATGACCCAACCGAGTGGTTCACCATAGTTGATCAGTTCTTTGAATATCAAAGCACTTTGGATACACAAAAGGTTTCTTTAGCCTCTTTCCATCTGAAGGTGAGGCCAATCAGTGGTGGCAATTGCTACGACGAGCTTACAAGGAAGAAGGTCAGGAGGTGTTATGGGACAATTTCGTGCAGGAGCTTTGGGCACGATTTGGCCCTATAAATTGCGAAGATTTCAACGAAGCCTTGTCAAAATTAGACAAACTGGGTCTTTACATGATTATCAGAAGGAGTTTGAAAGACTAGGCAATCGGGTACAAGGATGGCTTTAGAAGACATTAGTGGGAACCTTTATGGGAGGTCTTAAGGCTGAAATAGCTTATGGCATTGGAATTTTCAAACCAAGAACTTTAAAGGGAGCTATTAGTCTTGCAAGAATGAGAGATGAACAAGTGAGTCGACAGTAAAAATTCATTCGAACCTCCAACAGGGCAACAACAGAGCTTCTTTCTCCACCAAAATTCAAGACAATTGATTTGTCCCTAACAACATTCAAAGCGGCATTATCCATGAAAGGATTGGCTTGGGAAGAAATACAACAACGAAGAGTACAAGGACTTTACTTTAATTGCGATAGTAAATTCACACCTAGGCAAAGGTGTTGTGGACCACAATTCCTGTTGCTAGAGGGCAATTCAGATGAATCAGATAATGAGGAACCTACACCAGAAATCTCTCTCCTTGCACTTACAGGGTGGTCAGTCTATCGCACTATATGAGTGATAGCAAAAATTGGGCATCATGAGCTTATTTTCCTAATTGATATTGGTTTTACTCACAATTTTATTAGTGAAAGGTTAGCAAGTTTATTGAAATTGCTCGTAGTGGCCACTACACCTTTTGATGTCAATATTGCTAATGGATGCCCATTAAAGTGCCAAGGAAGATTTGAGAACGTCGAAATTCAGCTTCAAGGTATTCCCTTTGTCCTCACTTTTTATGTTGTACCACTAATTGGGTTGGATGTGGTATTAGGAATCCATTGGCTGGAACAATTGGGCACTGTAGCATGTAACTAGAAGCACCTAACTATGGAGTTTCAATGGAACAATAAGATTCACAGGTTGCAAGGAATCAAGTCACGATCCATCCAGACAACATCTATGAAAACCATCACCAATGAGGTACAGAATAGGGGCTCAGTATTCACCATATTTTTACCGATTTCAACAAATTCTACACCTGTAGATATCCATCCTCAAATGCAACAATTATTGTACAAATTCGAAGACTTGTTCCAAGAACTAATGCAGCTACCTCCGGCAAGAAAAATGGATCATCATATTAATTTGAAGGAAGGAACAAAGCAGAACCCATCAACATCAAGCCATACAGGTATGTATAGTTTCAAAACGCAAAAATTGAGAAACAAGTTCATGACATGTTACAATTAGGGCTCATTCGACCTAGTACTAGCCCTTTTTCATCTCCTATATTGCTGGTTAAAAGGAAGGATGATAGTTGGCGCTTTTGCACTAATTACATAGCCTTTAATGTTGCGACTATCAAAGACCAATTTTCCATCCCTATAGTAGAAGATATGTTGGATGAACTCTATGTCACTTCTTACTTCACAAAACTTGATTTAAGGACAGGATACCACCAAGTACGAGTTCACCTTTCAGATGTTCATAAAATGGCCTTTCGAACCCACAACGGTCATTATGAATATTTGGTAATGCCCTTTGAACTTTGTAATGCACCCTCTACTTTTCAAGTTATTATGAATTCCAGCTTTCTTCCCTTTCTCCGTAAATTCATTTTAGTTTTCTTTGACGACATATTAATTTTTAGCCCTACTTGGACCAACAAACTTTTAAATATTAAGGCATCATAGCTCTTACATTAAATTAAGCAAATGTGCATTTGGCCGACATGAACTGGAATATTTAGGGTATATTGTAACTGCCTATAGGGTGAAGGTAGACCAGAACAAGATCAAAAACCATGCTACATTGGCCTCATCTTACTAATATTTCTGAGTTGTGTAGACTTTTAGGCTTCACAGGTCATTACCACAAATTTGTTTACAGCTACAATGTGATAGCTTGCCCTCTCACAAATCTCCTTTAAAAGGGCTAGTTTCAATGGTCAACCAAGGCAGAGGATGCATTTTAAGAACTCAAGATAGCCATAATCACTACCCCCAAGCTTGCCATGCCTAATGTCAATGAGCTTTTCTTTATTGAGTCAGATGCTTCTGCTGATGACATTGGTGCTATTTTAACACAACAAGGGAGACCCATAGCATTTATAAGTCAAGCCTTAGACACCACCAAATAGTCTTGGTCAATATATGCCAAGGAAATGCTAGCCATTTTTTAAGCCATATGCAAATGGAGACCTTATTTGCTTAGGAAAAAATTCTATATCCAAACTGACCAATGGAGCCTCAAGTACTTGATGGAGCAATGCATTGCCACACCAAAATAGGAGAAATAGGTAGCCAAACTTTTAGGCTATGATTATGAAATTTTATATAAGCTGGGTTGAGAAAATAGCGCAATTGATGCATTGTCAAAAGTGCCGGGTAGTCCTAGTATTGATGCATTATATGTCTCTCAAATGAAGTTTTGGAATACAATCAAAGAGCAATCACAAAATCATCCTTATATGACCAAGATCGGCGAGCAGGCAACCTTGAATCCAAGTGGTCCATATATGTGGCAATATAAGTTATACTACAAAAACAGGGTGGTAGTTCCTCCTAATACCAACATTATTCAACAACTGCTACATGAATTCCATGGTTCACCATGGGGGGACATTCAAGAGTGCTCAGAACTTATAAAAGAACTGCTCGGTAATTTTATTGGCCATCTATATATATAACTGTGAAAGATTACGTGGCTTCTTGCAATGTTTGCCAGTGAACCAAAGCTGAAACTTTGTCACCAGTTGGACTTTTACAACCATTGCTAATTTCATGTCAAGTTTGGGAGGATATAACCATGGATTTTACAGAGGGTCTGCCAATGTCTAATGGCAAAAATGCAATTCTGATGGTTATTGATCGGTTGAGCAAATCAACCCACCTTTTAGCTTTGTCTCATCCTTATACAACAAAAATTGTGGCTAATAAATTTATAGAAAGGGAGATCAAACTCCATGGAATACCTCAATCTATTATTAGCAATTGTGACCTAGTATTTATTAGCCAATTTTGGTGGGAATTCTTTCACATGTCGGGAAAGCAATTAAAGATAAGTTCTACTTACCAGTCTCAAACAGATGGACAGTCTAAGGAGGTAAATCGCTACATTGAGCAATATCTCTGGTGTTTTACCTACCAACTGCCATTTAAATGGCACTTTTTGCTTCCTTGTGCTGAGTTATGGTACAATACAACCTGTCATATCTCTACTAGAATGACTTCCTTTCAGGCACTCTATAGACGTCCACCACCAGTTATTGTACCATATCAGAAGGGTAGTTCTCTAGTTCATGAAGTGGACCATAGACTTATATCTCAAGATGAAATGCCCCAACAGCTCAAATAGAACTTACATGCAGCAAATAATAGGATGAAGCAACAAGTTGATTCTAGGAGGAGAGAGGTGAAATACCAAGTGGACGAGTCGGTGTTTCTGAAGCTTATCCCTACTGACAACATTCAGTTTTTAAAAGAGCTTATCAAAAGCTTGCTAGTAGGTACTATGGGCCATACCAAGTAGTAGAACAAATTAGGAAGGTAGCCTATAAACTTAAATTGCTAGAAGGGTACCACATCCATATAGTTTTTCATGTCTCCCTTCTTAAAAGAAAAATTAGTGATGATGTTTTGGCTAGCACAGACTTACCTCCTATTTTAGATTATGGTGATATTGTCATAAAACCAGAGGCCATTTTGGACACATGTTAAATTAAAATGGGTCAAAGTTTGTTAAGGAATATATAATTAAATGGAAAAGGTTGTCTGCGGAAGATGCTACCTGGGAAAATGCTTCGGACATGCAAGATAGATTCAAGAACCTTAAGGATAAGGTTACTGTTAAGGGGGTAGCATTGTTAAGATACGGAGGTCTAAAAGAGTGCCAATTCCAAATCCTAAGTATGCTGACTAGTGCAGAGCAATTACGGTATTGTTATGGAATTTTATATATGGGATTTGGTCCAAGTTATTGGAAGATTACAGTAAGCTTGCTTAGAAATAGGTGCAATCGTTTTACGTTTTTAGCTGTTGTTGCTTGTTATTGAAATAAATTAGCTACTGTTGTAGGGAGTAGATAAGATCATATCTCTTAGATTTGTTATCTGATTGGTGGGAAAAGTTGCTGAGTCTTTCTTATTTTTAAATGCTTTCTCAGTTGATAATAATGCAGGCCTATTCCAACTAAAACTTATTGTGGTTAATTATCACCCAAAGAAGAATACGTTCTCTGTAATTCTAGCTAGCCTTGATTGGGACCTATCATAATGACAAATTTTTACTTATGTTTGATTATTATGTAATTGATTTTGTAAATAATTAAATAAACTATTTTATATTATTAATGATTTAATAAATTATTAATTTTTAAATAGTTGTGTATGATTTTTCTTATAAGAATAAAATTATAAAAATCATAATGAACTTATTTGATGATATAAAATCATTGAAATAAAATAAATTAATTATTAAATGAATGAAATAAAGCAACTAAAGAAGGAACAGAGAGTTTCAGTTGAGATGAAACACAAAGAAAAAGAGAAAGAAAAAAAAAGAGTTTTAGTTACCTACATTTATTAGTTATTCATGATATCTAATTGTAGGTTATACCCGCATTTACCTTGGAATAAAAATTCATGATTATTTAAAATCCAAATATGTCAATCATTGTTTTATCTATTACTAATAATCAAACAAGCAAAAATTAAGGAATGTAAGTTGTATACTTGTTTTCACATCTTTTAGCATAGGTACCTTTAAGGTTTAGTTATAAAAATTACTCTTTGAGTGTTAGTCAATATTATTATATTAAGTTAAATTAAAAATATCAATAAAATATTTCAATTTTTAAGTTTTTATAAAAATAATATTTTTACCAAGTTAACTTAATTTTTGTCTATGTTAATAATATGTACTTTACTAATTATCACATGTCAAATCAATAATTAAAAATAAAAATATCAAAATTCTTAAAATACTTTTTTAGAATTTCTCCTCTTCAAGAATAACACAATTCACAGTAGTAGTTGATAATCATTCCCTCTCCTAAATAGAAAAGGATTCTCTAAATTGTTTCTTTAGAAGATTATGCTTCTTTTTACTCTCCACATTCAACGTTGTGATTACTCTAATTGACATAGGAGAAGAAGAAGAAGCAATGTTTGTGTTTTTCAAATTTCTAAGGATTATGATCCCGTCTCCATCGATGATGCCTTCATATCATTGGTTGCACTCAAATTAAAGATTTTAGAGTGAATATACAAAGCTAAAAGATCAGGTGACGGTCTACAAGTCTTGTGTAGGGGCAGCGACATTGACATAAGGGTGTTCGATTCTGACACCTAAGAGGAGTACTTAAATGATGTCATTTTGATTCCCATCAAGAGTCGTGTGTTACTGTGATGATAATCACGTTTTCTCCATCAATATACACTCAAAAACATCAAACAATAGAAAAAGATGAAGAACATAAGGTGCATGTATGAGAAGGAGTGTCTGAAGTGTTTTCGAAGAAGGAAAGAGAGATAAACTCTCGAATGTTCTCATTAGTCAGAAATAAAGCAAAACGTAGTGTTCAAGAAGGGACTTTAAGTGACTCACGTGAGAGTCACATGAAGCCAACTCCTTTAGCTGATATCTTGCATCTGTCATGAAGGAAGAATAAATCAACCGTTGCATGCAACATATATAAAAAGAGACATAAGCATCAGACAACATTACATTGAACACACACAATTCTTTACGCATTTCATTGTAATCAAAGACTCAGAGAGTGTAAGAACTAGAGTGAAAAAAGTTTCAGAGTGTACTATGGCACTCATCTGTGGGTACTAGGAGAGTTCATAGACTCTTTGCAAGTGTTTTAGAAAACACTCAATCTCTGTAAACTTTCTCTTCTTCTTGATACCATTGGAACCATTGTAGTGAGTTCCTTAGACGTAGATAGCATTAAAGCTATCGAACCAAGTAATTCTTGTGTTCTTTATTTTCTGTAATCTTCAATACCTGCAAGATATAATTTTCTTTGTTAGTCTTTACAGAAAAAAAGCAACAGTGTAACATAAATAACCTAACAGAAGTGGTATCAGAGCTATCCGAAACCTCCTGGGCTTTTCTTGACTACTGAAAGCATCAAGATTCATCAAGATTTTCTGTAAGTAAATTTTCTCTTGTGTTTCTTTAAACTACATTCAAAATGGTAGGAAAAGAAATGGATGTCTTCACTGGTGAGGAAGACTTCACCATCCAGAAACTTCAGATGCAAGCCCTTCTTGAGTCTTATGATTGTTATAGGGCTATCGATGATCAGTATGATGTTGAAACTAATTCGATAAAAAGACTCAAAATGCAAAGACTTGAACATTGCAAGTTAATGCTTCACTTATCACCAATTGTGATAAGAAAAATGCATAATTGTAACATTGCACAGAAGTTATGGCTTAAACTTGATGAAATATATGCAAAAAGATGTCTTCCTAACAAGATGACTCTTCTGTATAATCTTGCTAACTACAAGATGAACACATCTGTATCTCTTGATGATAACCTAGACTATTTCTTTAAGTTAATGCAAGACTTAAAAGCTACAGATGAAAAGATCTTTGAGGAGCATCAAGCTGTAGTGATTCTAAAGGCATTACCTTCTGAATTCAATGCATTCAAGAAGGTAATTAAGCATGCCAGTGAAGAATCCCTCACTGTTAAGAGGATATTAGACTCGCTAATGGAAGAACTAGTGGATATTAATACATGCAAGAAAGAAGCAGAAGTGATGTTTGTAGAAAACAATCAACAAGACAAGAAGTCACAGAAAAAGAATAACAAGAAAGGGAAATGGCAGAAGGGAAGTGGAAAGGATAAGCACACCAAAGAAGGTGAGGAAAAAAAGAAAAAGGGAAAAAGTAAGAAGTGTTACTACTGTGATAAGGAGGGACATTTTGTAAGGGACTGTAGAAAGAAGAAAATGGATAAAACTGCACAAAGTGGAGATGAAGGAAATGAGGAGAAACTAGAGGACTCCAGTGGTGATGAGATACAGGCAGTTACTGAAGAGAGTGACGATCTCAGTAAAGAATGGATCTTCGACTCTGGATGCACTATATATATGACTCCTCATAAAAACTGGTTCACAACATTTGAACCAGTCACTGCCAAAGTAAAGATGGCAGATTGTGGACAGCAAAGGATATAAAGGATTGGGAATGTCTCCATCAACATGTTTGATGGGAAGAAGAGAATCCTATCTAATGTTATATTTGTACCTGGAGTAAGGAGGAATCTAATTTCTGAAAGCATGTTTGACAAACAAGTTTTTCAGATCAGATTTAAGGATGGACTCAGAGAAATCCTAAAGGATGGTAAAGTCATTATCAGAGGAGTTGAAAGAGGTGGGATGTACTATATTATAGGCTCTACCGAAGTTAACCAAGTTACTGAGGAGGGAAATCATGACTCAACTAAGAAATGGCATTCAAGGTTGGGTCATGCAGGGAACAAAAGTATGTTCCACCTCTCAAAACAAGGACTGGTTCCTGAACAAAATCTAAAAAAGCTGGATTTCTGTGAATCATGTGTGCTAGGAAAGAATCACAGATCCAGTTTCCAAAAGGGATCACAGAGGGCCACAAAGATCATGGAATATGCTCACAGTGATCTCTAGGGGCCAGCTCAAGTATCTACAGCAGGAGGGAGCCTCTACCATAGATGATAAATCTAGAAAATGTGAGGTATATCCGATGAAGAGAAAAGATTAAGCATTAGAAATCTTCATAAAATGGCATACACTTATGGAAAATCAGACTGGAAAGAAGCTAAAATGCCTAAGGACTGACAATGGACTGGAGTACTGCAATAAAGAGTTTGAAGACTATTGTAGCAAGAAAGGTATCCTACGGCATAAAACAGTAAGAGCTACACCCCAGCAGAATGCTGTAGCTGAGAGACTTAATAGGACATTCCTAGAAAAGACTAGATGTATGCTACTTTCTTCGAGTTGCTCACACACACTATGGGGAGAGGCTATTAAAACAGCACCATATCTAGTTAATAGGCTTCCTACTTTTGCAAATGATTATAAAACTCCACAAGAAGTGTGGAATAGTAAGAAACCAAACCTGACTCATCTAAAGACTTTTGGATGTGCTACTTATGCACATCAGAAGGAAGGAAAGCTGGAACCTAGAATAGCAAAAGGAGTATTCCTAGGTTATCCAGATGGAGTCAAAGCTTATAAGATCTTACTACTTCAAAAGGGAGGCTTCAAAAACATTATAAGCAAAGATGCAATCTTCAAGGAAGATGAATTTCCTCTACTAAATGGGAACTTCTCAAATTCAGACCTTCAATAGGAAATTCAGGAACAATTAGGATCACTAAACAACTCAATTTCTTTCTATGTGCCTCCAGAAACAGAAGGAGGAGGCAGTACTCAATCTCATAATATGGAACATGTGCAAGATTCTACACATCATGAACAAGGGACAGAAGAAACTGAAGGTGAGAGTGAGGAGAGAGCCCCACACATAGCTATAATCAAGGAGATCTACAAGACTATCAACTCACTAGAGGTAGGGAACCAAGACAAAGAACTCCTAACAGGAGATATATTGACTCCAACTTGGTTGAATTTGCATGTCTTGTGGCTGAATCTATAGAATATAAGGCTCCTGAAACCTATGAAGAAACCATGAGGAGTAATGAAGCCAAACAGTGGCAGCTAGCTTGTGAGAAAGAATATTCCTCTTTAATGAAGAATATGACTTGGACTTTAGTGCCTAGACCTCCTAAATTCAAGCTAATTGAGAGCAAATGGTTGTTCAAGCTGAAAGAAGGAGTGACAGAAGCAGAACCTAGGATATACAAGGTTAGGCTTGTAGCTAAAGGGTACAGACAAAAGGAGGGAATTGACTACAAGGAGATATTCCCACCAGTAGTCAAGTTCAAAACCATCAGACTTATTCTAGTTCTAGCTACTTTATATGACTGGGAAATCCATCAAATGGATGTCAAAACAGCTTTCCTATATTGAAAGCTGGAGGAAACAATATACATGAAGCAACTAGTCGGATTTGAGGACAAGAATAACCTAGACCATGTCTGTCTACTTCAGAAATCCCTATATGGGCTTAAACAAGCACCTAGGCAATGGAACAAGAAGTTCTATGAGGTTGCTGCTAATATGAACTTCATTAGAAGTTCATATGATTACTACCTATACTCTAAGGATCTAGGAATGACTAAAGCAGTCTTCATGTTGGTCTATGTGGATGACCTATTAATAACAGGAAAAGACTTGAACAGAATTCAAGAGACAAAGTCTGAATTATGCAATCCCTTTGAGATGAAAGACTTGGGAGAAGCAGAAAAGCTTCTAGGAATGCAGATCGTAAGGAAAAAGAGGGATGGGAAGCTATGGTTAAGTTAGAAGAATATAGTAAGTCATTATTTCATAATTTGGTCATAATTCTTGGTTAGCTGAGTATAGTAAGTCAAAAAACTGTTTTGCATGTGGGTTTGGTTCTTCTTCAAGATTTTCTATATTTTCCTGAAAGATATAACCGACTGCATCATAAATCATTTACATATAAGGATTTTTATTTGCACCCACATTATTTGTTCTAAATCCAATCCTCCTTCAAACTCATCCATATTTACTGACGAGTTTACTTCATTACCCCTGAGGTGCTACAAATCAATGGCTCTCCGTGTTGTGTCCACTCAAAATAATTTGGATCAAACCCTTTTCTTAACAAATGGCCATTCACTTCATCAATAGGAAGGAAATGAATATGTTTGCACTTTTTACATCGACATATGATCTTTAGGCCATCTATATATGCAGGTTGAGAACATGCATAATGAATAAAAGCTTCAACTCCTTCAACAAGCTCAGGATTAATGAAACCATCAGGTGTTAACCGTCTATACATCCAAGGTCTATCAAAATTACTCATTTCTATAAAATTGTTAACTTAAAAAAGTGATTTCATGGTTAGTATCCTTCATGTCCCTAGGTTTACAGAACATCTAAACTTTGCCCAACATCCCCTAAGTATTAATCAATCGAATTAATTACCTACAATTGATGTCAATACTATGGTAAGTGACATTATTTACACCTGTGAATCAAGAAAGTAAGTTCTCACTGTGACTCCTAGGCTCGCGGAATTTCTCACTGATAAGTCGTACGGGAGCTATATCATAGGTTTCTAGCCTATATACCGTCCTAGGGGTTTATTATGCAAAGAATTGTCTTATCTATTAAACCTATGAATTTCCTATCTTAATACTAAATTTGAATTAATTACATTGAAGTTGAAGTATTTATGTTTGAATTAATCATCTACAATTGATTTCAATACTATGGTATGTGGCATTAGTTACAACTATGAATCAAGAAAGCAAGTTCTCGTTGTGACTCCTAGGCTATTTTTCACTGATAAGTCTCACGGGAGCTGCATCACACTACAAGAAAACCATAAATTACTGACAAAAATTTACCGACGGAACAAATATAGTAGCCAATTAGAAACGAAAAATCAATATCCGTCAGTAAAACTGTCGTGAAAATTTTTATTTTGCGACAGACAAAATTTTCGTCGGTAAAGGTGGAGGGAAAACATCCTGGCAAATTTTTCGGCAAAATATAGCGACAAAAATGTCATACCCATCGATAAATTAGGCAAGAACACTTCCCACAATAAACTAGCATCGAGATTTACTGAAGGATATATTTTCCGTTGGTGAATTTCTGATGGTATAACCGTGTCGTCGATAAATTTACACGGAAATGCTTGGTTTAATAATCAACGTTGGTTTTTTACTGACGGTAATGTATTCCGTTGGTGATTTTTCATTGGTCTGGCCACTCCATCTTTAACTTTAGATTAGTCATTTTAAAAAATCAAAAATCAAACGACGTCGTTTCCGTTCAAGGTTAAACTCACCCCAAACTTCCCCCATGTCCTCTCCTCTCCTCCTCGTCGCCGTCGCTCATCGTCGTCGGTCACCCACATCATCTTCTTCCTTCATATGATTCAGTGACTTCTTCTGCATGTCGAATAAGGTAAGTCGATTTTGTTGTTTGTTGGGTTTTGTGTACTTGGTTTAATTTGGGTATTTGTTTGTGGTTTGAACCTCCCATTTAAACTTGCTGCATTTTTAACGTAAATGGCCTGCATTTTTAGGTTGCTACTTTTTTAATGTATATTAGGGATTTTGTGTGTAAAGGAGTTTAAGGAGATATTGGGCA
This sequence comes from Erythroxylum baracoense, assembly GCA_025629805.1. Taxonomy (NCBI): domain Eukaryota; kingdom Viridiplantae; phylum Streptophyta; class Magnoliopsida; order Malpighiales; family Erythroxylaceae; genus Erythroxylum; species Erythroxylum baracoense. The sequence goes on from JAOTAY010000004.1 coordinate 18,122,773, forward strand.
CCTAATTTTAATTCTATGTCATCCAAATAGGTTACTCTCTTTAATG
>JAOTAY010000004.1:18158157-18171855 GCA_025629805.1 Erythroxylum baracoense
CAAGCCACACAACGTTTTTTCGCGATTGATGAAGCTATCATTAGACAACCTCAACTCAAACATCATAACTGTAGATTTGGCTTCTATATTTAAGCAAATTCGTCAATGGCGCCTGAAGCATCTCCGTTACCAAATTACAACAAAACCCAAATCTAGCACTCCATGGCCAAAAGTCAGAATCCGAGGATAAAGTAACAATGGTAAAGGCGGAAAAAAAAACTGATAATGGCAGCCAATACAATGACAAAGGAAGGATGTCTCTTAAACGGATTTTTTTTTTTGAGACAGTAAAATTTGTAAATATATTATGTACAATGAAAGTAAGTTACAAAAGGATCACATTTTGGAAAGCACCTCGCCAAACACTATCTTTACTCTCCAAATTCCACACTTCAGATTACTTAATTACTATGAGAATGAAATTACATTGAGTTGGAAAACAAAGTTTCTAAATTCTCTATGAAGACACCAGTGTGCTGTTGCATTTTCTTGCAAATTGATTAATGATAAATTGGTCCCTTATGCTTGCTAATGTTAAGGCTATCATAGCGCTTAAGTTCTTCTCCTTACCTGTGAATCCTTTGGAATTTCTTTCTTTCCGTATCTCCTACAAATAGGTACCCATTGCCACTAAATATGCTTTCTTATCCTCCTTAGGTCTTGGATTCGCTTGTATCTATTGGAAAATGTCAACTAAACTAGCATAATTGATATCCCAGTGTCATGGTTCAATGATCCTCTTCATAATTTGTTCGGAGATTCTATACTGGAAAAATAAACGGTCTCTAATTTCATCCTCAAACTTAAATAAAGCACAGGTTTTGGGTAAGGATAAATATGTTAGTCTATCCGTTGTGTTGAACTTGTTCAACATTGCAAACCACAACAGAAAACTGACACTTGGCTTAAGACTACTATTCCAAACCATTATGCTCCATTCTACCTTTGATCCAATCTTGTAGATCAATTCTTTATTTTTCCTATTTGTTAAGCTTGCCAAAGGTAGGTTAAGCCAAAGATAGATATCCTCATTTTCAAGATTTAAAAGCTGGATTGTTATCCTATTACTCAACACTTTTGAAAATAGCGCCCAATTTACATGTTCCATAAGAACCTACACTTTTTCTTTTTCAAAAAAGTGGAGAGAGTTGATCTTACATGTTGATTCTGTATAAGAGCACCTTGACTACTCCAATTATCAAACCATAAAGAGGATTTGTCTCCTTTCCCTACTTTACAGGTTACATTTAATTCCACTAAGTTTCTTAACTGTAGTAGTTGGTTAAAGAACCAAGAATGAGAGGCTTTTGGAACCATAGCATAAAAGCTATTTCTTTAAAAGTATAGATGTGCAACCACTTGATCTATAATGATTCCTTGTACATTAGGATTCTCCATATCCTCTTTAGCATAAGAATGTTGTTGTAGCTATTTATAACTTCCAATCCTAGTCCACCCTCTTCTTTAGTTTTGCATACATCTTTCTAGCTTACTTTTAGAGCTCCTCCACCTCCTCCTACTTTTCCTCGTAAGAATTGCTTCTTCATACTTTTCATGGTCTTGATGAGGCCTTTTGAAAGGAAAATATAGGAACACTAGTATATAAACATTAAGGAGATTACAAATTTCATAAGTTGTAATTTACCTCCATAAGTTAATGCTCTATTCATCCATGTCCCTAGTTTTTTATGAATCTTTTCAATCAATGAGAAACAATCTCTATAATTGAGTCTTTTGGAGGAGATTGGGAGTCCCAAATATAAAAGTGGTCGGATGTGCTTAGTCATTCTAGTAATTCAATCAATACAATCTATAAGGTGTGAAGCACTCCCTAACATGATAAAAAGGATCTTATGGAAATTAATCCCCAGTCTAAAAAAATCCTTAAATCTTTGTAGACTTTTCATTAACAGGAGACAGAGTTCAAGTTTGCTTTACTTAACAAAATGAGTTCATCTGCAAAACAAAAGTTTGTTAAAGAAACTAACTTGCATTTGGATTGGTACTTAAACTAAAAGGTAGTTGAGACATTATAGTTTAGCAAGAGGGTGAACACTTCTATCAAAATGATGAATAAGTAAGGAAAGAGGGGTGATGTTCCCTTTCTTGAATATGTTCCCTCGCCTGAGACCTTTAGAGCCCCTAAACATTTTTATTATAGTGCCATTGAAAAGAATACCAAACAAAGGTGGTGGTAATGTATGCTTTGATCTAGTATATGAACTTCCGAGGAAAATTCAATTCTTCAAGTGTTTGTAACAGGAATGAATAGTTTACATTATCAAATGCTTTATGAGGATCTACTTTAATAGCAAAAATATTTTGAGAATTTTTCCTTGCATATCTCTTCATAAGCACCTACACTATTAAGATGTTGTCTCCAATTTGTCTTTTGGATTCCAATGATTATAAAATTCACTATTAATTTCAATCTGTTAACCAATAACTTTACTATGATCTTGTATACGAAATTGGTACAAGCAATTAGGCTAAAATCATTAAAGGAAGCTAGATTGGAAGATTTAGGAGCTAAATATAAATATGTTTTGTTGATTTCTTTGAGTAGAACTCTCTTATTGAAGAATTACGCACTACTTCCTTTACAATTTTACCTATCTTTACCCTAGTTTTGTGATAGAAATTTCCATTAAGCCCATATGGTCTAGGTGCTTTCATTCCATTCATTTTGAACACCATTTTCTTAATTACTCTGTCATCCACTGGTCTGATTAAATATTTTATTTCTTCCTCAAATATCCTAGTAGGAATAAACTGTCTTAGAGATTCCAAAGAGAAGCTTGTAGTCCTCTAAGATTCTACTTACCATTTACATAATTTGTATAGAGCAAAATAGTAGACATTTTATAGATACAAAGGTAGATAAATACCTACTTACAAATCGGATTGTAAACTTGATACGCGTGAACATCTATACTAAGTAACAACAACACACTCTATCGCTAGACATGCACCTTCGATGGAATTTTTAATATATTATGGCCTTTTTAGCTATTTTTTCCTGCAACTTGATTTAACTTTTTTGTAACATATATACAAGACTAACCATTGTGAACTCATTTTAATGTATGATAATAGTTTTAGGTATAATAATATACAAATTTCATATTCCAAAAAAAATCCTTGTTGTAATTTAGCAAATTATACCGATCATTAGCTTATAATTTGCAGAGTGTAGTGTTGAATTCTTCACAAACCAACCAAGGCCTTGAACAATATCCTTTTATCCATTTTAAGGTACTCCAAATGATATTTATTTGGAAATTAGTATTGAAACCGTATACAAAGGTTGCATTTATTGAAGTTTTCTTTATCTTAAAGAACACCTTGGAATGTATGTGTTGCTCATTGGCTTCCAGTTGCTCCACTTTCACTAGATCATCAGTGTAGCATATGAGAATTCTTCCATAACTATGATATTGATGATTAGAGAGTAATTTCCAAGGTGATCCTAAATAGTTCAGTTTATTCAGGTTTTCATTCTTGATTTTAGTTTCTAATAAACAAAATAACAAAGGCTTCTCCCTTAGCACAAAATCCCTCAAAGCATTAAGCTTAGATGGGTAGTTTAGTCCCTTCACATTCCAAACAATAAGAGTCATTTCAGAATGCCTTTACCTTTGGAAATTTTTTCTACTTCTCTTACTAGATCTCCTTGTTTGCATCTTCTTAAACTTTTACTCTAGATTTCCTTGTTCTTCCTCCATTTGCATAGGTATTAGAGATGGAGTAGAGTTTGGGACCTGAATTGTGAAAACACTATTATTTCTTTTGTTTAGTGTATTGATTTGTTCCTTTTCTAGATTATTGTCCTTATCAACTTGGGAATGGAAGGTTTCATCAATAGGAAAAGACCAACATTAACTTTTAGATTAACTTACTCCTACCCCATTAGCTTAAAATAATTACCTTTCTTAAAAACTCTTCCAGTGGTTTCCATTTCTTCCTTTAAGCTCTTAATGAAGGTCTTCATTAATAAGTAACATACACTTTGTCTTTTTTAAGTGAATTTCAAGCTAACAGTCTCATTATTGGTATGCTTTCCTTCAGTTCCTTTGAGATGTCCATACTGAAACATATCCTTGCAAAGCCAATATGTCTTCTCATGGCTATGTTTTCATCTATGCACAAGGGCTCCAAGTAGCTTGCTAGCATGCTTAGGCCTTTGGTAGTCTAGTATTCAAAGGGAATGTTGTGAATATTCACCCATAGTTGAATGCTTCTCAACTTTATTTTTTCTTGTAGCTCCATTCCTAGTTGTTAAATTTACAGGAATAAAGGGAGCCAAAAAGTATGCCAAGGTCCCTTCTCAACTATCTTTAAAGCTTTATATTTTGTGTTGTGTAAGTAGTAAGTTGTCATCTTCAGTTAACATGACCTCCTACAAGCCTCTATTTTTCCACTGTCTCTGATCCATATTTGGATAGCTAGAAAAAAGGGGTCTTTTTCTATGAAAAACTAACTAGTGATGCTTTTCAGCTCCTAGCTCTTGCCTACAATACTTTGATACTTGAAGTAAACATTACTCTACCATCTAGCTTAACAGAAGGGTTGTAGTGTAGTGAGATTTCTAAGCTATATCTTACTACGTATTTCTAGCTTTTCAAGGGGGTAGAGTTTTTGCTCAGTTTTGTTAGTGAGCTGGACAATGTTTGAGGTTAGAAGGGTGGTAGGTGATGGCTTAAGTTGTTTAGGAGGTTAAGGTTGGCTTAGGGGGGAAGATAGTAAGGGTAAAGGAGGGAATACATATTGCATTTTGTTGGAAATGGAAGTTTTCAGAGGACAGGTAAGGATCAGATAACAAACATTATTTAAAATGGTAAAATAGGTGAAGGCAAGAAGGGTGCAATAAAAAGAACACTAAAATGCCCCTTATCACAAGAGTGAAGAAAATTAGTGGGGAAGGGTCGAGTTGCGATGTAAGTGATGAAGTAATTGGGGAGGAAGAAGAACGGTGGCTTGGACAGGAGAGAAGGGCAAGAAGGCCACAACTTAAAGCCATAATCGAGCTTTGCTTAGAGAGGAGGAGAAGAACATACTAGTAGGTGAAAGGGGTACCTTAATGTCTCTTAAATGTTGTTTTAACTGCTAGAGCATTGGAACTTAACTTTCGTAGATCGACATTCTGTAAGGGTTGTTATATACTAAAGTTTGAAAACATGTTTTATGGTTTTAACTTTTCTTTAGTGTCCTAAATCATGAGAGGTCACTTCAAATTTATCTCTAAGCTTTGTTTTACATAAACAAAAGTTAATACATACCCTAGTTAAATTAAATAAATATGTTTACATTAGCATATACAAATATAATATTAACTTTCAAGAGAGTAATCTACTTTAGATTTATCTCTAAGCCATATTTTACATAAACAATACATTTAGATTAGCATGTATAGATATAATATTAACTCCAAAGAGAATAATCCAATTTAGGATTAAATATTTAAATTTTGATGGTTTTATTTTCTATATTTTATTTTGGCGATATCTAATAGTTTTATCATAAAGTATCTATGACCAAAACGATAAAAATAAAAATTTGAATCTATTTTTTTGTTAATCTTTAAAATCTAACCATCTATTCAAAAAAGGATGTTGTATAACTGATGATTTGTAATGTTAGGATATGAATCAATTTTCTATAATTTTAGGAGAGATTATGTTGGTTTATATCTTAAGTTGATCGATTAATTGTAGTTTTATTGATATAATTATTTAAAGATATTCTTTATCTTAAGCATATTTATTTAATTAATTTCTTTATAAGATAAGGTCTATAGAATGAATCTACATTGTAAATATAATTATAATGAGATCATAACCATAATAATCAAACTGTATTTATCTATTATCCATAAATTGTTCATATTTATTGATTTATTAAGGCTAGACATTTATAGGGTTGATAAGTTGATTCATTTGATATACTACACTTGGTGATTAATACCTTAGAAATGCTTAAGATACTCACTTTATCTCATATTTGATCTTAGGTACATTTCGAAAGTGAAAGAACTAAAGTGACCCAAAAGCATGTCCATTGAAGCCATCTTCTCTACTTCCATACTCTATTGACTCATGGAACATGAAGAAAATGTTGTCAACATGACTCACTACCATCCAGAAAGTTTCATGCAACGTGAGTAAATATTGTTACAAAGCAACTCATTCATGTTGAACCATGCAAGCTATCCCATGCAAGATTATTAACTCACGTAAGCCACTACACACACCTGCTTCCATTCCACTTTTAACCTAGCATTTAAGGTATAAAGAAGACACGTTTTGTAAGACAAAAGGGGGCTAGAAATATGAACCGAAAAAGACAAAAGGAGGGCTGGATGCATCACAAGAAAGTTGTCCATTTTATTCCATTTAATATAGCTTTAAAATGGAACAACCGAAGGTGAGTGGAGGGCTGCTCTAGGTGTGTGTCTGCTGAAAAAAAACAAAGAAAGAAATGTGAGTACATTGTGCGGGCTGCACTAAGTGTGTACTGGTCGGTTAAGAGTGAAGAGGAGTGTAGAGAAAATCAGTTGTCCATTTTGCTACATTTTAACTAACATTTCAAATGAAAAGAAGGTGTTTTCTTTTTAGAGAGCTGGAGAGAAGCAGCAGGGTACACCTGTCCAATTTTATTCTTATTGGAAACCTAGCTGCCTCATGAGCTAAAAAGAAGGGCTACAAAATAAAAAAAGGAGTGTGGAAGTGTCGACTGGGTGTAGGGCTGAAGTGAGAATAAAACAATGTCCAATTGAAAGAAGGAAGGAAGAACCAAAGCTTCCATCTTTGTTGGAGGCTAAATATATGTAAGTGTAGTTGGTATGCGAGAAAAACATGAGTGGAGGTTGCTTCATTTGAGTTTGAACATAGCTAGGAGGGCTGAAGAAGGAACAAAAGAAACAAAGAGAGGGCCAGAAAATAAAGGAGAATCGATGAGAAGAGAAGAGGATACGTGAATAGTGAGCATAGACCTTAAACTTAATTTGTCGCATCAATGAATAATGGAGAGAGTGACATGAGTAGTCGACAGAGTGGCATGAGTAATTAGCAGAAGAGAGACTTTTCTGAGAAGAGAAGAGTTGTGTGAATAGTATAGATGGACCACCATCTTTATTTGTCCCATCAATGAATAGGAGTAAAGGGAGAAGAGGGCAGTAACGTGGGATAGAGTGGATGGCTAGGTTTTCGTTTATTTTTCACCACCGAAGGATGGAGAAGATGGCACATACTTGGAGCATAAAAATGGAGATGGAAAGATAGCTTCCCGACGCCGGTTCAATAAGAATATCGACGCCAAGTTACGGTTAAGCTATTTTTATCACTTTAAAGTTGTAATTTCTTTTTAAATTGTTGTGTTGTTGGTGCTGATTTGATTAGGTTTTGGGATGAATGATCTTAATACATTATTTTGATTGTTTTATTTTAAACCTATTGTTAAAACTTTAAATGTAATTCGTAATCATTACTTTTGATGATTGTGAGTAGCATCTAATGATCATTAATGGTTACAAACAACATAACTTAGGTTAGATAACCCAAACGTGTGAGGCTACTACCTATATTGATCGTTTTCCAATTTGTAATGGGACTGCCAAATTTAATATAGAGATCGTACCCTAGGTTATTCGGTAGTTAGGTTTAATTAATGATCGTATCTTTGATTAAACACGAACTAAGGGAAAATCGAGATTTGTAGAGCATTCTATTAGTCTTAGATCAATAGTCTGAAAAGAGTTATAAGGACGTTAGGATGATAGAATATGCTTGATCATATTTAGGTTGAGATTGAACTTAGAACCGAACCTTACTTATATTCAACACTTTTCTCATTTTCGATTGCTTGTTTTAATTTGTTTTGATAGTTTACTTTTACTTTAATTTCTAAATTGCTTAAAAATCTAAAAATCCCCCTTATATTTTCCTTGCATCAACGAATTTCGTTACAAAAATTAACCAAATATTCCTTGTGTCTTCGATCCCGACTCACCATAACTATAAATTTTAGTGTAGAGAGTTAGGTAAATTTTATAGTGCACTTGACACATGTTGTCAAATTTTGGCGTTGTTGCCAGGGAGTATGGAAGTTCAATTTTTGTATTTTATTTTAGTTGCTGTTTTGTGAATATATTTATTTCTTTTTGATTATTTGTTAACTTTTAAAAGTTTGCAAGTGTTGATGTATGGTAGTGATCAGATTTTCTTGTAAAGAAATTGAGCAACTTGATCCAGAGATCGAGAAAACAATATGGAGGTTAAGAAGAGAAGCAAGAACATCTTTAGTGGTAGACCCAGAACTTGAATCCAAAGCAACTATGGCAAATCCAAGAAGGTTGAGAGAATTGGCTGCACTAGACTTAACCCAAAGACCCCTACACATTACATTTCCTAATTTTGCTGAACATGTTATCTTTGAGTTAAAATCTGAATTAATTCATTTATTACCTAATTTTTATTGTCTTGCATGTGAGGATGCACACAAGCATCTTAAGGAGCTCGATGTGTTTTGTTTGAGCATAAAGCTTCCCTAGGTGACAGACGAGCAGATCATGTTGAGAGTTTTTTTGTTTTAACTTAAAAATGCAGCGAAAGATTGGTCGTTATATTTACCAGTATAGAGCATAATACTTGGATGGAGATGAAGAGAAATATTTTTCATCTTCAAAGATGGAAAGTATTCGGAAGGAGATATGTAGCATCAAGCAACATAATAGAGAATCTCTTTACGAGTATTGGGAGTGGTTTAAGAAGTTACATGCTAGTTGTCCGCACCACAACATACCAGAGCAACTTCTTATCTAATATTTATATGAAGTATTGTTACCAATGGAGAGGAGTTTGGTTAATACAGTGAGTGGTGTGGCTCTTTGTGGGAAGACTCTTATTGAAGCCAGGATATTAATTGAGCAGATGGCTGCTAACACCCAATAATTTGGCACTCACAATGATGTTATAAGAGTAAACGAGGTAAGAACTTCATCCATTAAACATCGTTTAGATGAACTAACATCTTTTATGAGACATATTGCAGTTAGACAAGAACAAGTGAAAGTATGCGAAATATGTTCAAACACGAGCCATCCAACTGATGAGTGCCCGACATTACAAGAAGTAAGTATGGAGTACGTGAATGCTATAGGAGGAAACTTCCCAAACCAGTACAATCCGTACTCACAGACGTATAACCTAGGTTAAAAGGATCAACCTAACTTGAGTTATGGAGAAAATTGATAGCAAAATTTCTTCCAAAATTAGCCTCAAGGAGTGCATGGATTTTAACGAAGGAAAAAAGGAGCACAGGAAGGTTTTTCTTCCAGTTTAGGTACATCTTTAGAAGATCTTATTAAGAATCTTGTTGCTAACAATCTGCAATTACAACAGGATATGCAGCAATTCCAACAGAATATGTTACAACTATTTCAGCAAAGTGTACAACAAATTCAACAGGAATTAAAAGCAAGCACACAAAATTTGGAAAATCAAATGGGTCAGATGGCAGTAAGGCTCATCGATTAGAATTGCAAAGTAGAGGAAAATTTCCATTCCCACTTGAGGTAAACCTAAAGAATGTCAGTGCTATAACCCTGAGGGGCGAAAAGGAGATTGAGGGTCCCAAGAGAACCCCATCAAGGATTGCTACTGATGAAGAGATCGAGAAGGAATTGGGAAAGGAAAAAATCCATCATTAAGTACGAAGGTAGATTTTGGAAGTCCCAATATTATTAAAACTAACCCTCCACCTTTTCCTAGAAGATTGACAAGACCAAACAAGGAGGAGAAAGACAAAGAGATATTGGAGAATTTCCTAAAGGTGGAAGTCAATATACCTTTACTCGAGACAATCTAGCAAGTACCAAGGTATGCCAAATTCCTCAAAGAACGGTGTACACAGAAAAGGAAACTGAGGGGTGATGAGAAAGTGATAATGGGTGAGAATGTGTCGGCAGTATTCAGAAAGAAAATGCCTCCAAAATGTCAAGATCCAGGTATGTTTACCATTCCTCGCAAAATTGGTAATACTATGATCAATAGAGGTATGTTGGATTTGGGTTTCTCTATTAATGTGATGCCTCATTCTATTTATGCTTCTTTGAATTTAGTCCTTTTGAAAGAAACGAGTGTAATCATACAACTAGTTAACCGCACTAATGCTTATCTTGATGGTGTAGTTGAGGATGTTTTGGTGCAAGTAAATAAGTTAGTGTTTCCTACAGATTTTAATGTTGTGGATATGAATGATGACACCTCATGTAATTCGATACCTATCTTGCTGGGGAGACCACTTCTTAATATGGCTCAAACTAAGATAGATGTTTGTAAGGGCACCCTCACAATGTAATTTGATGGGGAAGTGATTCAATTTAATATTTTTGATGCCATGAAACATCCTCCTAATTTTTATTGATGTGATTGATTCTTTTGTGCAGGAAATGTTTAAATTAAGTTACAAGGATCATTTAGAAATGGTTTTAACTGAGGATATGGAAGTAAAAGCCAATACTAATGTTGAGATGGGAGAAGAGCTTGTGGAAATGACAGCTGCCTTAGATTCATTAGAAATCTCTCCAAAAAGGTATGATTTGGCTTCTATACAATTGCCTGAAGCTCATCAAAAGTTGTTACCTTCTGAGGTGCAGGCATTAGAATTTGAATTGAAGCCACTCCCTACACATCTGAAGTATGACTATTTGGGAAATAAGCAAACTCTCCCAATTATCATTTTAGCAAAGTTAACTTCAAATAAAGAGGAGAGGCTGGTTCGAATGCTAAAAGAGCATAAGAAGGCTATTAGGTGGACAATTGCAGATATCCAAGGATAATTCCTTCCATATGCATGCATCACATTTTGTTAGAGGAGGATGCAAAATCCACAAGGCAAGCTCAGCGTAGTCTGAATCCTCCAATGATTGAAGTTGTGAAGAGGGAGTTGCTGAAGCTTTTCGATGCTAGGATTATCTACCCTATTTATGATAGTAAGTGGGTAAGCCCTGTTTAGGTACTTCCAAAGAAGTCTGGAATCACCATTGTGACAAACAAGGAAGGCGAGTTGGTTCCCACTCGAGTGCAAACCAGGTGGTGAGTATGTATTGATTATAGAAAGTTAAATTCTACTACTTATAAAGGCCACTTTCCCCTTCTTTTTATTAATTAGATGCTTGAGAGATTGGTTGGTTATAACTATTGCTACTTTTTATATGGCTTTTCAGGTTATCTTCAAATACCGATCGCACCAGAAGACTAGGAGAAGACCATATTTACATACCCCGTTGGTACCTTTGCCTACCGAAGGATGCCATTTGGATTATGTAACACACCCACCACATTCCAAAGATGTATGGTAAGCACTTTTTTTAGAATATGTTGAGAAGATTATTGAGGTATTCATGAATGATTTTAGTGTGTATAGATCTTCTTTTGATGAATGTCTTGAGAATTTTGCCATTATCTTGGAACAATGTATAGAAACTAACCTTGTGTTAAACTGGGGAAAATGTCATTTTATGGTGGATCAAGGTATAGTTTTAGGCCATTTGAAATCTGCTAAGGGTATTGAAGTAGACAAGTCCAAAGTTGATCTTATTTCTTCTTTACCTTACCCCTCTACTGTGAGGGAAGTGCGTTCTTTTCTTGGTCATGCAGATTTTTATTGAAGGTTCATTATGGACTTTTCAAAGATAAGCTCATCACTATGCAAGCTTATTCAACAAAATGTCTCCTTTGAGTTCCATAAAAAGTGCAAGGAAGCATTCAACAAACTTAAGGAGCCTCTGGCATCCCCACCTGTGATTCAACTGCCATATTGGGACCTCCCCTTTGAGATCATATATAATGCAAGCAATTATATAGTGGGGGCAGTTCTAGGAAAAAGAGTGGGAAAAGCTTTGCATGACATCTACTATGCTTCAAAGACTCTAAACCCAGCTCGATTGCATTATTCCACTACTAAAAAAGAACTGTTATCTATGGTTTTTGCTTTGGAAAATTTTCGATCGTATTTGTTTGGTGCTAAAGTGATTGTTTATTCTAACCATGTAGCTTTACAATACTTGCTCACAAAGAAAGAAGCAAAACCAAGGCTGATTAGATGGATTCTCCTCCTTCAAAAATTAAACTTGGAGATCAGAGATAAGAAGGGGGCAAAAAACGTAGTGACAGACCATCTTAGCCATTTGATAAAGGAAGAAGATGATATCCCTCTATGAGAAACCTTTCTAGATGAGCAGTTATTTTCTGTCAGTATGACACCACTATGGTATGCAAACATTGTCAATTTTTTAGTTACTAATGAATTACTTGTTGGTTTGTCAAAGGCTCAGAGGGATAAGCTACGGAGTAAAGCAAAGTATTATGTATGGGATGACCTGTATCTTTGGAGGCACTTTGTAGATCAAGTTATCAGGAGATGTGTACTAGAAAATGAATCATCATCAATTTTAGCCTTCTGCTATTCGTATGCCTAAGGAGGACATTTTGGAGTGAAAAGGACAGCTCATAAAGTTCTAGAGAGCTGCTTTTACTGGCCTACATTGTTCAAAGATGCATATACCTTCTGTAAATCTTGTGATAGATGCCAATGGTCAAATAACCTGTCCTGTAAGGATCAATTTCCATAAACTCCTTTACTTTTTCTGTGAAATTTTTGATTTTGGGGATTGATTTTATGGGACCTTTCCCTCCATCTTTTGGCTTTACTTATATATTGCTTGCGGTTGATTATGTCTTTAAATGGGTGGAAGCCAAAGCCACAAGGACTAACGATGCCAAGGTTGTGCAGATTTTGTTAAGGTTAACATTTTTCTAGGTTCGGGATACTGAAATCCATCGTTAGTGACAGAGGAACCCTCTTCTGCAATAGGGTGATGGAAGCAATGTTTAGAAAATATCACATTACACACAAAGTTTCTACTGCTTACCATCCCCAAACTAACGGGCAAACTGAAGTCTCAAATTGAGAAATCAAGTTAATCCTGGAGAAAACCGTGCAACCTAATAGGAAGGATTGGAGTGTAAGACTGGAAGATGCATTATAGGCCTATAGGACGACTTATAAAACACCAATTGGAATGTCTCCGTATAGGCTAGTGTTTGGGAAGCCATGTTATCTTCCTGTGGAATTACAACATAAGGCATATTGGGCTATCAAAAGACACAACATGCACTTGGATGATGCAGGAGTGCATAGGAAGTTGCAGCTTTAAGAGTTGGAAGAGATGAGGAATGAGTCATATCAAAATGCAGTGATATATAAAGAGAGGACGAAAGCTTTTCATGATAAGATGATTTCAAGAAAAAGCTTTTTGGTGGGCCAAAAACTGTTACTATATCATTCCAAACTCAAACTCTTTCCAGGTAAGTTGCGTTCTCGTTGGGTTGATCCATTTGTTATCAATCATTTCTTTCCTTTTGGTGCAGTGGAGATACGGAGCCTTAAAACTGACAAGAGATTCAGAGTGGAAGGTCATCGCTTAAAGTCGTATTATGACGGCTTCCAAACGGAGGATTTGGAGGTGTTAATGCTGGAGGTATGATTAGTATCACTTGATGTGCAGAACTGGAGGTCGAGCCAATGACGTTAAACAAAGGCGCTATTTAGGAGGCAACTCAAGGGGAGTTAATTTCTGTCTTTTACATTTTCGCATTTGCTATTTTTGTTAACTGCTCCATTTCTTGCATTTGATTT